>JARNKU010000140.1:0-492321 GCA_031001835.1 Lepidoglyphus destructor
TGTTGAATAAATGTTCCTTCCACCCACTCCATCCAAGATTTCATCGATCAGTGGTAATGGATAATTCAGCTTGACCGTCTGCGCGTTGAGCTTTCTGTGATCGATAACCATTCTCCACCCTCCGTCGGCTTTCTTGACCAACAGAACTGGGCTAGCGTACTCTGAATGCGATCGCTCGATCATTCCCGCATCGGTTAGCTGTTGGATGATGTCTCGCAACGCTTCATTTTCAACTGCTGACAATCTGTACGGCTTGCACCTGACTGGTTTGCTGTCTTTGATCTCCTCTATGTCGAAATCTGTCAATGATGTTTTCCCGAGTTCCTTCGTTGATGTAGCGATAACTTCGCGATTGCCGTTCAGGATCTTCAAGAGTTCCCTTCTATAGCTCACTGGCGTACTGGGATCTACTTTCACATCTTCCTCTACGATGCTCTTCTCCTCTTCTTCTTCACTGATCGCTACTTGCTTGATGCTTGCATCTGTTCGCCTAAGTCGGAATACTTCTTCCTCTTCGACCAGCTTCCCCCTCGCTACCACCGTTCCCTCGGTGATGGTGATTTCTTTCTCTACCAAATTCGCTACTGGTATGATCATTTCTTCTTGAATCTCGCACAGCGCTCCCCATTCCTGTTGCTCTCCGATCATTATCAATCCTTCCTTTCCTTCTTGCGGTGCTGTTCGTATCATCGAAACTGTCCGTAGTCCCAACGTAACTTCTTCTTTGGTTTTCAATTCTACCCTCGTGCCTTCCTTCGGCAACCCTTTGGTGATTTCCTCGAATGTTTCGTCTTTCATTGTGACTGCTCTGCCATGTCGGTACACTGCAACCAATCCCTCGTCGAGCAAATCTTTTCCGATGAAGATTTCCCTCTCTTGCATGGCTTCGTTTGGAAGAACGGTCAACGTCACATTATCCATCTCAAGCCCGTCTGCCTCGAGTCGAACCCGCGCTTGTCCGATCGGAACTGCGCCTCCACCAATAGTTCGGACCCTCTTGACTACGCTTGTGTCGAGCTTGAGCTCCAATTCTTCCGCCGACTTCTGTGAGATGAAACCTTTTCCGCCTCTGTATCCACCCTCGCAGTCCATCCTTTGCCAGTATCATTATCTCCTTCCTCCCTCGATCACGACTCGATTCAACTGGGTTGATTGTTTCGAAGCTCCAATCCTCTTCGACGTGTCTGACGCTTCGGCATTCTCTTGCTGTGTGCCCTGGTGCCTGACATCTAAAGCACGTCAGCCCTGGCGATGTGCTCGTTGTTGGCGGCGTTCCTCTAGTTGGCTGCTCTGCCCGCGGTGACCTGTTCGTGGTCTCTCGCCAAGTAATTTCCCGCGTTGGCGCTCTTGATGGCATTTGTTGCCCTCTCGAATTTTCTTGTCGATTCCAATTACTTCCTTGGTATCTCGAGTCTTGTCTCGACGACTCCCCACGAAAACGATCGTCAGCTCCGAATCCCGGAGTTCTGCCTCTTCCGGCATCTTTCTGCCACTGGCTTCCGAATGCACCGTTCTCTCGCCGGTCCGGAAACCCTCTGTTCATTCCATCTCTTAATTTCTCTGGGCACCAAGCTTGTCTATGCCCCTCTTCGTTGCAAATGTAGCAAGTGATCCTGGTTTCCGATCGATAATCCGATCGATATCCCGGTGATCCGTATCGATTCCTCTTCGTTCTTTCCTTCTCCATGGTTTCTTTGATGTCCTTGTACAGATCCGACATGGTGTTGTGACTTCTTCCCATCATTATGTACCGTAGAAATTCGTATTCTGGCGGCAGACCATCGATGATTTGTTCTTTGATTTCTTCGTTCAATCCTAATTTCATCGCGGCATGCTCTGTTCTTGTGATGTACATTTCCAATCCTTCTCCCCTTCTCTGCTGCGATCTCAGGAATTCGCTCATCAATTCCCTCTTTTTCTGTTCCGGTGCATATGTTTCTTTGAATAACTTTTCCCATTCTTCGAACGTCTCGATCTCTTTACAGCAGTCCATATACCACCATTTTGTCGGTCCAACCAACTTAACTTGCAACACACTTTTGAGATACTCGTCATTCCACTTGCCCGTCTTTCTAGCCTGAATTACATCCTGTAACCACTCCTCTGCCACAGCTACGGTCCGACCTGAGAATGTCCGCAAGGACGTTGACGTGTCCACGAGGCGCTCCTTCCTTTCGATCCTCTTCGTTTCTCCAACTCCTTCCTCGAGCTTCTCGGCCTTGCCCTCAATCTTCGCATTCAGCTTGTCCATCGATTCCATCATCTTTTGGAACATTTTCAACGTGTTCTCGTCCATCCTGCTTCTCTAGGCTTTCGAGGTCGCTCTCGCTGTCACTGCACGTCCCTCACTATCGTCCTTTTTCACACCGCTGCTAAATGTGAGCGTGCACTGGGGCTTCTATAGTCAATACACCTTCACTAAATGTCACACCCTCAGTCGTTTATTACTTCGGGTATCTCCAAGCACTCAATCACTCATTCATTCAATCATACACTCTTGCGACGTGATCAACACTCTCATCCATCAACTCTCTCTCTCTTGCTTCTCTACCCTCAGTCTCTTATTCGTGGTTCTCTTTCCACTTCTCTTGAGACTGATACCTGCACGCCGGCAGCTTCGCCGGTCGGCTGGCTCCTGGCTACCCGATTGAGTTTCCATCTGCTCGCTAGAATTTCGTCTCTGACAAGTGGGAGACTGCTTTCGCTCTGGGAATAGAATTGATTTCGCGACTTGATAGCTTTTTCAGTGCCTCGTCATACTTCAATAAAGCTTTGTTATTATTATAGTTATTATTATACCATAAGATGAACAGGAAGGAGGAGACGATTTCCAGCGATTCCCTCAATATAATGATGGGCAACGGATAGCAGCGGGAAGAAGGCCATAAATCCGAGATGCGCATTGAACGGCAGGTTCGTGAGAGATGTGTCTGAAACATCTCCATGATTCGGGAGTTTGTGAGTGGAATAAAGTTGTACACGATGCGTAGATGTCAATTCCCTGCATCCTCCGCCGAAATTTCCGACGGAGCGCCGAAATTCGAAGCGCGCGAACCAGTTACGGTTTCTGAACTTCGAACTCCGCGTTGGACGGAACTTCTCAAAGAAACTTGTGCGCCGTAACTTCTTCGTCGTAGTGTTCTCTCAACTTTCCACTCGAGAGTCGACTGTAAAGGTTCATCTAAGTGAGTGATGCTCGTTGAAGCCAAATTCTGTCGTGAAAGTACTCATCGATTGACGTGGAGGCTCCTTGTTCCTCGTCGTTGACGTAAATGTTTGGAAGTGTTCTGCGTTCTGTTCAATGGAGGTCGTCGGTGATTCCTTCGTCCGCGTCCGAAATCTTCGTTTTGGGGAGTCCGATATCTGGTGCCAACCGAACGGACAATACGACAACGAGCGCCAAAGAGGCTTCGGCCAATTCTTTTTCCACTACCGTTATTCCAGCGGAGAAGGCTCAGTTCTCAATTTGAGGTGCGCGAAGCACAAAACTGCCGACGGTCGCTGTCAAGTTACCGCAAAAATCCAGGCCTCAGGGCTCATCATTGATGTTCGCGGCATACATAATCACGAGCCCGATCATGGGGGTCACGGTGTTACGTACCGGTCCACTAGAACAGACTGGCTCACAGTGCTACAGGAAGAACCGCGCTCAGAGCCTGCCGAAGAAATTCTGCGGAAGCGACTGCTGGGGACTGCGAGGTGGAGCGATAAGCAGAACACACGAGTTACTTCGTTATTAGAAGTGGACCAGCTATCCGCTTATATAGTTTATTGACAACTAGGCGAAAGCTGATTGGCTGAGTCTAACTCATCCAGAATATCCGACTCCAGAACCCTACAGTTTCCCCCGTCAAGATTGTTGACTACTGCCAACCCAACAACTCGCGGAAAGTGGTGCGGCGCTTGCATGCGCGATCTGGCTGCACCCGACGTTCGTGAGCGACCGGTGGAGGAGCTCCAGATTCTTCCGGTATGCTGTCCAGCGGTGGAGAGTTGACATCGTCTGGACAAGTATCGGGGACATCAGGTGTCGGTGTGTCGAGGATCGGGTCTGCATCATCGAAGTCGAGCTGCCGATCATTGTCGTCGGCCGGCCTCAATGTGGAACAAGACGAATCATCGGAAGCATCCTCGAGTCCGTCCTGGTGATCTGCTCCGCAGTCGCGCGCGGATGTCGAGACCTCAGCGCGGGGTGGGCAAGAGACAATTTCCGCAGGGCCGGCGAGGGAACTCCAGTTGAACTCCTCATCATCGTCGACAACCGCCGGAGGGAGAGATTGCCTGCCCGAGGGTGATCGCTTCCAGAGCTGGTTACGGTGACGTACCAGCGCGCCAGCGCCGGAGGTTAACCGAACCATGGTTTTGCCTTGGAAACTCTTCACCGTGGCCGGGACACGTTTCTTGTTCGACAGCTGCACTGTCACCTCCTCCCCCACGGAGAAATGACGGTCACGCGTACCGTGTCTTGAGTCATACTGCTGCTTCAGAGAGCGCTGATACGGGGTCCGCTCCTCCAGAATTGTTCTGGGCTTGAAGATGTCGAAGGGAGTTCTGAGCTCGCGGCCGAAGAACCTTTTACTTGGCGTATCATCCTCAATGGTTGCGTTCGGGGTGTAGTTGTAGGCTTTCACTACCGAGTCCAGAGATTTCGCGGACCCATCGAGAGCAGATTTTATGGTTCGCACCATACGTTCTGCGAGCCCGTTGCTTTGTGGCATTCCTGGAGCACATCGCAGGTGGACTATGTGCTCCTGTGCGCACAGATGAGCGAAGTCTTCTGAGGTGAACTGTGCACCATTGTCCGATACGATGGTGTCCGGGGCTCCAAAATGCCGGAAAAGCGTTTTCAAGTACGCAATGAGGGATGCGGCGGTCAGCGAAGGCAGCCATTGAGCATCCACGTATTTCGAGAAACTGTCCACCACGACGACGAACGTGGTTCCCTTCTTAGGCTCCCCGAAATCGATGTGAATCCTTGACCAAGGTTTGCCCGTGCACGGCCACGGGGCGAGTGGAACCTTGACGGGTTTTGCGGCTGACTGGATGCAGCGCGCGCAATTCCTCACGAAATCTTCGATGTCGTCGGTCATACCCGGCCAAAAAAAATGGAGCCTGGCGAGTCCTTTCATCCGGCGGATACCCGGATGGCCACTGTGCAATTGCTCGAGGACGGTCTTTTGCATGACTTTCGGGATGACGACACGTTCATTCAGCAACAAGATGTGCTTCGTGAGACAGAGAGAATCGGCAACGAGGAAGAAGGGTCGAAGCTGAGGATCCTTCTTGTCGGACGGCTTCCAGCCTTTTTCGACCCTGTTGATGACTTGTTCGAGTACCGGGTCCTTCAGAATCTCCTTGATGAGTCGTTGCCTTGTTTGCTCCGAGCCAACGGCATGAACATAAGTTTCGAGTTCAGCTTCCACCGAGAGGTCCAGGTGAGCGACAACTTCCTCGAGGTCCGGATCGGCACTTGCGTCTCTCGTTTCCGCAATCAGACGTGAGAGCGCATCCGCTTGACCGAACTCTTCGGTGTTGATGTATTCAATCTCGAAATCGTAGCCTATCAGGCGAAGGGCCCAACGTTTTAGCCGCGCTGCGGTGCGTTCCTGCAGACCTCTTGTGTCGGTTGTTCGGAATAAAGCGAGCAGCGGGCGATGATCCGTTTGAAGTATGAAGTGTCTTCCCCACACGAATTTCCTGAAGCGCTCGACTGCAGTCACCAAGGCGAATGCCTCCTTTTCCACCTGGCTGTAGTTGCGTTGAGACTTCGTAAGCGACTTCGACATATGGAAAACCGCTCGCTCGTTTCCATCTGCATAGCGCTGTAGCAAGACGCCGCCGATGCCCGAAGAACTGGCGTCAGCGGCCACTATCAGCGTTTGGCGAGGATCGTAGTGGGAAAGTAGTAACGGACCGCACAAGGTTTGCTTGATACCGTCGAGGGCAGCTTCATGTTCACGCGTCCATTTGAAGATGACATCCTTCACTAGGAGAGCCTCGAGAGGAGTCTTGTACCGGTGGAGGTTGCTAACGAACTTCCCGTAGTAGTTGACGAGTCCGAGAAGCGCACGAACTTCTTTCGCATCATTCGGTCTTCTCAGGTTCTTGATGACAGCAATCCTTGCCGGGTCAGCCTCGATGCCTTTATCGGAAATGATCATGCCGAGGTACTTCACCTTCGTGACGTTGAAGTGACACTTCTCTAACCGAAGGCGAAAACCCCAACTCTCCAATCGACGAAGGACCGCAGCCAAGCGTTGCTCGTGCAGGTCACTGTCTGGAGCCATTATGAGGATGTCATCAAGATAGACTAAGACCCCATCAAGCCCTGCGAGCGCTTGGTCGATAGTTTTCTGGAAAATGGCTGGCGCCGTTTTCAGGCCAAAAACGAGTCGGGTGTACTTGAAAAGGCCGCGATGAGTTGCTATTGTTGTCAATGGTTGACTGGCTTCGTCCAAGCATAGCTGTAGGTAGGCGTCGGCAAGATCGAGCTGAGAGAAAACTCGATTGCCGGAGAACTTGGTCATCACTTCCTCCATGTTTGGCAAGGGATGATCGATGTCCACGAGAGCGTTATTCAACCCAGTTGAATAGTCCGCACAAACTCTGACCGCACCGGTGGGTTTCCTGACGACCACGATCGGAGTCGCCCAATCAGATGAGTCCACCCGCATCAAGGTGCCGTTTTCGACGAGCCTGTCCAATTCCTGATCAATGTTCGCTTGAAGCGCGAGAGCAACCGGACGTGGACGGAGGTGGACGGGAACTGCATTGTCACGGAGATGGACGGGAACTGCATTGTCACGGAGATGGAGATGCACCTTCAGCTTGTTGCAAGTACCCAGACCACACTTGAAGAGATTGGGGAACCTGGTTTCAAAACTTGACACACTGATCTCGTTGACACTCTGGGGCTCGACCGAAGGATTCCAGGCGACCAAGTTCAGTTGCTTGAGTAAACGGCCGCAGAGGAGATTGACATTCCCCTTCGCGAGTACCAGGAGGGGTTCGACAATCCTCTTGCCGTTCAACCTGAACTCTGCGTCGAAGTAGCCTTTTGCATGTATGGTACCTCCATCGACATTGGTGCACGAGCTTCCGTAGGGTGCCAACCGAGGTGAGTCCAGCTTTTCCCATGATTCGAGATTAATTGTAGATATGTCAGCTCCAGAATCAGCACGGAATCTTAAGGCGTTACCGTTGACAGTCACCGTCACGAAAGTGCGACCCTCGTCCAGTTCGGCCCGGTTGAGGGTGTGGTTCACTTGTACCTGGTTCGACTGAGCTGATCTGCATACCTTCGCCAAGTGCCCTGTCTTGCTGCAGTTGTGACACGTAGCATTCTTGTATGGACACTGACCGCGACTGTGGTTACCACCACAACCAGAACAACCGCGTGATGCTTTCTTAGGCTTCCTGCCGTCCGATGCCGGTTTCGAGGACGGTTTGGGTTTGGAAGAGAATTTCTTTGCATTTGCACTGAACACAGTCGGTTCTTCTTTCACTCGATGATTGTCTTGGTCAACCTGAGTATCCACAGTGCGGGTCTCATACCGCTTCATGATAGTGCGTAGAGCTTCTAAGGAGATGTCCGGTTTTTCGTCGACAGCTCGCATGATCACGCCGCGGAGGTTCTTGTACGACGGGTCAGAGAGTTGCAAAAGCATGACGAAAATGTTGAAATTGTCCAGCGTCAACTTACTGAACTCGAAGTCATCACCGCAAAGCTTCGTAGAGTTGACGATTTCTTCTACGAGCTTACCGGGGGCGTGACGTACGACCAGAAGCGTATCATGACGTCGGCGGAATAATGACTTCGACTCACCGAACATCGACTTTAGCAAAGCGGTCAGGTCAGCGTAACTCTTGCTCTCCGGCTGATCCGGAGAGGTTCTGCCACGGAGTTGATTGTACTCCTTCGGCCCCAAGGCCTTGAGAAGGAGCTGCAGACGTTCCTCATCGGAGTTGCAGTGTGAGTTGAGATACTGTTCGTTCCGTTTGAACCAGCGTTCGAACGTCACACCGTTATCCGGGTCGTATGAAAAAGCCCCGATCAAGGACAACACGTTGTTCAGCGCGACAACTCTGTCCTCCGCTTGAGCTTGTGCTGGCCGTTGAAATGTTGTGACCTCTTCATCTTTCTTCTTTGCCAGAAGCTGTAGGGTCTCTGCAATCTTCTCCAAAACTTCTTGCATTTCGTATAACACAAAGGTGGTTCTCGACTCTGAACTCGAAGAATGGTTCGCGCAGAATGACCATTCCTATCAGCTCCCGCGGGAAGTTTGAGCGACCATTCGTATGCGGCTTCATTCTAATGAACATTCCCTACGACTAGATTTATCGCGATATCACGTCCAACCTCTTCGGAATAAACCCGTCCGAGATCATCGGCCATTTGCTTTCCGAGTTCCCCCTAGCTTTCGCCCCTTGTTCTCAATTTCTTGACAGGCTGCTTCATGTCCTAGTCGGCGATGTAAATATCTCGGTGCACAGCTGAGCGAGTTCCAATCATCGGAGCTCATTGGCTGAGCTTGCGGCATCCTTGAAATACTCAATTATGACAGGTAACTGGAAAAGCGATCCTCCGGTGGGTAAACTGGCTGGAACGGACTGGGCTCGCCCTCAGCATGGGTCCGAAACCGTACCCAAGAGTTCAGTCATACAGGAAGCACTCCTCTTGATGATAAACATTCCAGATGTAAGCTTAGAATACTGAATGGTAATATTAGAAGTGCTAGGAACCTGCTCAGCCATTGGAATGGTATTATTAAAGTGCTAGGAACCCGCTCTAGACCTGCTCAGGCATTCCATTCGACATCAATCGTTCACCGAGATCCCCCGGTCATTTTTGACACCGGTGGTCACAATGAGCTAGATGCTCATCTACTCCCTATGAGCTCCACGCACATTCATCAGCTCTTTTTCCTTGACACGCTTCATCCTCTGAAAATGAATAGTCCTCCAGGGGTGTGCGCAATCTGTACCGTAAACAAAACGGATGGATGCATTCCAAACGGTGCCGATCAGGCGGGCGGTCGACGACACCGTAGGGTGCTGCACGAAGTGATGTCGAGGCACTTTCGACTTGACTAAAAGTGAAAACACACAGATTCCGAACTTGAACATTTGTTCTGTGCGCTTTCGGGCCTGCTGCGAGCTTACCGGCGACCTTGCCGGTAAGAACCAACTCTCTCGAGCAGACCCGTTTATTCGGAACACATATCATTACTGTAAGACTTATTGTTAGCTCAGCGAGCGGCCTGGAGATCGCCATAACCGGTCGGGATGAGATCGGATTTTAAAATCTCGTATGTCATCCGTTGACGAAAATGGGGCATGTCTCGCTGGGTGAAGTTAATCTGAGCATCATGGGCCGCGTAGTCGGCGTATTTTAGGGCAAACACTCCGCAATCGGATCCGTTCTCTTGCCGGGGGAGGTGATCCATGTAGATGAAATGCCATTTCTCTAGATCGAATTTGCGTTTCTTTTTCCCCTTGAGCTCCTGGGCCAAAAAGTTCACCAATGTCATGAGACACTCGTCATTCCGGCCGCCCATGGAATCTGCATACTTGATAACGCTGTCTCGGAAATCAACTATGGCCATGCACCAGTGGTTGCCTGTGTGGACGGGGACGAGAAGGATGTCCTGCTCGAAGATGTCAACTGCCCGCTGCCACCGACGCACTGCATCCCAATCATGTTTGATGATCTGTAAGAAGTACGTGTCGAACGCGTAGACCTTGGGAAGGGCCGCATTCTGTTCGTTCCGGTGGACGATGAGGATCAGATAGACGTTGATGATGATATCATTCAACCAATTGAGACCAGAAAGTGTTTCTAGATCTCTCTGCCTCACTCGGTGGTTCGATAGGCTGACAAGAACCTCATCCGGTGGTTTACTCAGTGCCTCTCCGATGACCTGCAACATCACGTCCGAGAGCGATGGGTCCTGTGGATGCCCAGGTGATTGCTGGAGGTATCGAATCTTTGTGAGCTGGTAGTGACAGAGAGGGACGTCTGCCAGAAAACCATCCTCAGCGATTCGGAGCATCGAAGCTTGATCAAGTTCGAAATCTTCTTCGGGAACTGATAGTGGAGCTGCGTAATCGTGATCGATGAGTTCAGGGAGCGCCCCAGTTTTTGAGGCTAGATGGTAACCCGCATGAGCGCCAAGACCAGATCGACGATTTGCTGAAAGATTGAGTGTTGATTCGAATACTTAGCTTGAGATTGGGTTGCTATTATCAGAGAAATCGCACAGGATATCATGGGAGCTTGATTTACCGAGTCCAGTTCGGTACTTCAGACGCTCTATCAGTTGAATGGGAGTGATGCTCCCGAGTTCCAGGCAATCCCACGCCTCTTTGATAACGCGATCATTGTTCATGGTCGCCTCCGTTGGCCTTGAGCGGATGAACCTCTTTCCATTGAGGCGGCAGAGATGATCGTCATAGACATCATGATAGATGTTAACGATGACCCCTGGAAGTGATTTTACATGTTGCTCATCTGCTCATAGTACGGTCGTCTGAGGCCTGGAGCCATGTCTAGTCCGCGATTGCCATAGCGGCAAGATAATTACCGATGAGGTCCCATATAGGACAATGCTTCTTGCAGGCCTCACTTAGGATCCGAGCGTTTTGGGACTCTGAAGGGTTATTTGTCCGGCACAGTGCTCGAAATACGGAAAAGCCCAGCGGAGTGACTGTTTCGATCCAGTGGTTCTGGATATAATTGACAAGTTTCCGGAAGCGTTCGTCGACCTCGATAGCTTTCCCGGAGAAGTACTCGAAGGTGGCCGGGACGTCTTCAGGCGGGAGGAGGGGGAGCGCCGTGAATGAGAGGAACATTTCGTACAAATCGCCTTGCTTTCGGAGTTCACTCGCTAATCCCACTTTACTGCTACTCGCGAACCGAACGAGGCATTGGGCGAAATGGAACAGGCAGCCGAATATGCGAGCGTCAGGAAATTCCAGTTTCACAGCTTTTCTCATGCTAGCATCGAAATCTCCCATGTAAGCGGGCATGCTCCAGCCGGGTAGCTCCTGCTTGAGCCACTGGAAGATTTCCTGGTAGGCTTCGGTGGTGGCGGACTTCATGAAAGCACAAGTCACCATCCCGGTCTGGAGGATAGGAACATGGTTGAGCATTGAATCGTCGAAGGAGACTCCGTCCGAGGATAGTCTCGATGAGCCAAGGCACCGAAAACAATGGCAATAGACTCTTGTGGCTTACCTGCTCACCGCGTTCGCCTCCCCAGTTCGCCTGGATGCAGAACAACTGCCTGCATACGTTTAGCGGGACCACTTGATAGGTTGCGTCCGCGTGGATCATTTCTGCGCTCGGTACAAGATTCAGAAGACGGCGGGTAGCGAGGATCAGACTTTCGTGTTTCGCACAGTGAAAGCTCAACAACCGTTCTCCGTTCAATGTCATCGTGTACCCTGGCTTGATGACAGCGCGGATGTACTCGTGAAGGTCCTTCAACTCAGAGCTCTGGTCGGGCCTCACCTTCGCTGCGTGATGTTGGAGGGTACGGAGATGGGACACTGGTGCGATCTGCCCGGCGACCTCAGGCGGGAGTTGCCGTCGAACTTTCAGCACCAGGGAAGACGGGTTCGCTTTCGGGTTCTCCCTCATGCTCTCGATCCACTGTCTTCGAGCCTTGCGAACTGCTGTGCCGTACCCACCAGGCTCTGGGAGGTGATTGTGAACGTTCTTTACGTGAACAATAGCCCCGTCGAGTGTAATTTTCGCCGAAACACGACAACATGTCGGCCTAGAACAGAAATTCCATCCAAGTCAAGTCTGAGACTGACACTCGTTGGGATGCTGCTTCAGAGCGATGTTTCTGATCTCATTCGCAGAGGGGAGAGTACTCACGCTCTGAATAATTTACATCGCAAAAGGACGTATCTCCCGCATCTTGTGAATTCCCTCCGGTTGAACGCAAAATCACCAACGCCTTCGTGGACTCCATCCTCCTCAACATAGTATCTTCCTCTCCGGTCATTCCAGATATCACAATCGACTAGACTTCCCGGGGTTAGATCGAAATATTCGCCGGAGCGATCCATAACGTCGAAGACTTCGTCACTTGGCGACAATGGACACTCCGCCGCGCCGTATAGACGTGGAACGAAGGTTCGCTTGACCAGATTCTTCCGTCTTTCTCCACTGACTCAACGTGATGTTTTCGGTCCAATGTATTTACGGCTGGAATTCGAGATTTCAAATCGCAATCGACAGAGAACCA
The DNA here is from genome assembly GCA_031001835.1 of Lepidoglyphus destructor. Taxonomy (NCBI): domain Eukaryota; kingdom Metazoa; phylum Arthropoda; class Arachnida; order Sarcoptiformes; family Glycyphagidae; genus Lepidoglyphus; species Lepidoglyphus destructor. The sequence continues at coordinate 12,258 of JARNKU010000140.1, forward strand.
AGGGTGTAAGTAGACAAAGTGGCGCTCGGTGCGGATCCTGGAAGGGGCGCCTCCCCCGAAAACGCCCACTGACAGACGAAATGAATTAGGTCACCGGTTATCGAGATTATATTATTATGTACACATTTGAGAGACAAGCACCCTTTCCGATGCCGCGATTCGGAGAGCTGGAGCTCCGAGAAGCTCCTCTCACAACTAGCAGAGTTCATCGCCTACGTTAAGAAGATACGAAGGCAGCCGACGAGCGCTTAATCTCTGTCCTTGACGGAAAAATAGACGAAAACGATAGTATTCTCGATGATTGTCCAGAGGCTGAACCGAGAATGGTGCTGACCTCCGCTGTACGAGTTTTTCCTTCCTCGAGAATCATGAGTCTAGTTTCCCTTTAGGGAATGAGTTCAAGAAGCGCGGGCGAATGAGAATCGGGAACTGGGAAGGACCAAAGTGTGAAGACACGGGTGTCTTTAGAAGAGACAGCGTACATTCCAATGAGTCGTAGCATTCAAGATGACAGCTGCTGTCTAGCTGTCAGTTACTGTCAAAAAGTTCTAACAGAATTTGAATTGGTTCTCACGACTGCAAATTGTGAAATGATCACTGAATGAAGTGGAGAAAGCAGCATACGATAGAATTGATGCGACCGTGATCCTCTGCTGTGAAAGTTTGCGAGAACTACTCAGATCCGACGAATTGCCGGGAAAGTGGAAAATTTCCGTGCTCAAAATAAGCAGTTCTCTAGTCGAGGAGTATCCGTTCAATGGCAAGATCTTCGAAAATAAGAAGACACAAATTGCGGCGATACCTTGATAGTGGAGAAGGTTTGTTTTCTTATCGTCGGGTCGCGATCGTGAAGGAGGTTCGGCAGCAAGTTTGTGCCCTCGATGACTGTCCGGTGGCAGATTCGATTTGTTCTATTGCAGTTGATGACAGAATCCCAATGGCAAATTTTCTTGCTTCAGATCATATTTGAATGAGACGGTCCCCTCTCCTCTGAAGTTGGTAACGTTACATATGCAACCTGAGGAAACATGTGCTGACGGGCGCACCATGAACACTCCTAAGTCGAGCCCTGCCCACTCTACTAGGCTCTTTGACGATCTGTGTACTATGTTATGATCATTAAACTTCTGAATTACATCGATCGTTGAACGTATCGTGCTGTGTCTGGCACGGGCGGGGAACGGAATGGCTGAAGAAGCTATCGGTTGGCAAATTTCCGAAGGCCAAATTGAGTGTTCGATGTCGATAGCGCTCTCATCTTTGAAGTTGTTAGAAGTTGTTAGAAGTTGTTAGAAGTTGTTAGAAGTTGTTAGAAGTTGTTAGAAGTTGTTAGAAGTTGTTAGAAGTAGAGCTCGTTGGTGACAACTTTGCTCCACATCTAGGGTTTGCAGGCAAACGGCTGACTCGGGGAACTCCGCTACTGCAGCCACGACCCGATTGAGGCTGGTGGCAGTTCTTTCCCAACAATCCGTCACTCAGAGTTTTGGACGAGAATCCCGTGATGCAACGAGATGCAATATTATTCACGGTGTATCACTATTCCTTTCTTCTAGCTTACTTGGAGAGGTATATTCTTAACAACTCGACGCGGTTGAGCCCGGAAAACGCCGCCCCCACGCTTCGACTCCCTACTAAAGCTGGTGCAAAGAACATTCAATTTCGTCGGAGAAAATCATCAGGGATTTATTTTTCATCCTGTTGTGAATCCAAAAGGCTGGATGCCGGACGTCGCGGACCTGACAATGACGACATCCGGAGATCCTGGTTTCGAGTGATAACCGCAACCTCCACTAGATGGACTCCAAACGAACCCTGAAACGAAAAGAGACTGCGACTTGCACCGGTGAGAGGTGCCTAGCTGAAGTTGCATTCTGGAACCTTTTCAAGCCCTCAACCTCACGCCTCCCGGAGCTCCCAAGCCGCCGAGCCGCTTACCGTGCAGCACCCTACGGTTTCGTCGACCGCCCGCCTGATCGGCACCGTTTGGAATGCATCCATCTCTTTTGTTTACGGTACAGATGTCGCATACCCTTCTCCAGGACCTGACCGCTTTCTATTTCCTCGAGCCAGACGCTCTGGCGCTCGACATTCACGCTCAGTCAGCGGTTTACGCCACAAGACCTCCATCCAATATGGCGGCTGCCGACGAATTCGAGGTGGAGGAGGATAACAGGCCGTCTCGCATCGAGCGCGTTTTTCAAAAATATAGGGTGCTTCGTTGAGGACGGACGGAGCTGAGTCGAGATGAGCAGAAATAAAAATTTGTCCAAACCACGTATTCGCGCGATGCATTCTTTCCGAGCGGGACGATTCGGAGCGCTGGGCCTGAAGGCTCCACAGGGCCCACAGAGCTCCACGGTTCAAGCTGCTCGTTGGATATTCTTCTCGGATGGATAAACGCTTCAATGAGTGGAGACAGATTTTGGCATGACACTCACTTTAACATTCTGAGGGAAAATGGGGAACGGTTCGTCACATCGGATACTTGGCAATGAATTGATCGATGCGAACAGACGTGTGGGTAACTCGGAAGTCCCTCGGCAATGCTCGAAACTCCTCGACGTCATGTCGTTGAAGCACCCTATCACGAGAGCAGCGGCAGCTCGCGCCGGCTCGCTCCCCTTCTCTCCCTCGAATCCGTACACGGCCGCCATCTTGAACGGAGGTCTTATGACATAGACTCTCAGTCAGCACTAGGCTTTCCAGCGGTTCCGATCCGCGGATCCAGATCCGCCGGATCTCCAGGATATCCGCGGATCCAGATCCGCCGGATCCACAGGGTTTTTGCGGATCCGGATCCCTCGGATCCGCATTTTTATGGATCGAACGTTCATGAAAGAATCGGCGGGAAAACGGTGGACGCAGGCAATGCCCGCGTTCCCCCGATGCCAACTAGCTCCTTGTCCTGATGGGATTTCGGTTTCACGGCACATCTGCTTTCGTCTCACACCTCTGTCAACCATCCACGTAGCGCAAGGGTTCTCAAACGTTGCGCCGCTGGCACCAAACTTCCGCTGCAGGCTTGGTGTTGCACCTTCATGACCTACTGCAGTTCAAGCTTGGGGTGCCGCGGGGTGTCGCCGCCAATAAGGTTCGAGAACCCCTGACGTAGCGATCCGAGAGCTTTTCAGTGGCACTAACCGCGTCAAGAGTCGTATCACAGCAGCTGACTGACCTCGAGCAGCTGGCAACCAGGTATCTCCTCTCGGATGAGGGCTTGATAAAGATGACGTTTCGGCATTTCCCCTCATAATACGAGCTCCTGGGTCTCGGATATGATCAGTAATACATTACACCGCACTTTGGTACGGGGCAGCATTGTCATTCGACGCTGTGCGCAACGATGTCAGCGTTGATAATTATTTCAATAGATATAGCTGACATCTTGAATGTGATGAGGATCACAATTATTGTTTTCGACTCCGAGACCGAGCGTAAAGTTGCAACGACGATGATCTGAGGAATGGATACGCTCTCTTCAGAGCGGGAGGAGGCCGTGGCCGTCTGCTCAAAATATGTCGTGAAGCTCGTCGGGTAATGCCGTCTACTCCGGTCCAACCCGAAAGAGAATCGACGACATCTTCGCAATTCGAAAAGCTTTCGAGTCTGGACTCTAGACGCTTTGACTGCCCCAGACGAACCGAAGCCTTGATCAGCCTTGTGATTCCGATCATTTCTCCGGAATGAAGAAGATTCCCTCTAACATGATCTTATCCATCCCAACGTCGGATGCTTCCAACCTTTCGGTCTCTCAGAAATATACAAAAAATTGGGTGCACGTCATCCCGGCCACGGGGACAACCCGGCCACTACGACAACTCGGCCACTACGTCAAGTCGGCCACCGCGTAGGTAGAAAAAACGTAGGAAAGTAGCAAAAAAAACGTAGAAAAGACTCAACCTCCATACCTTAGAAGTAGGAGAAACCCAACCTCCGTGAGCATGGCAAAAAACCGGAGGAAAACCCAACCTCCATACCTACGCAGTGGCCGACTTGTCGCAGTGGCCGAGCTGTCGTAGTGGCCGGGTTGTCCCCGTGGCCGAGTTGACGCGTTCCGCAAAAAATTACGATTTTTCTGCTCCCAATAACTCGAAAGACTAACAACGGATTTCGCGGATTTTATCCGCGGATCCCGATTTCTGGGATCCGTGGATCCGAAATCCGCGGATCCGAAATCCGCGGATCCGAAATCCGCGGATCCGAAATTTCGCGGATTTTTGGAAAGCCTAGTCAGCACCCGACAGCGTTCGATTCTGCGGCGCCGGCGCAGTCCTCCTCTTCCTCGAAAACTGAGAGCTTGCAGACGTTGTTTTGGATCTAATGGCCTAGACTGTGGGGCGCGCCCCACCAGTGGGGCGCGGGAGGTTTCCTGTTGGGGCGCGTTAGTCGACATGAGCATGTTCACTCGTTCGCTCGGCCTGGTGAGTGGCTGCTCTCGGGCGGGATGGTTTTCGCGCTCGCAAGAACGTTCGCAGGGATTGATGGGTTCTTTGGAACTCTCTTTGAAGACGGAACTTACAATTAGCTACCCGAGTCGAGAAATCCGAAAAACTACCCATTCGTTCGAGCTTTAGACCAGGGGTGGGCAATGTGCGGGCCACATGAGGCCCGCGAGCCGCGAGTGAACCCGGTTCTGGTACAGCATCTACCGCGGGCCGCACCCAGTTGCCCACCCCTGCTTTAGACTCTCTTGTTCGAAGTCGAATGGAAACTTGGTCGTAACGGATGGTTGGGTCTCGTCTCGATCAATTTAGTTCTCGCTCATTCGAATGCAGGGAGGAAGAATTCCAACCAAGCTGTCACCTCCTTGCTGACTGAGGGAGATTATTAACGTTGCCGTGGGAGAGGTAAGAAGTTTGATTAGGGTCGGCCACCTTGCATGTTTACGCGACAAATCTATAGCTGGTGGAAGACAGAGCGCTCTCCAATTCATTCATGTCAGCGGTTGAACACATGATCTGATCTCGATCATCCCATGGTGGGGCGCTGCCTATTTGGCCTATGGGAAGTGGGGCGCGGTCCTGTAAAGTTTGGGAACCCCTGGCCTAGACTCCTCCGACCGCCAGAGTGGGAGCCAGCCAAATGGTAGTGTTCAAGATGGCGCCCATGCAGACGGATTCGAGGGAGAGGAGGCTCTGTAGGCGGCGCCCGGCTCAGTTCAGTGCGTGCGCCATTTTCAAATGACTTTCTCTATGGCAGCGCTCATTCTTACTTCAAGAGTGACTTGAGAACTGAAATTGGGGACAGCGAAGTGGAAATCGGCAGTGATGATGTCGAGAATTGGTCGAGCGCTTCATCATAGGCATTGCGGTCCGGCTTTGGAGACCTCTGCTCTGAAGCGAGAAAGATTGAATGGTGGAAGAGTGACGATCCATATAATCAGATCGAAAATGGAAATGGGAAGTGAATTGGTTCCCTTCACCATTGGTTCGTATACGCGATTCTATAATCTTGATTCTCGGAAGTCGATTCTATACATTCCGCTTTGAGCCCTTGATAGTATCAGATTCTTGCAAGTCTGTTGAGTTGCTCGGACAAGAGCTCCGCCTCGGCGTCTAAGACGGGTCTCTCGTGTCTCTTCGACACAGAGAAGATCACACCGATCTCGGATCTCCTCTGTTTCGAGTTTTACCAATGTCTGTAAACCGTGTGCTAGCCTCGGTGTCAATATCGAAGCAACACTCTCCTGGAATGACTTGGTAACAAAATTCAAAGGCAGAAGAAATTGAAAATCCAAATGGAGGCAAGCGGAAAATTTTTGTGGCCATTTTATTTCATAGAAAAACGAGGGACTGTTCCTCAGGGACTGTTGATGAGGGGTTCCAGTCTCCCCTTAGTGGATTCCTGCGCGATTGTTTGGAGATCGACGTCCTGTTGTTGCAGAGGTTTCAGGCTCCCCTCACACTACGTGAACTTTCCGAGCAGGGATTTCAGTTTCTCCCACAAGCGCTTCAGAGTTTAGCTATCATAGCATGGTAGTATTGAAGCGCGCAATATTTCGTACATCATGCGATACCTGAAGGAAGGCATATCGCTTTGACTGAAAGTCATCGGTTCGTCTTGAGCCGCGTATTCTGCATATTTCAGAGCAAAAACTCCACAGTCGAAACTGTTCGGCTGCTGAGGTAGATTGTGCGTGATCGGTAGTTGCCATGCATCGCAGTCAAGGGAGCGGCCTAGCTTGCTCGCCATTTCTTGCTCCAAGTAATACAACAGGATTTGTTGCAACGTGGTGTTACGCCGGCCCAGGGAATCCAAGTATTTGATGACTTTAGAACGCAAATCAACAATTGCCATGCACCAGTGGTCATTCGCGTGAACTGGGAACAAGAGAAGATCATGGGCAAATATGTTGACATTTTTAATCCATCGGGCAGCTGTCGCGTAGGCCGCTCGTTCGTTGTAGATTTTCAGGAAAAATGTACTGAAGGCGTACACCTTGAGAGATCCCGGTTTGACCTTGCTCTGGCTGACGATGAGATCCAGATATGCATCTATGATTGTATCATTGAGCCATTTCTGAGCGAGAAGAGTTTCAAGATCCTTGCGAGTGACGGAAATGTTCGCCACTTTCACCAGGGTCTGAGTTTCGGCTTTTCCGAGCGCCTCGTTGATGACCCCGAGCATGTCGTCAGACATCGGCGGAACTTGAGGACGAGAGGTGGAAGCGTCGACCGATATCTGAAGATTTGATACTGTACGTCGAGCATAGTCGTGGTCCCAATGAACGAGTGAGTTTTGACTGGAGTCATGATCCTCGGAAACGTCTCCGATGTGGGCCTCACCCTCGGAGGCGTGAGACTGACCAGCGAGATCTTGAGCTTGAAAAGCTCGGACGTCTTCATCGTCATCCTCGGTTTCCTGAGCGTCCGAATCATCAACGGCGTCCTGATCTTTGAAAGCTACGAGAAGAGGATCGGGCTCAGCATCGTCTGTAACACTGAGGTTGCCAACGTGCTCATCCTGGTCGAGGACGAGCTTCGCGTTGACCCATTCCTTCCATTGCTGCACACCGTCGAAGATAGAAATTCCATCCAACAGTCGGGTCCGGAGTGATGCTGCCCAAAAGAAAGAGAGGAATCACGCTAGAATGGGGATCCAGGGAGGAGCAAGGTCACGAACATGTGTCGCATTATTCCGTGACGAGCAAGCTGAGCCACTCACAAGGGCCAACCCGGTATTTGACGCGCTCTACGAATGTCCCGGGGGAAATGGCTTCCGCATCCAACTCGTCCCAACAACTTCTGATGATTTGATCATTCAGAATGGTCTCACGACTCTGCACGAGAAGACAACGTCTTCGATGCCTCTGGCGTGGATGATGAAATCGATTATGTCGTCTTGAGAAGCTGCACATAAAACCCCTGGGGAAGAATGAAATTACTGAGTGTTGGTCAAGCGAGGACTCATGCAGGGCTCCAGAGCAAATACCGAGTGCCGAACAACTTACCCATGAGATTCCAAATAGGTGCCCGTTTTCCGACTTGTCGCTTGAGTTGGGCATTACAGGATTCCACGGCATTGTTTGTTCGGGACGGCGCTCTGTAGAGACTCAAGTTCTCGGGACCTGTGACCTCAAGCCACTGACGACGAATGTATCTTACGGGTGGCTCAAACTGAAAAGTGAGGAACGATTAGTAGAGGAGGTCCCCTAGAAGAAGGTAAAGTAGCGGGAATAATAGACTCGGGAAAACACAGGTCGATCCATTGGATAAAAAGTTCAGCCAATCACAAATGCGTGCACTCACAGCCGAGCTAACTTCGAGCGCTTGTCGAGCACAGTCTTCAAACGCTGGGCCGATAAGGTGCGCTGGGAGGAGCGGAAGCGACGTGAAGGCGAGAAACCTTTGAGAATGGGTCCTGGCCGCCGGATATCTTTGGCGAGTCCAACTCCGGGACTGCTCGCTTTCCTCATCAGAGCTTGCGAATAATGAAACAGGCAGCCAAACGTTCTCACGCCTGGGAAAACCTGTCTCATCGCAGCCCTCATCGCACCATCGAAATCGCCCATATATTCTGTTATGTGAAGACCGGGAGCTTCTCGCCTCAGAGCACGGAGAACTTCAACGTAAGCTTCTTTGGAAGCAGACTCCATGAAAGCAAAAGCTACGAGGGCCACATAGTGTCTGACGACACCGAGACCCGTCGCGTGTATTGTGAAGAGTTGCCGGCATAGACTGGGAGGAAGCACTTTGTAAGTCGCATCGGCTTGGATCGTAGTTGTCGTCGTCAGAAGGTCCAGTTGTCGCTTGGAGGAAATGAGGATACTGTCATGCTTCGGCAAGCGGATTGTTATGAGCTGATGGCCATCTTGCGTGATATTGTATCCCTCCAGATCCCTTGCAACCAAGGCCGTGTAGAGCTCGTTTAGATCATGGACCTGTTCAGGTCTCTTCGAGGCCGCCCAGCGTCGCCCTGTGCAAACGTTGCGTACTGGAACAATTTCCACTGCTGCGTCCATAGGCAACCTGAAAGGGAAATATTAGACCTGTAGCGCCACTGAATGTTTGCGACAGAGAGCACCGATGAATGCATTCTAGACAGATCGAATAAACACACTCTCTCAGTCTAGCCAAGCGCACCACGCTCGGTACATGCGATACCACAGCACAGTGTCTTTACTTGCGATAGTCAGGTGAAACTCGATCGTGGTGACCCGGACGTGATACGCAAGAAGAATCCACGATGGCTGAGGGAACCGAAGTCAAATCGCCAACCGACAGCTCTACCCAGTCCTGTGACATTCTGGATTTCGAACACTTGACGCTAGGCCTACATGCGGTCTCGTTGAGTTTGCCGACCTTCTGGACACAGAACCCTGATGCCTGGTTCGCGAAGGTAGAGGCTCAGTTCAAGTCAGCCAAGATCGTTACGGAAGAAACCAAGTTCTACAAGGTCCTCGCAGTTCTTCCGGAAAGTGCCGCCATTAGAGTTCGTGAAATCTCACAGAAGACGACATACGAGAGTGGCGACTATGACACACTCAAGCGAAAACTCATCTCCAGCGGACAGCAATCCGCCCTTGAACGGTTGGATCGATTGGGTGAGCTGAAAAACATCTGCCACAAGAAACCTTCTGAATCTTTGATCGACTTGGAAGCTATTCTTCATTCTGCTTGTTGTAAACTGTCAGTGGCCTATCTCCTACACGGAAAACACGCTGATCCGCGGATATCTCTCTTCATTCACTTCGCTTCCACGGCGCAACTCGATGCGTGCGCGCTCCCGCGCTCGAGTCTACACACTCTGTCTTCTCGTTACGCTTTCTCTCTCTACGTTTGAACGTAAACAATTGGCATGCGTTCTGCGACGGATTCAAAGGCGGGCTTCTAAGCTACCTCTATTCCCAACAATCGGCCATACTGACTAGCGACGACCTCGTCGCAGCTACCTGAATTAAATTATTTTTGGGCTCGATCTACCTATTCTATAAGAAGTCTTTCGACAATTGCTCTTTAAGGAATGACGTATCACAATTATTTGCTCGGATCGAAAATTACTCTTGGCTTGGGAATTCTCGTGGACCTTCGAAGCGTTGGTGTACTCGGGACTGGGGCTGGATTCTCTGGCTGGACTGGAGATGGTGTAGCGTCACGTTGGTTGATCTGTCCGCCGTTCGTTTCGGAGCTGGGCTGCTGCGCGGGCAGTTGCGGATCCATGATTGAGTCCTCGAACTCTTCTGACTCCGATTCACCTGAAACGACATTCGTTAACACACTCTCCCCGCCCCCAAGAGATGTTCATCGATTTCCCCCTGCCCTTCCGACTCGCTCGACTGACTGATCTCGCTGTTCTCGTTCGATGCGCTGACGTTGGTGTTCTGGCTGTAAAGGCGTAGCTGGCTGGCGTGTGCCGTTGTTGCGTACGGGTTCTCATCGTCCAATGAAACCACTGCGTACGTATCGAAGGTGAGAGCTCTGGTCACCATCAGCGGACCTCGAAACAAGGGATCCAACTTTCGCGACGTCCCGTCCGCTTTCCGCGGTGGCGCGCTGAACCACACGATGTCACCTGCCCGGAAGCGATCGGCTGCCACATGACGCTTGTCATAGTACTTCTTGGCTTCCTGGAACGCTTGCCTCAGTTTGGATCTGGCTGCCTCTCGGAGTTCTTTTGGATCGTCGGCTTTCAGAACTGACGGGTGTGGAATGGCGTTGAGCAATCGATCTGGAATCTCTGGATTGAATCCGCAGAGCATTCTTATCGGCGTTTCTCCCGTTGCGCGGTTAACAGAAGTGTTGAGCAACAATTGCACCTTTTTGATGAGTCGGTCCCATGTACCAGCTTTTCCGGCGTGGAGTAACTTCGCGAGCAGCGGAGTTATCACTCCGTTGGCTCTCTCGACTTGTCCGTTTCCCGATGGACGGCGGGGGCAGTTGAGGTGTGCCCTCACGTTGAGTCGTAACAAGAATTGTCGGAATTCCTTGCTTGTGAAGGCTGACCCGCGGTCTGATGTGATTTTCGCTGGCACTCCCCAATCGGACATGAATTTTTCGAGGGCTGTGATGGACTCTTTCGCGGATGTGTTTTTCACCGCCTCGATGTAAGTGAACTTTGTTAAGCGGTCGACGATCACGAGTGCATGGGTATTCTTCGCAAAGGTCGTGGGGTACGGTCCCACATGGTCGATGTGCACCCATTCGAACGGACGTTCAGGGATCGGGATCTCTTGTAGGAATCCAGGCTGTCTGCCGTTGTTTCTTCGGTTACAGCCCGGTATCCCGAAAACCCGGTATCCCGAACGGCGAAACGAGGGCCCTGAACGGGAACCCGTATCTCGGAACACGTTATCCTAAATACCCGCGATCCCCTACAGCCAATATTGGAAAAAAATCCAACCTCCATACCGACGCCCTTCGTTTCACCGTTCGGGATACCGGGTTTTCGGGATAGCGGGTGCACACCGTTTCTTCTGTGTGCCAGGCATGGAATACATCTCGCGATATGGTTCCTGATGTAGCGATTCATTTTCGGAAACCAGCATGTGCGGGTGATGATCTCTCTGGTTCTTGCTCTTCCGAAATGGCCCTGGGGGTCGTGGGCTCGCATGACCACCGCCTTGCGTTGACTGTCAGGTACCACAAACAAGCGTCGATCGCCTTGCTTTCTGTAGATACAGCCTCCACAAATCTCGAAATCTCTCACAGCGCTCATCTCTGAGGCTGATCGTTCGTTCTCTGTTTTTTAAAATGGCGATCTTCCGTCTTATCTCGGCGTCGCCCTCCTGTACTGCACGGACTTCGTCAGTAAAGGTCAAGGGTCTGGATTCAAATGACGCGAATGAGCTCACCGGGGCACTGGCTACCCATTCGTCGATAAGGTTCTCTTCTGATTTCGAAGCGAACTCTTGGGCTTGGCCACAATAGATCTTCTCGACAGCCGACGACGGATCCTCCACGGGATTTCTTGAGAGCGCATCCACGTGAGCCATCCGGGCTCCGGATCGGTGCTCCACGGTGAAGCGGAATTCTTGTATGAGTGCGCACCAGCGCGCCAGCTGGGGGCTTCGGGTCGTTTGTGAGTTGATACTCAACAATGCCTGACAATCTGTAACGAGTTTGAACTGTCGGCCGATGAGAAAGGGTCGAAATTTCTCAAGCGAATAGGCGATCGCAAGGAGCTCTAGGCGGGATGAATGGTAAGAAGACTCCGCGGAGTTGCACTTGCGAGAAGTGCAGCGGACAAGCTGTAGTTTGTGGTCTTTATCTTGCTGGAAAAGCATGCCAGCGAGCCCTATAGCCGAGGCGTCCGTATGGAGCTCGGTCGGGCGCTCGGGATCGGACTCAGTATCGGCGGCTCTTTCATGATGGACTTCAATGTCTCGAACGCGTCTCGTTGAATGTCGCCCCAAACGAATTCCGTCTTGGTTGACGTGAGTGCACTCAGCGGTGCGGCGACGTTTGCGTAGCGCGGGATGAATCGGCGGAAAAACCCGCTCAGGCCCAGGAACTGTCGGATTTGCGTTGCGTTCGTAGGGGTCGGGAACTTATCGATCGCCTGTAACTTGTCTTCTGTCGGCATGACTCTACCCTCTTTGATCACGAGCCCCATGAAGGTGACTTCTTGAAAGCCGAACCGACACTTCGATGGATTCAGAGTGAGTTTAGCCCGTCGGAGATTCTCGAAAACCTCTCGCAGCGTAACCATGAGCTGCTCGAAGCTTCCTCCGTTGACCAACACATCATCGAAGAAGTAGAAGCATCGCTTCTCCCTTCTCAGCGGTCCCAGCACGAGGGAGACAAGGTGGTTGAAAATGGCCGGGCCATTTTTCCATCCGAACGGCATACGGTTGAATTCCCCGCTTGAATCTGGGGTCGTGAACGCGGTGTAAGGCCGTGAGCCTAGCGCGAGCGGAACTTGAAGAAATCCCTGTTTGAAGTCGAGCTGCGCAAACCAGCGCGCGGTTGACATGTCCATCAGTTCATCCTCCAAATTTGGGATGGGCCAATGCAAGTCGAGCGAGCAGTCGTTAAGGCGGCGTACATCGATTACTACTCTCTTATTAGGGGTCTTACCGGGAGTTAGGCGTGTGACAACGAACGCCGGACTGGCGAACGGACTTCTCGTATCCGAAGCGATCCCGGCATTCTTCCATTCTTGAACCTGGTTCTCCATGAACTCACGGTCTTCGGGTGCGAGGCGGTACGGCTTGGCTCGCTTTGGCAACTGGTCGGGTTTTAATTGGATTTCCGCTTCGACGAGATCGGTACAGCCCAGCTCCTGTAAGTTGAACGCAAAAACGTCATAGAACTCGTTGACGAGGGTAAGGACTTGGGATTTTTGGTGTTCTAACAATGATGGTCCAAGGTTGATCTCTTTCATGGAGATATACCTACGGCATCCTACGACTTTTTCATGACACTCCGTGCTACCTGTTTGTTTGTCTGGTACGCCGGTCGAGGAATCTGTTGGCAACTCAGCCTCATTGAATTCATCTTCCGGCAGCACCTTACAACTACCTAGACACTCTCCGGCGCGAACGATCATATTCTCGGCGCCATTGTTTTCGATTGGCAGCTGTACCAATCCGTCCGCATCGCTGTGGTACGCGAAATCACGATCCGGGGTGCGAACGACGACTGCCGAAACCGGTTCGGTTCGGGCCTCAACCATTGCGGCCATTCCCGGCCGAATCTCGACGTCGCCCGTCGCCCGCGGTCGAACGGTACCAGCACGTCGGATCCTCTCCAACGTAGACTTCGGCGGTCCCACGAAAAACTCCTCGTCCACCCGCAACAAGGTTAGGTGGGGCAGGTCCAAGAACGTACGTCCAACACACAAATCCTTCGGGATTGCGTGGTCGGGCACAACCAAGGCCTCCACCTCGGACGCCGTTCCCTCGTCCACCTGTAACGATTCGAAGACGACTCTCCCAATGGTATGAGTCGCGGGCGTAGATACATCCCCAGTGCCGTATATCGGAGTTGATTCCAAAATGATGCGAACGTTCATCTCGTTTACCTTGCTAGCTCTAACAAGAACTGCCGAGCAGCCTGTGTCCATAAGTCCCTGAATTTTGAACCTACCGTTGACGACGCACTCCTCCAGATATTTGTCGACTGAGAGTGCTCCGTTCGTTCTTGTCTTGTAGTTTTCGCGTCTGCGAGCTCCTGACGCGTTCTCTTGCGGACAATCGCGACGATAGTGCCCGGTCATGCCGCATCCCCAACAAACGGGCTGCGCGACCGTCGGGCTCTCGAACCGAGGCGGGCGGTCTCTGAACGCCATCGCCGGCGCCTGCCGGTCCATCCTCGGAGGCAAGACGCCATTTGGGCTCCTTTCCGCCCTGATCTGCGGTAATGCAGGGACACGACGATTGTCCCTCTCCAAGGGTCGTGATCCCGGGGCTCCAACAGCTAAAAGCGGTCTCGGACCGTAGGCTGGACTTCGCGGGAATCCTCCCATCGAGCTCTGAAACATAGGAAATTGTTCGCGGCCGCGGCCTATTCCGAACGGCTCACCTGAGCGCGAGGCATTCCACAGCTCTCTCGGCTTCCTCTCCGGATCCAAGCCGATCATCCGCGCGGCACGGCCGATATCCGCGACAAGGGCCACCGCCGTCGCCGACGGGTGGTGCGAGATCGCCAGTTTTACCGGCGTGAAGACTTCATGCAGTCCCTGCACGATATGATCGAAGACTTCTTCAAATGCGATTCCGGCAGCTTGTGCCATGCTAGCCTTTTCAAAAACGTAATCCTCGACTGGCGAATACGCGGACTGCACAAAACTGAAAAATCCCGACGTCGAACAGCCAGGACGTATGAACGCGGTCGTGAATCGCTCGACGAACGAATCCTTGTCGCCGCTGTCGGGGCTGTCCTCGAAGCACGAGAACGGACGCTCCGCATCCTCCAGATGAAACCATGTAGCGGCTCGACCCTCGAGCTGCGCGCTCGCCAAGGTTAGGGCTCCCTCAACGCTAAGCCTGGCGCCGGAAACTTCGCCCCTGATTTGCAGTAGCCACTTTCTGGCGGTCACTCCTTTAGCGACTCCATTGTAGACGCTCAGCCTAGGCCCTCGACGAGGCACGGTCGACATATTTCGGATCAGTTCCGTCAACTGAGCGGTCAACTCGGTCAGACCCTGCTGCGTCATCCTGAAGCGATACTCACAAGGCAAGTTGCGGAATTGTACATCGCCGATTCGAACCAGATGGGGTGGGATTTGTAGGTCTACTTGAGACTTGAGAAATCGCCCATGGAACATATTCCCCTTTTTGCGCCGTTCACGAGATAGAGCGCCTCGAAAATCGGAAATTTTCACATGGGCTCCTATGGGAGTCTTTCGGGCCCATGAGAGCCAAGCTCCCGTAAGTTCTGGAAATAGCTGCGAAAGCTCTACAACATCCCGGGAAAGAACGTCATGGTGAAAGTCTTCCCAGAAGGCTCTACGAGTATCGTTCAGCCTCTGGATCTCTATTGTTTTCGACTCTGGAACGATATTGCGATGAGACAAACTGAACATTGCTTCATGTTCAACTTCCGCGTGGATCAAAGGAATGACATTCTAAGCATGCATTCGTTGATCCACAGTCAATTCCAGAGTCCGCAGTTCCGACCTCATTGGCCACGTGCTTGGCGGCTCGGCGGATTCGACGCTCCCGCAGTGCCGTTCTCGACCATGTCCGAACTACTTTTCGAATTCGAAGGTCCATCGACTTCGACGGATGTCATTGGAGCAAATCCGGAGTGAGCGACCTCCAATGGTCCGGAGCTGCGCCCCGTCTCTCGAACTGAACCAGTGAAATTCTCCATGATATATGCATATTCGAACAGAATATCCAGAATCATGCATTTTTATGCATTTTGCATGAACATACGCACTCTAGTGATTGCGAGACACCAACGCGTATTCGAGCAGCAGCTATCCGATGCGCGCACTGCCAGAGAATCCCGTGTTCCGAATATTTCTATATCAAATATCATTATCATTGTCTTTGATTCAATGATGTGAATCCTGACAGTTTGTTTTTTCTTGTTTCTCTTCGGTGGCGCCACCGTGGGGAGCGAGCTCTTCAAAACCGCGTGCCGGTGCACAGGCCGGCGCCAGGCTACATAGAAACCTTCCAGAGCTATTTCCAGAATTTCTCGGAACTTACGGGAGCTTGGCTCTCATGAGCCCGATAGGCTCCCATAGAAGCCCATGTTAAAATTTCAGATTTTCAAGGCGCTCTATCTCGCGAACGGCGCAAAAAGGGGAATATGTTCAATGGGCGGTTTTTTAAGTCTCAAGTAGACCTACAAATCCCATCCTATCTGGTTCGAATCGGCGATGTACAATTCTGGAACTTCCCTTGTCAGTCGGACGGTCAAACTTTGGAAATTTCAGACTCACCCTGCGTGTCCGCGGTCATCCCACTTCTGATCTGTTGTAAACTGTCAGTGGCCTATCTTCTACACGGAAAACACGCTGATCCGCGTATATCTCTCTTCATTCACTCCGCTTCCACGGCGCAACTCGATGCGTGCGCGCTCCCGCGCTCGAGTCTACACACTCTGTCTTCTCGTTACGCTTTCTCTCTCTACGTTTGAACGTAAACAATTGGCATGCGTTCTGCGACGGATTCAAAGGCGGGCTTCTAAGCTACCTCTATTCCCAACATGCTGAACCGGCACACGTTTTTCCAACGTCGGATTACTTGAAGAAGATGTGTTGGTTGCGAGCCCTCCCGATCTCCATCCAGCAGAACTTGCTTCCGGTAGCTGAGATCACCCCTTTGGATACACTGGTGAAGATCGCCGATCAGATGTTCACGTCGAATCCACCTGTGGATCGCGTATCTGCCGTCCAGAAGGAATCTTGCTCTCATGATGATACAATCGCCTCCCCGGCTTGTGAACCCCTCTATGACACCAGCTCATCAAATCCTAATATGTGCGCTGTTTCCAACAGGTTCAGAAGTCGCCACCAACAGAAGTTCCAACCTCTGTTGTGCAAGTACCACGTACAGTTCGGTGATAAGGCGAAAAAGTGTACCATCGGATGTTCAAGATTCAACACTCATCCAAAAACTAGTTTTGGTCAGCTCTGTTGCGGCATCGCGAGCTGACCCTTCGTCGAGACGATTATTCATCATCGACAAAATCTCAGGCCGCAAGTACCTCATAGACTCAGGCAGCGATGTTTCCAGTCTGCCGTTCGACAACTCCTGTATCCAATCTACCCATCATGTTAAGTTACACGCAGCCAACAACACCCCCTTCAGGACGTTTGGCGAGAAGACCTGCATCCTTGATCTAGGATTAGGCAAGCCGTTAGAGTTCACCTTTATCCTCACTGACATTCGGCAGCCGATTATTGGAGCTGATCTGCTCGCACATTTCAACCTGGCCCCGGATGTGCGGTCGAAGAGACTCTTGGATCTCACGTCGTTACGCGCTAGTAAATGCCATGCTATGCATCACCCTTCGATCGGCATAAGCGTAGTCGAAAGTGCGATTCCGCTCGCTGTTGCCAACCTGCTGGAAAGTTTTCCGGAGGTCACAGGTCAGACGGCATCGGAAAATCGAGTACATCTGACAACTTTCCACCACATCGAGACCAAAGGCCGACCAGTTTCGTGCAGGGTTCGAAGGCTCGACCCCACCAAACTCGCCATCGCGAAGTCACATTTCGATCAGCTGGAAAGAGATGGAATCGTCAGGCGATCCAAGAGCCCGTTTGCGTCCCCTCTACACATGGTTCCCAAAACTGACGGAACCTGGCGACCGGTGGGAGACTTCAGAGCCTTGAACGCGATGACAGTTCCCGACAGAAACCCGGTGCCGCATTTGGAGAACTTCACCTTCAACCTAGAGGGTTGCCGTATCTTCAGTTCCATCGATCTTGTGAAAGCTTTCCATCAGATCCCCATGGCAGAGGAGGACGTACACAAGACTGCAATCTGTACGCCGTTCGGTCTTTATGAATTTCTCCGAATGCCTTTCGGACTCCGGAACGCGGCTCAGTCATTCCAACGTTTCATGGACGTGGCCACCAGAGATCTGAAATTCGTGTTCGTCTACGTGGACGACATTCTGGTTGCATCAGTGAACGAACAAGAGCACCTCCAACATCTCAAGCAGTTATTTACTCGTCTCAAGGCTTATGGTCTCGTCATCAACACAAAGAAGTGCCGATTCGCGGTTCCGGAATTGAAGTTCCTAGGCCACCAGGTCTCCGCGAGAGGATTATCTCCACTTCCCGATCGAGTACAAGCCATCTGCAACTATCCGCGCCCAGGTTCCGTGAAACAACTGCAACGCTTCTTTGGTATGATCAATTTCTACCGCCGCTTTATCAAAAACATAGCACGGATATTGTTGCCGCTATACGCTCTGACCAATGAAAAGAAGCTCACGTGGACTGATGCGGCACAGGAGGCGTTCGAGAAATCGAAGTCGGCACTTTCCAACTTCACTATGCTCACATTTCCTGAACGCAACGCTAGACTCTCTTTGACCGTCGACGCCTCTGACACGGCGGTCGGAGCGGTTTTGCAACGCGAGGGAGTTGCGGCTGGTGAACAGCTGCCTCTCGGTTTCTTCTCTAAAGCTCTGGATGAAAGACAGAAAAAGTATTCCGCTTTCGACAGAGAACTCTTGGCAATAGTGCTGGCAATCAAACATTTCCGATACGTGGTTGAGGGTCAGCAGTTCACTATCTTCACTGATCATAAACCCCTCACCTCAGCAATCACCTCAAAAACTGAAAGATCTCCTCGACAGACGAATCATCTGGAATTCGTGTCACAATTCACCACGGATATCCAGCATGTGAAAGGTTCAGAAAATGTTGTTGCTGACACGCTTTCGCGCCTCAACCAAATTGACGCCATAATCAAACAGGTGCCTGCTCCGTGGACCCTCGACGAAATGTGTGAAGCACAGAAACAAGATCCTGAGTTGGAATCTTTGAAGACCTCTAACACCTTGAAGCCAATCCATGTCACACCGAGCATCCGACTCATTTACAATTCGTCTGGCTCCAGACAGCGCCTGTACGTTCCCTCCGGTTTTCGTCGGAAAATATTCGAACAGTATCACAACGTCAGCCATTTGAGCAAACGTCCAATGAAGAAGCTCCTCGGAAATCTTTATTTCTGGCCTAGTATCGCGTCGGACATCAGCTCGTGGTGTGACACCTGTATAGCATGTCAAGCCTCGAAGATCACCAGACACACACGGACCGCGCCGGAAATTATCCCCATGCCGAAAGCTCGATTTTCTCACATCCACATTGATCTCGTCGGTCCGCTATCATCGTCGAACGGTTACAGATACATCCTAACCATGGTCGACAGATTCACTCGGTGGCCGGAAGCATGTCCAATCACTAACATTGAGACAGTTACCGTCGCCACAGCCTTCATTTCTTCTTGGATCTCTCGTTTCGGTGTTCCAGACACCATCACCACAGATCAGGGGAGACAATTTGAAAGTCGTCTCTTCAAGAGCCTAACAGAGCTGTTGGGTTGCAATCGGGTGTGGACCTCGGCATACAACCCAAGGGCTAACGGCACAGTCGAAAGGTTCCATCGCCAATTGGAGGATGCGCTCCGTTGTCACTTCGCGGAAACGAACTGGAGCGAGTACATTCCTCTAGTACTACTCTGGTTCCGCTCCACACATAAGGAAGACATCCATGCATCCCCAGCAGAGCTCGTTTTCGGTCAGAATATAACTCTCCCTCCAGATTTGAGAGAAGAGCCAAGCGGTGTTCTAGTTGACCCCACGGATTATGTGAGCATCCTCAAGGGCATGATGAGCAGGATCAAGGGTCATACTTCTAGACCCGCTTCACGTCCGCAACATTTTGTTCCCGAAGAACTTCTCTCCTGTGATTACGTTTTTTTGCGTACTGATTCCACTAGAAAACCATTACAGCGGCCATATACTGGTCCGTATCGAGTCATACAGCGTGATAATTGTACGGTTAAGATCCAGACGCAAAATGGCCCAGTCAGAGTTTCTATTCAACGTGTAAAACCAGCCAAAGTCGATAATGATAATTTCACAACTGATATACCTAGGAGACGTGGGAGACCCCCACTGGGGGGAGTACTGTAGCGCCACTGAATGTTTGCGACAGAGAGCACCGATGAATGCATTCTAGACAGATCGAATAAACACATTCTCTCAGTCTAGCCAAGCGCACCACGCTCGGTACATGCGATACCACAGCTCAGTGTCTTTACTTACGATAGTCAGGTGAAACTCGATACACTCAACGCGGTGCCCTGCGCGGCTTACAAACAAGTACGAGAAAGGAAAAGCAGCATCTTACACGAAACGCATATGTGTCGCTTCAGTGCATGAGCTGGGTCTGGGCTGCGACGACGGCTCCAGGGATGTGATTTCTCCCAAACATTACCACAAATCTCTCCTTGCGGCACCCGAGATCTACACCTTCGTCGTCGAACACCGGGTGAATGGAATTGTCGCGGAGAAGAAAAACATCTCGTGTCTCCACTGACAATAATAACGAGAACAAGCGACAAAGAGGACCGACTTCGCAGAGAGCTTCGGGCGGCGAGGACATCAGCGGATGTTGCTTGGTGGGTGTTCGTAGCTCCACGTCGAATCGTCGGGGCTTTGTTTATTTCCACTGGGTAAGCAGGCTCCATGCTCGCTTGCTTCTGTGCTGTCCGGCTTTACCCTCATTAGAAACATCACTTCATATAAAATGTGGCAAGTCATTTGATCACCAATTTAAGGCCATGATGTCTCTTGTCTGTCATCCCATTCGGAATCGGCGTGTGAAACTCCAGTGGAGTTTTCGAGACTTCCAGTGATCTGGGCTCGAAGTCATCCGGGGCACGCAAAGTATTTTGTGGCCATCGTCTCCGAAACTGTCCGATCAGGAACAAATATCATCCAAGAATCCAGCTTTGCTTTGAAATGAGTCTCTGATGTTCCATCTTCTATTCCGAAACATTTTGCGGTTCTGTGTTGAGAATCTAGAGGATCAAATCAAATTTCTCGAATCAGGATCCGCCGTTGAAGCCGGCTGTATGAGGGTTTCCAAAAACAGATGGATTATAGCCAGAGGATAGCTGCTGTGATGATCTTTCCCAGCCCTAACACAGTCGATTCCCAGGGAGTTTCAAGTCAAGATCGCGAATCAAAACTAGGAAACCTGTTGAGCATTCCCTCGGTATTCGAGTGCATGCGACGACGCTCTAACCTAGGGATTGGTGTCAAACGAGCCGGCTAGAGATAGGCTCGAGCCTTCTCATGAACTTTGTATCTCGTTCTAGGTGATAACGTTGCTCCTGATAGGCCGCACCTTCCTGTACCTGTATCTCAGAGAACGTCACTTAGGCTGCTACAATCCAGTCAGCGGCAAAGTTTGCTACTCTCAAGTGCCTGAACACGATCGCTACAAGTTGGGTGGAACTAAAACAGACTACGGGGTCGTCGTACAAGAACACGGCGATGAAACAGTCAAGGAAGTGGTCGTTCACGGTGAGTTCACTAAGCCCGAGGATGGGACTTGATTCCGTTGTCTTAATTGTGTACAATCAAGACTTCTCGTTCATTTGCGGTGAGTTATTTTTCGTTTCTGATTGGATCCTCTTTTCTCGATTTCACAGGCTGTCAACCGGTGCTATTTTACCTCTTTCAACGACACACAACGAGATACCCCGATCGAGAGGGAATTGAGGAGGCCAATGTGGCGCTCAAAAAACTCGCCGAAGACATTTTATCGAGGGAAAAGAGCCGTCTGTGCAAGGAGGACCTTGAGGAGCTCTCCAACTGGGTTTTCCCATTCGTGCCTGACCAGGACAACATGATCGCGCCCCAAGGGAACCGAATCACTGCGGAGCAGGGTGAGTTTCCGGAAGGAATCTGAGCTCGACATGGGATTCCCCGAGAGAACGACTGCGAACTTGAATTCTCAACCAAGGCCCGCTTCTCCATTCGAGCTTACAATTAGATCATGAACGTCTCCCTTCCAGTTGTTCGACTGAAGAAGAGGTTTCCGTCCGTTTTCTCTGTGGAAAGGCCGTTCCAAGCATCGTCGATTTCCGTCGATTTTACGACTCGGATTCGAAGTCAAGAGACTGCGTACAGTTTCATGAAGGAATGGTTCACGGAGGGTGTCTTTCAAAGTGTGATCGAACCTCAAATAAGGACCAACTTCAACGACAAGCTTCTGCAGTTCCACAAGGATTGTGCCGATATGCTCAAGGCAAGTTCTACAGAGATCAGGATTCGCTATGCAACTCCAGGGCGGCTGAACCAGTATCGAATGTGGACTGCGTCGAAATCCGTTGAATTTCACAGCTGGCCCTGAGCGGTGTTGTCCCTGGCTGTCGAGTTATTTTTCTAGTTATCGTTCGACAGCGGATTCGCACGCTTACATTCCGCGCATATGGTGGGGCCTCTGCAGGGAGGACAACCCGTCAAATGCAGCGTGACGAATCGTCGGATTGACTAGCTAGCTTGTGAGATTGACATGAGCAACTGCAAAACACAGATTTAGAGGTTCGCAAAAACTCACCGCGATTAACGCACCGGCGAGAACCGTTTTCAGTAACCACACTGTCGTATGTTTTTCTGAGCGAATCTCGCAGATTCTGAACCTTCGGATGGATGCGGTCGCCTCTTCGATTGAGTTTAGAGTTTCACTCCCAATTGTTTCTGACCCGAGAAGATCTCAAGGGTTGAAAATCTATCACCGGCGGAGGAATCGTGGGCTCATAAAATCATTTGGTCTTAGTAGAAAAAATGAACCTAACCATTATAGTGCTTCTGTTTAGGCTGCTGATTTCTTGTGTCTAAATTCCCTCCAATCTTCCACAGAAAAGAGGAAAGTACGTCAAGACTCCCCCGGCGGTTTCTAATCTGGAATCCAGCTCCTACTACGCGAGTCTCCTTGAAACGCTCAGTTCGCGGCTGGGTCGGAAGATTTCAAAAGGTAATTGTATGGAGATTTCAAAACCTGTGGTATTCGTTTGCATTCAGGCTCAGCAAGTCATAAAATGAGCCCTGGGGTGCCGTCTGACGTTGTTCAACGCGAGTTTTGTCTCTCCCCAGGTGATGTGAAGATCATGCACAGGCAATGCATGTTCGAGCTCGCAATATTCGGACGTTCACCGTGGTGCGCAGTATTCACGGAGGAAGACATGAAGTTGTTGGAGTTCCGGGATGATCTTGATGACTACTACAAAGACGCATACGGCAGCGATGTCAATTGGAAGCAGTCTTGCGGGGTTGCAGCAAATCTATTCGATCACATAGAGTGAGTGGAATCCCGAACCGATGTCGACATTTACTTAGAGGTTTGACACCCCCATCGATCTTCGGCCAGACTATATTTCTGAACATGGTTCTGTTTTCAGTGAGGTCGAATCTCCATCCTACGCATCCAACTACACGAGGACAGTGCTTCACTTCAGCCATGCTGGCGCTCTGAAGAAAGTTCTGGCATATTTCGGGGTCGGGAAAGGTCCTGCAGTGAAGTGGGATGCTGCTTGCGAGCCCCGTGATTGGCGCAGCTCAAAGTTTTGTCCGTTCAACGCGAACATTTTATTCGTTTTGCACAGATGCTCCGATAAACAGCCGAAAATGGTGACTCTGCTCAACGAGAAACTGATCAAGCTGCCCGGGTGCTCATCAGAATACTGCCCCCTGAATGAATTCAGGGCTTCGTTCCAGCGCGAGAGCCTGAACTGCAACCTCGACGAGATTTGTTCGTGAAGGCAAGCTCACGAATCCCGTGTCAGACATCTCCTGCGTCGGCGAGCATGCTGATAGCTCCAAGCCCCTACGGACTCTCCGCGAGCACGGTGTTCAGAATATCTTCTCAGTAACAAATTGAATATGAATATCACCATTTGGGATCAGCGTGCGTGACAAATGAGGATCCGGGGGAAAGGTTTGGAACTGTTCTTGCGATGAGGTTGTCAGAACGGTTGGGACCGGATGTTGAGCGCTCGTGCTGAGGGAATTCGATCGAGGTTCCAGCTTTGATCAGCAAATCTAGTCCATCCCTAATGAAAGCGGAGCAACGCCGAGCTACACAGCAACTGAAGGCGAGCATCAAAGAGAACTTCTACGTGATCTATAATCTAGATACAGGTTCCGCTGTACAAATCTCCGTATGTATTACCAGATGATAAATAATATATTGTACAAAGTATGGTTGTTGGATAAATTGATGCAATGTTTGTTTGATGTTTCAACCTGCGATACATTCATTCATGCAGACATGTCTTGGCAACGCTCATACCAAGCCCGAACAGTCCATAAACGACGACGAGCAGGGGCAGTTTGAAGAGTTCGCCATATAACGATTCGGTGATAGAAACCTAACTTTTACTTTAGTTACGATCGAGAAAGCCGCAATGGCCCTCAATATTTTACACATTTACAAAATTTACACTTGAGATAGGGACGGAGGAATTCCTAGAAATTATTGATGTTTCACAAAACGATGCTCTCCCGGAGATCAACGGCTTTCGGTTCATTGAAAGCACCGTATCGGTTCAATTGGTCTACTCCCCGAACCGCGAAGTAGTACCGATACCCTGGCTTGTATGCACATAGAGTCACAGCCATTGGCAGTTGCAGGGCGCCTATGGCCCCAATCATTCTCCAGAGATCGGTTGATGGCGGTGCTTCACCTTCCGTGTAGGTGAAGATCTGGTACTTCTCCGCTGGCGAATATCTCAGATTCGGTTGCATCCGCATGTCCCAGGTCAGAACGATACCCTTATCGGTACTGTAGGAAAAAATAAGTCAAAATTCGTGTCCGACTCTTCTCTTTCGTGGATAAACTCCCGACAGCTCCGATCATTCTCTTAATGCCTAAACTTTAGATCGGTATAAAACTTACGCTCTCACTTCCACGAGCGGAGCCGGTGGAGTCAGCAGTCCGCAGGTATCACTGTAGGTTGGAGTCTCTGGCAAAGGAGCGGGATGGCGTACTCGAGCCACGCTCGTCCTCGGTTTCTGTGAAACGCATTCCGAGTCAGCACTGGCTGATATCAGATCAGATAACCCGGAAATCTTTTGAATCGTATCGAGTGTACCGCTTAGAACTTCGGGATTTATTCTTGGAGCCGACTCACCATTCGTGGCAGCTGCGGCCCCTGTTGCGGTCTCTGAGGGCTCGACTGCTCTTCTGGCGGCTGATGTTTTTGCTGCTCTTGAGAGGGTTTGGTGGGGGTCGGATTTGCGGACGGGGCAGTGCTGCCCTTCGCGACGGGCTTCATCTCAATCTCTGGGGGTAGGCGGATATTTCCGACAATGCCAGGCTTGTTTGGCGTTTGGGATTGAGTACTTGTTTGGGATACGACTGAGCCGTTTTGTGCGACGTTCGGTGTCTTGGTGGGCTGTTGCCCAGAGAAAATTGAGCCCACAGGAATAGGCTGCGGGGCGGCGGACGCAGCGAGGAGTTTTGAGGCCGCTGGCCGATTTGCAGGACTGGCCTTGACGGTGTACGTTTCCTGCGCCGGTTTTGTCGGGTTGAGATCAGGCTTCAACAGCGAAGCCGATGTGGATTTTGTTACGCTGATAGTGGGGGGAATCTTCACAGGTGTCTGAGGCCCTGTGCGAGAGTACGAAGCTGTGGTTCTTGTCGCCGTACTCGGGGTGTTTGTATCAGGCTTTGATCCGAGAGTTGTTCTAGTTGCTGATTGCGGCGCCCGGATGACTGATACAGCTGGCTCGTCGTCGGTGAGGTCTATCATGGCCTCCGAGATCGCGGTGACTTTCGGGGGCTGTTGTGCCGCCTGTGGACAAAAGAATGTACCATACTTTGAACGGCTGCAAGGCACCTGGCGAGAATTTCCCCCTCGATCCCGATCGACGTAACACTCACCATGAATCGAACGCTGTTTGGCGGTCGACCTCTACGAGCCGGGGGTTTCACGAGCGTTGCGGTGGGTTGCTGTGCCACGACCGCAGGGGGCGGCCTGTTCAAATTCGGGGTAGGAGTTGGCTGCTTCGGACATTCTGCCATCATGGTAGGTAGGGCAGCGGGCAGCGTTGTTATCTGCGTGCCAACGCCTCGAGTGGAGCCAGGGCGTTTGCATGCATTCATCCGACAAGTGACATCTTCGTATTTTCTTTCTATGTCTTCAGCATCGACCGAGAGCTGCTGGAAGATGCTGAAATGGAGATTAGGAAGTGTTGAATCGCTCCAGAGAGTTTCACAAGAAATACGGATCTTTTGGGAGCGAATATCGTATGAAATGAGTCGCGTAAACGTGGGATTTCGCAAGATTCCACGCTCTTTGACATACTTCGTCAACTGCGTGTTCTGGTTTTCGAAAGCTTTCTTCAGCTGGTAGACGGCAGCGTTCAACAAGGCTTCCGTGAAACCTTTCAGGTAGCCATGCTTGTTACTAGCGCCCGCTACGATGTCCGGCCGACTAATGGCACCAGCATCATTCTGCAGATCACTCCTCCGAGGACGGATCTTCATCTGGAAGAACGATGGCGAAAACCAAATCAGTATTGCATCATTGTGGTTTTCTACCCGAAGGATAATAGGCTGCGTTGTGCATTATCGACGACACTGAAGTATCTCTCACCCTAGCTTGCGATTTCTGCTCTTCGTTCGGTCGTTTCCGCGGTATTTCCGACGAAGCCTCTCCGTCCGAGTCCTCGCAGTAGCGCCTTTTTGACGCTGGCGCCGGAGCCGAATCTAGGGGTGTTCTACTATAGGTTTTCGAAACTTCCGTCGATCCGTTGACTTTGTTTTGTCGGAGAGTTTGAGAATTAGACGCTACGGGGCCTTCTCTCGGCTTCGGACCGATTACAGCTGTTTTCCTTGATGAAGTGTTTTCAGTGGAGTCCGTCGACGCGCTACCATTCGACTTCTCACTTGAATCCTCTCCCGCCCCTGTCCTGACCTCGATTGGCTCGGAATCCCCGACCTTCTTCCCGATGCAACCGTTCGTCGCCGATCCGCCCTCCGAGTCTGTGCCAGGTTTCCGTTGCACAGTTGCGTCCCCTGATGGACCCGGCCGAATCTCGTGTTTATGTACTTTCTTGTGCTCTTTCTTCTCTAGCTTTGTTCTATCGTTTGAGCAGTCCCTTGAGCCGGAGCTTGAGGAATGAGGCCCCGTTGAGTCTTTGCTGTTGGAGTTTTGGAAATCTACTGATGCCTGCACGGGCAGGATTTCGGCGGCGTCCTTCGAAGGCAGTACCGGGCAATTCTGCAACGAAACGATCGGGTTAAGATCAATAGTCCCTCAGTCAGATCGCCCGATTCTCCGTACGGGAGGGAGGCCAACCTGATGGCTCGCTCTAAAGTAGCAGCTAGCTTGCGGGCCAGCAGAATCACTCGAAAACCGCACTTTTAACGGAGGATCCGTTCATGCGCTCACCTCCGGGGAAAAATCGTCACGTTTCCGAGTGTAAAGTTTCCGTGTAACGTTTCTAAGTTTCTTATTCTAGACGCCACTTCTTGGTTTAAGTCGCCACTTGGTGGTTTAAGTCTCCACGCAATGTTTTTCAGCCGCCACTTCTTCATTCAAGTCCCCACTTTGTGGTTTCAAGTTGTCATATAATGTTCTGAAGTCTCCATCTCGTGGTTCGAAGTTACGACTTTATGTTGTCAAGTCGCCACTCTGTGGTCCAAGTCGGCACATTGTGTTTTTCACGTTGCATAAATTTGAGGTCGACCTCGCTCGAGAAATCAGTCGCTGTCATCCGCCATACCAATTTGCTAGTGATGTCCGGGATCCATACGTGGACAACGCGGTTCGTTCCCCTCTTCAACTCCGCGAGTTTTCATTTCTACAGACCTCCTTGCAAAACGAGGATCATCCGTTTCTCCTTCCACTCCAATGGGAAACACTGAGTTTTTTCCGTAAGAATCGGATAAGAACTTGCGATGCTCACTCACGCCTCCGGCTAGAACAGGGTCGCACCCTTCGGGTCCGACAAGGAGAGGTCCCTATTCGTCTCGCACTTCCTGTGAACTCGATATTCGGCTAGCGATCTGATGATGGAGCCACGTGGAATTCGCTCTTGATCAAGAGCTTCGTCGTTTAAGGCGATAGTGTGGTGGAAAAACCGAAATTTTCTGAATTCCTGGCGATTCCCGGATTGCACTATATGCTTGTAGTTCTGACTCCGTGGAAAGACTCCGTTTCTAAGATGGCACCATGAGATCTCACGGAAACATGACGATGACGAGCTATAACGTCGGGAATGAGATCTGTTCTCTGACATAAAGAATTCCCGGTGGTTGGCGAGCACTCTGGCGCCTTCTCCGTTCTTTTTCCTACCCCTCACTGTGCCCGGGCCCAGGCTCACTCAACGGCTTCCGAGTTTCAGCTCATCCGCTGTTCAGTTCACGTTCTTTGCTCACGTGTGCCCGAACCGCCTGTATGCCGTCGCCCTTGATTGAATTGGAACAGATGCGGGAGAGAAAAGGTTGACGAAGAAGCTAAGAGAACAGATTTGGTGTTTTTCAAGAGGGCCGTCGCCGAGAGGAAACCCCGGGGAGTTATAAGGAATAACGCAGTCGTCAGTGATCTCGTATGCAGTAGAGTGGAGGCCGTCTTCGAAGGAATTCGAGCCGATTCTGAGTTCCCACATCTGTCTTGCTCATGGCCTCAACATACATTCCCAGTCGAAGTTGTTCCGTTGTGGGAGGAGATCGGTTTCATTCTGAGTACGCGATATCATAACGGCGACGGTTTCTTGCACAGGACAACGTTCGCAGATTTTATGAGAGAACGAGATGGAAGCTCCTGCTAGACCGGTTTGACCCTCGCGTCGCAAGATCGCATGGAGTCCCCTTCCAGTACCCCATCGCATCCGGACTGCCCACCCGTACGGTCCGGAAACCGGGGGCGAACGGTCGTTGAAAAAGACCACGTGAACGGTATTTCATGGAAACTCACAGGACAACCGTACAACTTACCATTTCTTTTTCGCTCTGGCAAGGTGTTTCCTTCGAAGAGGACGCACCGTCGCTCGATAGAGGCTCTGTCCTGTTTGGGATATTTTTGCTCGCCGCATTTTCCTTGTTCAACGGTAGTGATACTGACGGCTCCGCCTTCGAGTCCAACTTCCGGAGCTTCTTGTTGTCGGTCGCTGAAATGATTATGCTGGTCAGTAATTGCTTCCGAGGAGTCAGGAAAAAAAATCACTGAGTAGCTCACGGAATGATGTCTAAGGATCTGTGCTCACTTAAGTAATGATAGTCGCTCTGTATAAAATGGTTCCCGCAGACGTATTCGTTTTCTGACGTGATATCCTTTTCTTCCCGTCCGGCGAGATGCAGCCACCTGGCTCTGAGCGAATTCTGCGAGTTCCCGGAACAGTCGCTTGCGCCCGGGGGAAGTGGAGGAAGCCTGAAATGACAAGTAAGTGAGCATCAGCAGTGGATTGAGGCGCTTTATGCGTTAGGGGTTGGGAATTCGACGACTAGGGGGAGCGCTCCTAGCAAATGCTTTCGCAAGTCAAATCAAGATCGCATCATCATTCGAATGTCTGAAAACTCAAAAGAGCTTCAAGCTGACGACTTATGTACGAGTCTCTCATGCTTCGACGTGGAGTATCACAGATATTGAGGACGTTCGCGACGTTGCTTCACCGTAATAAGAGATACCGGTAACAGGGTGGATCGATACGCCCAAAGAATTGATTCTCTTCTTTTTGTTTCGGGCGCCGAGAGATGTAACACAGGACCGGAGGACTTGACGTTGCATCCTCATTCATACACGAAAGTTTCTTCCCCGGAGAGTGCGGAGGTTAATCTTAGACTCAGCAACTCTAATACCCGAGAGTTGATACACGATTCCATGTGCGGTTCATCATAATGCACATTCGCCGCAGAACCGATCCACATTTCCAGATAATGGAGCTCCTGAGGCGGTCAACGACCTTCGGGGTAGAGTGTGCGAACGATCCGTGGACTCGAATACCCGGTATCTAATTCTAATTCCCTATCGAGGTTAACTTATTCCATGGAATGTGTTCCGCGGACAGCCTCACTCAATTTTGGGAAATTTCATTCGTCTGAGAAATTTTCGCGTTGCTAGAATCCGGCGAATCGTGAGCTCCAGCTCCATGAAATTCGAGCTCTCCTAAACGTAGACGTTCACCACCCTTCGAACGGTGGCTGCTCGGAATGTTTGAAATTCGACTTCGAAGTTGCCAGTCTGCCCCGCACTTTCTGCGCGTGCCACAGTGCGGCTAAGAGGCCGCCACTGTCTCTCCTGGCCAATCTAGAATCGCGTGTCACTCCCTACGCATTCGCTGTAAACACCACACCATGGTATTCGATGAAGCTTCGATGAAGTTCGATGAACGACGAATTCGATGAAGTCCGCCTCCTCATGAGCCGGGTGAAACTTTGAAGGAACTCAATATGGCGCATTTTGAAAGTTTCACACCTCTATTTCATTCTCAAGATGTTATGATGTTACATCGTGTTAGAGCCCAAGCTTTCTACCCCAACACATCAGCGGGAACGCACATACGTTTGTCGGAATAGCTGCTATCAGAACTGAATGGCTTCATCACAAATCTTAAGGAATCGAAATGATCGAATCGAACGATCGAGCGTGAGGAATGGCCATGCTCATATTTGCGACAGGAATTTCACTGCCGCCTATTAGAGACTGCCCGCTTGATGGAGACTGCCCGCTTATTTTTTCAAACGTCCCAGACCCGCCTGCGTATTGGAGACTGCCCGCTTGTTGGAGACTGCCCGCTTATTTTTTCAAACGTCTCAGACCCGCCTGCTTATTGGAGAGTGCCCGCTTATTGGAGACCGCCCGTTTATTAGAGAAAATACGGTAAGCCGAGAGACTCGCCTCCTCAGTCAAGCAGCAAGGAATTCACCAAAAATGTCCAACCAAGCCTGGCTGACGAAATCGCTGACGTCGAATCACGGAATGAACAAATAGGTGCGACATGTGCTCCAGCTCGCAATGATCCTGAGCAAAATCAATCGACCACCACTAGCAATGAGCCCATGAGTGCACATGCTGAGTCTCACAAAACGCCGACCCAAGTGTCCCAAAGAGAGAAAGCGGACAACGATTCGAAAGAGCGAAACCAGGAGGCTCTGACATCCTCATTCACGACGACAGCTCTTCCAGCAAGACTCATCTACCGGAATACATGAGAATCTTGACCCTGAACCACTCGAGCAATCCATTTTCGACGGGCAAGACGAAGCAGATTTCGCGTCCCCGGAAGAAAATCGCCTACTTCCCCTGAAAAGGAGCAGAAAACATCCTTCTTTCCTCGACGTGACTCACACTAGATCGCCGCGTTACAAATCCCGAAAAGTAGGATCGATGTACTCCTAGGATAATGTCCATATTTCCTTTTCATTTTTAATTGTAAGGGAGGTGTTAGGCCCGCCTAGAAATCATTCAAATACCAGATTCAAAACATTCGACTCTATCCATGTCGTCTGCAATAAAGGAGTCCAACGGCAGTTGGCGCTCAGTTTCCAAAGAGGACACACGTCGTCTCATTCATACCAGCAGATCCAGGTCCAGTTCGACATCGAAAAGCAAGAAAACTACAACAATTCTCATTGAATCTGCAGGCCGCGCCCCACCGTGGACTGACAATCGACACCAGAATTCCTATTGCCACTCATAGATTCGTCGCGTATACAGGGTGGCCGACTAGAACCGCGTTCTTTAGCTCTCCACGACAACCTTCATATTTCACTCAGCCAAAAATTTACACATTCGTTGAAACTCTCCCTCCCTGGACTTGGAGGCCGAGATCTACAACACATCGGAGCAGGAGTATGGAACTCGAAGCATCCGGGATTTTCCCGAATTTCTCGACTTGGGGAGCTCAGTTTCCTCTACAGAGAAAGTCCCATCAATCTCTCCGACCGTCTCCGCGATAGGGGGAACGATCCTGACTTGGAGCAGCCACCCTCCAGTCCGAGCGAAGGAGTGAACAGTGTGTTCAATCTCAACCAGCAATGAGCAATGATGCATACCGCAACCAGAGTTACCGTCGCGCCCCACTAGTAAACCTCCCGCGCCCCTGTGATGGGGCGCGCCCTACAGCTAGGAAAACCCCGTCTGGATCATCCTGCAGACAATGAAGGCCTATTGTTCAAGTTCGAACCCAAATTGCGCGAAACCAGCGAGAACACAAGTCCAGGAGACGATCGCGGATTCACGCGCAACAACACACAACGGAAACTTTGCGAAATGAGTCAGCCACTTCTGTCACTCAGCTTGAGGAAGCCACCTGATGAGATCGGGGGGTGCCGGTCTCTTCCTCGTCCAGTTTAAGCATCGGTAACCGAACGGAGTTGAGGCTGCAAGAGACGTGCTCAAGGACAGTATCGACAGATGATCTGCCGGCAAAGGGATAATTGTCGTTACCGGTCGATCGTGCATAACATACCCTGACCGCGGATCTCATAGGGCTTTCTGGTTGTCATCTCTCGTACACAAGGGAGCTCCCATTCTGCCACAGCACTTTACAGACGTCCTCTAGCGCCACAGACTTCGGTCGTGTGTGTGCGTAAATCCGAACGCGGACGGAGACGCTGCCGGCGACGAGTTAGTGAACAGGTCCTCAACACAGGAGAGGGGCTGGCCAGAAATCCAACGGTAGTCTTTCCCAAAACAAAAAATTAAGAAAGCGATCGTCGCGCGAGCCACAGAAACGGTCTGTTGATCAACGATCGGCCTCAGTTTTCTGTAGACAATCGATTGAATAACGCCTCGGGCCAAAATCACACCCGGCCAGAAGCATTGATTCGAATGAGATCACTTCGAGCGCCTCACAACTCACAAGCCTAAGAATCATTCTTCAGACTACTCCTCTACGGAGGACCGAGAGCTCCTATCCAAAGTGAAACTTTTGCGAGGGATCTCCACCAGCTGCCGCGGCCTTTCCCTCCGGAAGTCTCGATCAAGCTCGGAATCGGAGCTTGATTTGCTACACATTATACCTTCGGCGACCTCTCCCCGCTGGCGGCGATTCTGATATGGCTCCGGGCTAGCTAAATACGAGCAGATCGATGAGGGTCGACCATCGAGGTCACTTCCTCGAGACAAAAAAGACAACAATTATTCGAACGTTGTGAACACACACACCACACGCTCTCTCTATCTCATCCTCTTCTTTGATGCAAGGAATCGAAGGGAAACAGAGGGATTTGTCAACGACTTACACTTCTGGCAATGGGCCGATGCGTGCGGCCAACCTATCCATTACGCTAGTCTCCTTGTGAGAGTGAATTATACAGCGATTTGACAGCCATCACGGAAGAAAGTCGGAACAGAGGGAAGTCAGTCCGCTTCCTCCTCGACCTGAGGAAAACGAGGGACGATGAATGCAGCAAGGGCACACTTTCTGTATTCTCAGAGTTTGATGACCCTAATTTTCACCACGTAGCACGTTGCGCATAATTATTCAGTTGATAAGCGAATTCGATGCTCTAGCTTGCCTCTCTCGCTGCCAAGCGTCCCGTGCTCACGATTGGAAACCAGAGTCCGCGCAGGCCCCGTCCACCAAGGCGGCTCAAGGCGCCACGAAAGAACGGCGGGAAAACTATTTGTGAATCAAGGCCGTGTCATCGCTGTAGTCCTCGTGGCACACCTGGGGAACACCTGATACGCGGAACGTCACTCAGCAATCGGCCCTTGGCAAAGGTCCCGCTATCAGCATTCATTCAAGAGTTTGTTGGCCGTCGAAAACGATTGAGTGAGAGGCCACTGAGTTCTCGATGGTGACGCGGTTTTGGAGGATGAAATCCAATCTCATATCGACTTCCCCGAATCGAAATGTCTGTTCCAGCTGAGCGGAAGAGTCCACTGGAAGGTGTGTCGGCCGTTTTCCAATTCAGCCACACCTTCATTCAGAAATACACGAATCGATGAACCCCGGGGTTCACGAGTCTCCATGAGTGACACTCCGGGACACCGACGTCGATTCATTTCGCCCAGGGGCGTAACTAGACGAAGTGGCGCCCGGGGCGGATCCTGGAACTGGCGCTCGGAAGATCGCTTCTGGCTCATGACCGCAAGTACGATTCGATGATAGCAAACGAAAATGTTTGCGACACGAACATCGACAGTGTAGTCCTTCACGAACTGCAGGAACTTCAGCGGACCTCCTTTGACGACGTAATCACTCCCTTGCGGGCGCACAGCTCGCGAGAAATTCCCAGAGTCCCGTTATTTCAACTAGGGCCTCTTCCGGTTGATATTCGGCGAAGCGTGTTCAAGATTGCATCCGGCATTCTCATCGATAACCTGCGCAGGCTTCAGAAATCCGAATTTTCGATCAAGATCTTGCAACTGTTGAGATCTCGAAATCTCCTGTGTGATTCAATCCATGCAAAAGAACATCTCCCGCTTGATCTCTTCATCGGATGTCAGATCAGTATACTCCGAGTCAGATTAGACGAATGAAGATTAGCTCAATCTCACGTCGTCTTCAACGACGGAGCGGGACTTCGATCTGGAGTGTTCGACAAATACTCTTGGCAAATTCTAGTCCAATCGCCACGGATTCATCTCGACTCCCAGTAAGCCATCCTCGCAAGTTACGAATTTTCGATGCGCTCTTGTAGATGTCAATCCCTCTCGCCCGAAGGTAGGGCTGGGAGTCGTTGATGTCACGAAGAATTTCGGACCAGAAGCTCAAGTAGCAGGAGTATCGTGAAAAGTTCCTCGCTCCACATCATATTTCCCTCCCCTTTATCGTCGATAACGTTACATATGCGAACGGAGGGAACATGTGGTGACGGGCGCACCATGAACACTACCAAGTCAAGTGCTCTGTTTGGCGCTCTGTTAAGATTATTGCTCTCCTGAACTCCATCGATCGATAACCCGATCGTGTCTCCCTTGATGGCGGGGAAACACTGGATGGCTGGAGAAGCTGTCGGGCGGCAAAACTCCGAGGGCGAAATTGAGTGAGCGATGGTACCTGCGCTTTCATCCTTGAAATTTTTGACGGGAAAGCTCGTGGGTGACTACATATATTCTTAACGCCGCGGAGAGGTTGGACGCGGGAAATGCCGCCCCCAGAGAAGTGGCGCCCGGGGCGGACCGCTCCCCCCTAGTTACGCCAGTGATTTCGCCGCTTATCATGATAAACTATTTTTGGTGTCGGGCTGTGTTCGATGCACCGTGACCATATTTAGAACCGCAACTTCGGTTGTTCAACCCCAACTGCAATCTCATCTTCTTTTTTCGATAAGGAAAAAACATCACGCGATGCTTCTATTAGGAGATTAAAGGTGGTGAGATATTTTGGGAGGACACCGCACCATTTCTTCCTCCCAGCAGCGATGCTTCAAAATTTCCATCTGGTCTTTGGTCGTCTCGAGGCACGGGTACTCAGGTAGATCAATGATTGAATCTCAACCATACAACAAGTGTTTCCCGGAATAACCCATTCGCGATCAGCTGTCTTTCTCTTCATACCTGACGTCCGCCCCGCGGGGCCCCGGTGGAAATATTGGGAGCAGGGTTGGGCGTATTCGTATTCGCAAATACGAATACGAATACAGATACGAGCACAGATGTGAATACGGTCACGAATACGAATATGAATACGCCGTATTCATATTTGTATTCGTATTTTTCCCTGTATTCGTAAGTCAGTATTCGTATAAGTGAATACGAATATCCAGGTATTCGCATATTAGTTGTGGATACGGTTACGAATACAAATGCGGATAAGACGTTGCCGAATGCGTCCAGAATTGCCCCTACAGACGTAGGAAAGTCTCGCCAGACTGGCCCCGTATTCATCCCCGTGATGGATTTGGATTTTGGGTTGGATCGGGAGATACGAATACAGATGTGAATACAGGGAGAAATACGAATACCAATACGAATACGGCGTATTCGTATTCATATTCGTATTCATAACCGTATTCACATCTGTATTCGTATCTGTATTCGTATTTGCGAATACGAATACGCCCAACCCTGATTGGGAGAATGAGAATGTGATACCGAGAAAGCTTGCGTACTCACGTTTGTTTAGACATCGTCGCTTTCGGTTTTGATTTTCCACCAGCTAACTTTGGTTCGAACCGGGAAAGTTTTTTGTTCCGTCGTTTAAGTTGTCGGACGCGTTTTCTCATCGCTCCGCAATTTTCCCCTTTTTCCACCGTGTTCCGGTCTCAGCGGTAGTTTACCGCCCCGAACATCGACCCCCGTCGCCCACCCTGTGTTTCTACGTGCTCATCTGCGGGTTTCAGTGCCGTTTGATCATGTTCTCCATGCTCAACTGTACTGTGTGTGGCAATGACGACCGAGCTCTCGGCCCCCTCGTCATATGCCTCGGACCATGCGGAAAATTTGTGCACGAAAAATGCCTGGTCAAACCGATCTCAGAGGATGAGGATATGCTCTGCCAGTCCTGTACCGGGAAAGAGTGCATCAAACCCACCACCAAGTCGCTCAACGCGAGGATCATACACCTGAGTAACCTGGTCATGCACCTTGCATACCAGATCCAATGGACTCAGGCCATCCCTCCATCTTCCCATCAGGCGTCGATCGACGCTGAAGATGCGACAGCACCGAAGCCTGCAACCACGGCTCAGGAAATCCTACACAAATCGTCAGCGAAGCTGCCTCTCATTGCATCCCGTAAGCCTCCTCGGCGCGCCAGCGCATCGAGTGGGACCGATCAGGGGAAGGGCACTGCTAAGCAACGGAACGACCGCGCGAACAGCAACATGCCGCCGGAAGCTCGAAATGTTTCCCAAACAAACCGCGACAACAAGGCGGACGGCCGCCCGCCACACCGTCGTTCGAAAGTTACCTTGGGCACTGGAACGGCAGATGCCACACTCCAGGCTGCGCCCACGCCCCCCAGAACCTCCAACATTTTCATCTCCCGTGTCTTTCCCGGCACGAGCTCGAAAATGGTACTGGACCATTGTAAAACGCTCGCCGAGGGGATCATCTCAGTGGCCAAGTTCAAGAGGGACCCCGCGAAGGCCGACTCGATCTCTTCGTTTGTGATCACTGTGAACCACGCCGACCGTGAGAGCTTTCTTCGACCGGAGAGCTGGCCGTCCGGCATGATCTACAAACCCTTCCGTGGCAAAGTGATGCAGGATAAACTCGTTGAGACAGTCCTCAACAAAGTGGACTGACTACGCTCGGTGAGATGCATCTCAATGAATGCGGCGAATCTTTCGAAGAGAGGCGCCTGCGACCTGTTGAAACATTATGCTATTGTCAACAATGTAGATATCATCATCATCTGTGAGACTTTCGGGTCCCCATCGTTCACCTCAGCAGAGATGTCTCTCGACGGACGGTATCAAGTCTTCCGCAGGGATCGCCTCACCAGAGGAGGCGGTGTTGCCGTTCTTGTCAGGGAGGGACTGCTCTGCTCAGAGGTCTCCCTTCAGCCAAACGAGTCGGAGATCGTTGCCGTGGACCTCCTGGTCGGAGATTTCTCCATCCGAATCGTTTCGGTCTACATTTCTCCAACGGGCAGTGCCGAAACACTTGTCGACCGCACCAGCCTCACATGTTCCATTCTAGAATCCCTGTGTAATTTCGCACACCCGATAGTCATTCTCGGAGATTTTAACCTCCCGCGACTGGCATGGGACTCCTTTCAACTGCACAGCGAGGGCACTCGTGAGTTTGTATTTTCGCAATTCTGTGACCTTAACGGACTTCACCAAATGGTCGAATCAGTCACCCGGCCGGCGTCGGACAATCTCCTCGATCTCCTTCTCACAAATCATCCGGCGCTCATCTCAGACCTATCAACGATACCTCCTCCTTTCAAATCAGATCATCAAGCAGTCTCGTTTTACCTGCTACTTCCTTCTAGGAACCCCTCCACGGGGCCACGCAGAAACTTCTTCAAGGCGGACTACGAAGCCATGGTCGAATCGCTTCGCCCCGTCGACTGGACACGATTTTTCCAGGACTGCAACTCAGTTCAGGACATGTACGCTCAACTTTCATCGTTACTACTCGACCTCATATCGGAGTTCGTGCCGCTATCCTACGGACGCCCCGCTCCACAGAGCCGACTCGAGACTCTTGTGCGGAATCTCTCTTCGCTGGCAGACGGCTCATCGCTGTGCGATTCGCTCCGCAAGAAACTGCTCAGAGCTTCAAACAGACTCAGGATTCTCCGAGAAAGCAGGCTTTCCTTCAGAGATACCACCCAATTCTTCAAGTACGCAAACAGCAGACTACGTTGCCGGAATTCGATCGGGCCGCTTAAAGTGAGCGACTCCCGCGGTGTCATCACCGACCCGGGCGAAATCGCATCAGAGTTCCTCGCCTTCTTCTCATCAGTCTACCGTAACACCTGGACGCCTCCCCACACGCGCCCAAGCTCCACAGACACGAGTCCACCACTCGTGTTTACCCTTGAAGCTGTCCACTCCAAACTGTCACGTCTCCCGCTGAAGACTGCAACAACCCCGGACGTCTTCCCGCCGATTCTACTCAGACACCTTGCGGATGTTCTTTGCGAGCCGCTCCGTCTACTCTTCACACGATCGCTGGCCGAAGCAGAGGTACCCGA
The DNA here is from genome assembly GCA_031001835.1 of Lepidoglyphus destructor. Classification (NCBI taxonomy): domain Eukaryota; kingdom Metazoa; phylum Arthropoda; class Arachnida; order Sarcoptiformes; family Glycyphagidae; genus Lepidoglyphus; species Lepidoglyphus destructor. The sequence continues at coordinate 50,231 of JARNKU010000140.1, forward strand.
AGCCTTCCGTCTGTCAGTAACGTCGCCCATTCATAAAAAGGGTGATCGCAAGTGCGTCAGCAACTACCGTCCTGTTTCCCAACTCTCTATCATGTGCATTATCATGGAGAAACTGGTAGCCGACCACCTCGCCGACTTCCTGAGATCCTCAAATCAGGCTGATCCCCAGCAGCACGGCTTCGTAAGGGGTCGATCGACTGAGACTCAGCTCCTTGAGGTTCTTCAGGACTTCGGTTTGGCGAGATCTCGCGACCTGGCCATCCATGCCATCTACTTCGACTTTTCTAAAGCATTTGACAAAGTCAACCACGACCTGCTACTAATCAAGCTCGCACGACTGGGCGTGAGGCAAAGTCTGATTGACTGGATTGCTGCCTACTTGCGGGACAGAAGATTCGTCGTCAAAATCGCTGACTCCTTCTCGACGCCCGCAGGGTGCCCAGCCGGTCTTCCCCAGGGGTCCGTACTAGGACCAATTCTATGGAATATCTTCATCCTCGACATCGCGGATCGCATCCCAGAAGGTATCACGTACAAACTTTACGCTGATGACCTGAAGATCTACGCTGAGGTTGGGGACGGCACGGCGACTCGCCGGCTTCAGAAGGCCGTTGATGGAGTCGTCGCATGGGCAGAATCGAACGGCATGGAGTTGTCAGCGACCAAGTGTGTTTCGATAATGACACGTCATTGTGAAACCGTTTATCACATGTCGGGCGTCCCGATCCCTATCGTCTCCGTCACCAGAGACCTTGGCGTTTTGTTCCCAGGAAACCTGCTCTTCCGAGAGCAGGTAGCCGCAGTCGTCAAGTCCTCATCGATCGTGTCTAATCTTATTCTCCGCAGCTTCCTGATCAAGAGGCCTGCCTACTATGCAAAACTCTTTCGTGCACTCGTGGAGCCGAGACTCCTATACTGCTCGACAGTTTGGACTCCCGGCCTGAAAGGCGATGCAGCCAAACTCGAGAGAGTTCGAACGCGCTTCATAAGGCTGGTAGCACTCCGTTGTAGCGTACCGAGAGATGCCGTCTCCTCCCTCATCCCCACGATCGCCGAACTCCACGCCGCGGCCGACCGTCGCGCGATGAAAAGAATCTTGTCGTCACAGCTGGCCGACCATTTCTTCAACTGTAAACCCAACCGCCTCCGCTCGGGGATCACGATACTTCCGAAAACCCTCGCACGCACAAACGTTGTCCATAATCTCTTCTCATGGCGCTGTTGCCGTAACAGCCAATAACCTTTATTTGTCAATAATAAAGAGCATCATTATCATCATTATCATGGGGATTGTGAGAGCTACCGGTGGATGTAGCAGATTTCCCGACACCTAGCCCGGCTTCGAAGGTTTTTAGAACGCAAACATTCAATAAAACGCAATGATCCTTGGAAAAACTGTAATCTCTCTAGCGCGTCGACCAAGCTTAGAGTCCGCAAGTAACGACATTTGTAACGAATTGATCCGCACCTCAATCAGCTGTTCCAGCGAATCCTCTTTTGCCGAAAGTATACGCTTTCGATTCCTTCTTCTTGAAGATCTACAGTCCCAAGGACTATGCTTCCGTCAGCCGATGGACTCAAGGAGTAGATATTCTCGCTTTCGACATAGTTCTAGTTCCCGTGCATAGTAACAACCACTGGTGCACGGCGGTGATCGATATGCGAGACAAAGTCATCAAATACTTAGATTCACTGGACGGCCAGAACGATGAATGTCTTTTGAAGTTGCTATATTACCTGGATCAATAGCTCACAGATAAGAAGGGTTGCCGACTTGATTCCGACGAGTGGATGGTACTGTATTACCATAATCTCCCACATCAACACAATGGATTCGACTGCGGGCCGTTCGCGCTCAACTATGCCAATTATGCTGCTCTAGACGCAGAAATCGACTTCAATCAGGGTGACATGCCCCAAATCAGGAGACGAATGATGTTTGAAGTTCTACCGGCAGCCTTGATTCCTCTCGGAACTGGCCGATGATAACACTCAATGCTCACATCAAATTATCGATTCCCGTTCCCTGCGAGAAATGCGTAATTATCACTGTCCGTGCCAATAACGATGATAATTTAATATAATGAATTATGATCCGTGATTCCTTGGAGGAATGCTCAAAGATCACAATACATGCTCACACCCAATCCTTTAATCACTTTTGACGAGCCTGTTTTCTTGCGTTGAGAGAGACCTACGAGCGCTCCATCGATCGATGGACTCGACTGATCTCTGTATGAGAGCTAGGTCTTGTTTGAGAAGTTGTTGAGGCCAAGCCGTTTACAGTTGATCGCGCACCCGCTCAGAACAACTATTTCCCTTCATTGCTCTCGTTCTCGTACGAGCTCATCGCCGGTTAGCACCCTCGCGCGCTCCTCTCCCGATGTTTACAAATATAGGCCGGCATTTCCTCCTCTCCCCGGCTGAGCCTGCTGCCAGGCGGCCATCTTGTTTCGAGGAGATGAGCGGGTACCAGCCGCTCTATGCGAGATCGCCAAACATTTCTACGGATGGATGCATTCGGGCGATCGAAGGAGCGCTGGCGGCCATTTTTAAATGTCCTCTCAGGGTGCTGTACGACTACCAGCGCGGTGTTCAGCGGGGCGGAGGGTTGGGAAGGTTAGGTTAGGTTAGGGGCGAGCGAGCGAAGCGAGCGAGCAGCCCGGAAGCCAGCGTCCATTTAAAAATGGACGCCAACCACCCTTCCTCCGACCGCCCGAATGCATCCATCCGTAGAAATGTTTGGCGATCTCGCATAGACCCGAGCGAGCCGGCAGCACACAGCCCGACAGTGGCGCCTCTCTGTAGGACTGGCTCGATGGCGAGAGTCTACCCTTGCTCATGGTGCGTGGAAGTCATGTGTCGTTCGACAGCTGGACGCGGCTTATTGTAAGGCGTCCGCGTCTTCTGCGAGCTTCCGAAAAGGTGAAGTGAGCATGTTTCAGCTGATGATTTTGATCTGTCGCCCATCTCCATTTCCAAGCCCTGGCGGAAAGCTGGAAGACCCCTGAGGTAGTCCCAAGCATCTACGGGGAGGGGGAAACTGAGTGAGTCTATGGAAAGGGTATTACTTCTACCTAGAGCAACCGTGTGGGTGGTAATGGATTCTAGATGAAGGTCGGGCTGTGGTCGATAGGTGCTTATTGTGTTTACGTAGATTGGCGCCTTGCGCCCCCGATCCGGCGGTGGGAAGATTCACATATGAGCACACATCGATCACCCGCTCTGATTCTCGAATTTCGACGATCTATTTGCCATAGATCGTCTTTGCCATAGATTTCGATACCTATAGACCAAATGCATAACAACAGTGCAATCCATTGAGGGCGCCGAATTCGAATCTGTGACGGCATGCGAGCATGAATGCACTCATCTTCGATCATCTGCGGTCATCAGCGTCGGATTTTCAGCGTCGTGGAGCCCGTTGGGGTGAAGACCCATATGTTGACTAGACACACGGGAAGGGCCCATTGGCCGCTAGGTCATATCAGGTTCGTGTGACCGTCGGACGCGCATCACAACGCAACATCCCTCGGCCGGATCGGCGAGCAACACTTCTGGTACCTCCCTTGTCAGCGCAACGGGGGTCCCTACATTGAATCATACAAAGAAACGATTGAACAGTTCCCAACTATTAACTCACATGGCCTTTCCAATGTCCCACTATGACTGGTGTCGCATCTTACAATCAGTCGATAATGCAGCATAGATCAAGCCGTGGCGACTATCTGCGTCCCCCAGCTTTCACTTCAGGGTTTGTCCGGGATCTGAAATCTAGAGTATTCAGGCCTATTAACCACACAGGCGAAAGAGATGAACAGCTCATGAAGCCTTGGTGGAAACACTGGGGTCAAAATTCTCACATAATTATCAAGAGTCTTCGAACCTTCCGAAAACTAGCGCCACGCCATTCGAAGTACCAATAGCAATCAGGGTTGACACAGCCATGGCTGATGGAGAGCCAATATCGAGGACTTTGAACGCACGCTGCAGCTGAGCTCCGATTCGTCCAAGATGCACATCGCGTTTGACACTGCCCTCCACCTGGATCATGATTCCATTTAAGAAACGACGTTAAGAGAACCCTCAAATCTCGAAGATCTCGGTTCCCCTTGATCCCCGATCCTTTTTTCCCTCCATATACCGTTCATTAGGGAGTTCATCTAACCTGGAGTTCTTGCGATCACCGAAATCTAGATGCCGACGAATGCGAACACATTCCGGATGCGATCGATGAAGTAGCAGAAGTCTCATTGAAGTTCATATTTGATTAGTAGAAGGGTGTGGAACCCTATAGCGGCATCGGAGTCTCCGGAAAATGAGCTTCATCCTGTGCGGGAGGGAAGTCGCGTTAGTTACGTAGCTCCAGATTTCTTATGAACTTCGGCAAAATTGCGAGTGATGCATTTGAATTTTGAAGCGATGAAAGTTGTTCACTAACCAAATGTGTGCCTCCACCCGTTCAAAATTCGTTGCTTTCGAGCTCGTTGAGGACGTGAAGAAAGGAAGGGTGGAATTTTCGATTCATCAGAAACTATCCGACCAGCTCTAGTGCTCTCGAGGAGCAAGTTCCTCCGAGGTTTGCGTACGAAAACTTCACAAAGGTGAATCTTGCTGCAACGCTCCTGATTCTGAATTCCTTTCCTCGACTGAACTCGGAGGTTTCCTCTGCACTCCCGGGAACTTCATCGGAAGAAAGCGGTTGATGAAATTTTCACCGGAAACGCGGGTAGAGATCTACTTCTTCCCAGGAAAACAGCTTCATTGCATCTCGTCCATTCGGTAGTGGCTGCCGCGGCCGCTACTCCAGTGCTTTCCTCCGGGGGAACTCATCACAGCCTCAAAAGTTACCGTTGCCAGTCGAGATAAGCGCTGATTGCAGAATTTCAAAAATCATCAGACTTCGGAAACATGGCATGTCCGACTGCCGGAAGTTGAACTGCGCGTCCCTGGCTTGGTATTCAGCGTATTTGAGTGCGAAAACTCCGCAGTCATATCCGTTTTCCTGACGCGGAACGTTTTCTGTCTCCTCCAGTACCCATTCCGAGGTATTCAGCGTGCAACCTTTCTTATCCTGCATTTCTTGACTCAAGTAACTGAGCGCCGACTTGAGGCAGTCTCGGTTCGATGGCCCAAGCGAATCCATATGCTTCACTCTCTTGCTTCGCAGGTCGACGATCAGCATCGTCCAGTGTTGCTTCATGTTGACTGGTATCAGAATGATATCGTGCTCGAAGATATCGATATGTCTAGTCCAACGACGCACGCCTTCGTGGCCTGAACTTTTGTACACAATGAAGAAGAACGTACTCATCGCGTGGATCTCCGGCAGGGAGGGATTGGCCTCACCCCGGTATACGATTAGCGTCAAGTAAGCATCAACGATAACGTCATTGAGCCATTGGTCTCCATTGAGGGTTTGCAGATCCTTCCGAGTTATGGTCTGGCTTCCAACATGGGCGACAACGTCATCGGCCGGTAAGGTCAGCGCGAGTCGGATCTGTTCACACATCACGTTATTGTTATTGAGCTCTGGAATCCGGGGATCTTTTTGAGGCTGCTTGGCATAGTTGTGATCGCACAAGAGATTTACAAACTCATGTTGTTCCGGCTCTTCGTCCGTGTCGATGGCTCGAATCGGTGCTGAAGCGGAGAGAGGAGTCGGGTTATTTGGGGAGGAACCAAGGGAAACACCTGTTGAGGACATTTAGCATGCATTCCGTGACAAGAAAGTCAACCCGCTCACATGATGACTCATTTTGATCCTCCGGCTCTCGAGCGAATTCTTCGTAGTCGACAGGAAGCTGCTCTGTCACAAATTGATTCCATTCGTCAAGGCCTTCGAAACTTTTTTTGCCCAAAAAGTTTCCTCTTGACGGTGCCTGTTGGATTGGAGTAACGTTACAAGTTATGGAGGCTTCTCTGTGAGCAAGAATCTTTGTGAGACATTGTATGGGGTCGGCGGGGCGGACCACTTACAGGCGCTGACTCGGTACTTCAGTCGCTCGACGAACGATCTCGCGGAAAGGTCTCCGGCGTCTAGACGGTCCCAACACCATCGAAGAATTTCATCATTCAGCTTCGTCTCAGCACTTTGAACAGATCGAACGTCTTCGACCCCGCGTGCATGGATATTGAAGTCGATCATCTCGTCTTGGCACATGTCGCATAATACAGCTGAAAAAGCGATCAACGATTGGTCAATACTTCGCTGATGATGAGCAGTCCCTGAGGTTATTCCTGCGCAACACGGTCGCTCTTACCCACCAGCTTCCAGATTGAGGTATGGGTTCCCGCTTGTTGTTTCAGATGAGCATTGCACGACTCCACGAAGTTGTTCGTTCGAGATGGTGCTCTGTAGAGCGAAAGCTTGTCGGGACCGATGATACCTATCCAGAAGCGACGGAAGTAGTTGATGAACGGTCTGAACTAGAAAAGAAGGAAGATTAGGTGTATCTCGAATACGCCAGAGCATCGAATCTCAGGATATGGGGCACGCAAATGAAGCGAGCCGAGTCTAAAGAGTAACGGAGTTTCGTACTTACGCGCTTGTTCACTACGAGCGCGTCTCGTGCGCACTCTTCGAAGATGGGACCGATAAGCTCCGATGGGAGAAGCGGCAATGCCGCGAACGCTAAGATCCTTTTCATCACAGGGCCCGGGCGTCTGACTTCTTTGGCGAAACCAACGGCCGGTTTGCTGGCATAACGAATCAAGCTCTGCGAAAAGTGGAAGAGGCACCCGAGCGTCTTCACACCTGGGAAGGTCTCCATGACGGCCGCTCTTAGCGCACTATCGAAGTCGCCCATGAACTCCGTTACGACGAGTGCGGGAGCTTCCTCTCGGAGCGCACGAAAAACTTCTAGATATGCTTCTCGGCTGCAAGCATTCATGAACGCAAAGGCCACTAGTGCGACGTGATCTCTCTGGTTGCCCTCCCGGAAGACGTGAATCGTGAGCAGTTGATCGCAGAGGCCCAACGGCAGGACTTGATACGTCGCATCGGCCTGTATCCTCGTCGAAGTTGAAAGCACAGTCAGCTGACGGCGTGTCGTAATCAGGACACTGTCGAACTTCTTGAGCCGACGCGAGATGAGCCGCTCATTATCGTCGGTGACGTTATAACCCGACCTTTCTTCACCGGTCAGAGCGTTGAAAAGCTGGTCGAGATCATGCACCTGAGCAGGTCGCTCATGAGCCGCCCATCGTCGTGCGGTGCGGGTGTTCTGAATGGGAACGATCTCCACCGCGCTTTCCATCGGCAACCTACAAGGAGTCTATTCTGTACTTATCTGTCACAAATACGATTATGGGCCATACATGCCAGGACGAATGAGAGGCGTACTCGACTGTTAATAATGGACCACTCTCATCATGACTTACCCTCGTCGGTGTTTTCTGATTACGTCCATCGGCATCTGCTGGGGGTTTTCGCGCAAATCGCGCAACCACTTCCCTCTAGTTGAGAGGACGCTGCTGACGAACCCACCATATTCGGCTGGATGCAGATGGGGGCCGTTCACGTGGATGATCTCACCGTCTTCTTTCAGCAGGGCCCTTACGGAACAAGATCTACAAAACAAATCGTCGATGTCGTGAGAAGAAAGTTCCCTCAGAGCAATTAGTTTGGGACACAGGAATAAGATGAGCAAGCAGGTACTGGACCAGTTGATAGGAATGAAAGCGAACGAGGCCCTTGAACGAAATCCGTGGGCTATTTGTCAACGTCATGGGGAGACAGGAATGAGATGGGCAACCAGGAATAAGACCAGAAGATAGGAATGAGAGCACTTGTGGCACTTCGACAGAATCCGTGCACTATTTGTTAACATCTTGGTAAAAACCGCGTTCCCAGGGGATGGGGGCAGCACTTACCGTCTGAAGTTCTTGCATCGAACCGACAAGTTTCCGTTGGCACGAACACGATCTGAGTGGAAAACAAACTCAGCCGTTGTAAGCACTCCGTCGGCCTCGTAGTGTCCTCTAATGTCACACCAAACGGTCTTTCTATGACAAATACCGTCGATTCTTCGCATATATTCTCCCGTCCGCTCCATCGCGAAGCGTTCGTCGCGAAACTCCAACGGCTAACGGTTGGCGCGCCATAGAGGCAACCACTCTCATCATGACTTACCCTCGTCGGTGTTTTCTGATTACGTCCATCGGCATCTGCTGGGGGTTTTCGCGCAAATCGCGCAACCACTTCCCTCTAGTTGAGAGGACGCTGCCCTGCTGTAGAAACTTGCGCCGTAGGGTCCGAGTTATGCGGTAAGAGCCCATCATCATGTTGCTTGACCGTTCTTTATCAGATCGATTCGGCTTGCAACGGTACGCTAAGATGGATTAACATGTATGTCCTCTTCATGTGACGACTTACTTCTGCCGCACAATGGGTCCGCTGCGGGAAAAATACTAATTTTTGCCGCCATTGTGCGCTTGTACGCCTTCGCTCCCGGTAAACAACCTTGCGGTCGTCTGGTTAATCTCGCCGTCTATCTTGCGAGCATTGAATACTCCATCATGGTGTATAGACTTGAGCTTCCACCCTCAGGAGCTCTATTCATGAGTGTCACGGCCCACGACACCTCTTCATTCTTGCTGAGGAGCAACAGTGGGCCGTTTTCATCAGAACTTAACTTCGTCGGTTCTCGATGATAACTTCCAGCAGCCTCCAGCCTCTCCGGGTGGTTTTGCGTTGCCACCTGCCTCTTGTTCTGATAACACTACTCGAATGGCCACCATGCTCTTCCAAGTGCAGGTGAGGACGTTGACACTCCGTCTTTGAGTGAAGTCCTGACGACGCAGATTTACTTCGACGGAGTGGGAGTGGCATTCATGGTCCATATCTATTCCACTGCACTACGAGATTCCTGTCAGCATCTCCCTAGAAATAAAAACGTTATCCTGTCAGCAATTTCTGTATAAATGCGAACTCTGCCGTGCCTAAGGTTCCTTCTGCCTCATGCTGTCCCCTTGAGTTGCACCAAACGTTTGAACAATGACGAACATCATCAATTTTCCTCATATACCCTACAGCTCGCTCCATTGTGACACTCACTCGATTTCCGAACGGTGGCCTTCGCTGTGCTGGAAACTTCTCTCATGTCGGTGACAATGGACTCCTGGACAACGGATCGGCTCCTCGACCGAGCGTGGATCAACTGCCGCTACGTTTCCAGTCGAGCCTTCCTCTACTGCTTGCGTCGTCTCTTCCCAGATGTCTTCATCTGAATGTGCGACGCGAGGATCGTCTCGTTGTCCTGAAGTGCTGAAACATGATACGAGCATAGAGGGTCTTCTCTTCCCAGATGTCGCTGTCTTTATGTGTTGCCACATCGGCCGAGAATCAATGGCACATACAGTGCAAACATCCATGGAACGAGCCCATAAGATTCCTCAATGCAACGATCCCGACTAGACCCCGCGCAATTATTAACCGCGGTTATTTCTTGAGACGTAATTTCCAGCTATTGCAGAGGAGTTGAGCGAAACTGCGGGCCGCGCTGGGAAAGCCCCCATGTTCCCATCATGTTTTCCGCGGATTTCTTGCGGTTGACCGCGGTAATTTGCGGTTGATTGCGGTTACTCTCCAAATTTGCGGTTGTTCGCGGGATCTAATCCCGACAGATTGAGGAGTTTCTGATCAGCGGAACAAACTCCCGGATTCGAGGGAATACAGTAGAACCCGGTTATAACGGACTCGGATATAGCGGATACTCGCATACAAAGGACACTTCGGTTAGGCCCCGGCCGTGCGCCTATCTTCTTCCATATTGAAAAGAACGGATACAGCGGACTCGCTTAATACGGACACTCGGTTATTACGGACCGATTCTGCGGTCCGATCGCCAACTTACTCATGGTAATCAAGACGGTTACAACGGACTCAATCCGGAGCCGAGAGTCGGCAACGATTGGATCATCGAATCGCTCGGAAAGTTGCGTGCAGATGTGCACGTTTTGCCAATTATCGACGCTACTTGTGTAGATCATCTCTCGGCATTGTTCATTTCTGGAATACTTTGATGCCATTCACGACTGTATGAACGATTTCTACGAGCTATTCTTTTGGTCGAATGAGTCTCATGATCGGATAAGACGGACCTCGGATATAACGGACAATTTTCCACGGTCCCTTGAAGTCCGTTAAAACCGGGTTCTACTGTAATTTAGATTCGTTGCTACCCGTACATTCCGAGTCTCCGAAAGGAATATTCTTAGGCTTCCGCTCACGGTCCACCTATAGGGACAAATTTCTCGACACAGCCAGGTTTCGTCCTATCAAGTACCTAAGATAACTGGAAACAATGTCATGCTTACATCTGCCGAGTCGTCCACTTCACCGTTGCCGAAATTTCATCCCACAGAACCATTTCTTCGCGATGATCGAATCACAGCACATGGATTCCGCACTTGCAGGCGAGTGGAACACAAAGGCATGGTGGTCGGAAATTCTCCTCCGCAATGGCGCTGCGGTCGAAATCGCCGACGCGACGTTGGAAAACTGAGATTCGGCGGCATCCCGAAAATTCGACCTACGAATACAATTCGCTCGGAAGAACCTCGTTGCTGACTACGATTACGATCACAGATATGAACAAAAGTCAATGAAATTTGGCTGAAGAATATTACGAACTCGGAACACTTGCGAAGCAGGAAGAATAACAGTGTTTTCCCTACGAGTCTCCCCAATAACGTGCTCCGTGTTCGTCGACCGACACGGTCGGCGACGCCGCTAAGATATTATACATGCAGCTGACGGTTTGAGTTCAATCCTCATGAGAGCCCTGCACTCCCATGCCAGCAGTTATCGGCTATCCCCGCCTTCTGGATCCTCTATCAAAGTACAGTCAACCCTCGTCTATCTCGGTTTGATGATTCCAGACCGGACCGCGATAAACGAATTTCCACGGAGTAGGAAGAAATTCGCCTTCCCTGAACCGCGGATTCCGTTGTTCCGGCTTCCTTCATCCGGTGATAACATGATGAGCATGTCATTGGGCTTTGGTCTTTTGTCGAGCAGATCCACGCTAATACTGACGATGAGAGCAATCCTATCTAGGAGTTTCCATTTTCCTCGAATTATCAGCATCTTCCTGCATCATTCAGTTGTACCGGGGGAGGGTTCGGAGAAGCAAGGCTTTTGGAGACTCATCCTGAACTTCGGGGAATCCACATATGTCATGACCTGCGTGATATTCTGCACAGAATCAAGGACAATCAACCAAACTCTTTCGATCACCAAGAATCTGATTCAGGAATTTATTGCTGTGCAAGCGAGCTGTCACGAACTCCGTTGGCCTGGTGAAATCCCAGAAAGCGAACAGCTACCGGGTGCCGAGGGACTCCTTCGCTAATGATTGCTTGGAGAAATTCGCCGCTCAACGGGGCCACATGAAATCAAAGAGACACGAGACTTCTTGACCAAGGACGTCACGGGACGGGAGATCTGTTCTCATCGACGCCATCCTCGAAAAGGAGGTAAATTCCAGAAGGACTTGATTATAGGGTATGGAAAGAGAATGAAAGTCGAGAAGCCGCGATACAGCAAGGCAGCGATAGACCAGACCGCGATCGACGAGGGTTGACTGCACATACACTTCGCTCATTCCCTCTTAACCTTTTTCCTGTTCCCAGTCGCCTCTGGTTGCTCCCATTCCCAAAGGTCTCGCTCTGATGAAGATTCTCTCAAGGTTCTATGTTCGCATGCCGATCCATCCAGTGTCTTCTCTGACATCGCGCTCTTGAAGCGCGCCTCTCCTCCAGGGCGCAAGCTCCGCCTACGTGACCTCCTCTCCCTCTAAAAGCGTCTGCACATGCGATCACAACATGCGAACACTTGACCGCCACCCCCGTCTACGTCATAGGACCGCCGGCCAAGATGGCGGACCCGGTTTTCGACCGCCGTTTCGGCTGCTGCTAGGCTTCCAATTCCAGTGGCAGGGGGAGCGCGGGGCACATCGGATTGGCCGCGAAGTGTTCTAAACCATCAACGTCGCATCCCCCCTGGCAGTGGGCTTCACTGACTCATTCTCGAGCGTTTTAAACCTAACCTAACCTATCCTAATCCGGATGTTCGCTGCGACCCTCCGCTAGAACGGCGGAGAGGAGCAGACTAGCCGGCGGTCCTATGACGCAATCCCGTTCTACTACCGGCTCCGTCACCGTTGACCGCTCCCTCTGTCTCATGGAAGCATCGTCGCTTTCCGGCTGAAAGACTTCCATTCGTTCGTTAGTGAAACCATTCTCATCATTGCCTGTTGTAGGCAGATTCGGAGGGGAGTTTGAATTATCGCCTGCTTGTTGTTCTACTGATTGGTCGGACTCAGGATCCACTTTGTCATTATCTTCGAAGACATTATCATTCTTACCGACGTCAGGCTGAATCTGTACGACTTCCTCTGGTATCACTCCCTTGATATTCAGAGGGCTAGGTTTGAGAAAGGTTACATTCTTCGTAGCAAAAGTCTTTCTCGTGCCTTTCCACAATATTCTATATCCATACATTTCCTCTGGGAAACCTACAAAGTATCCCTCTAATCCTTTTGCATCGAATTTCTTTTTACCCGGCGTGGTATCCAGGAAAATACACTCTGTTCCGAATGGATAATATTTTCCAAAATACGGGCGGCGACCATGAACCAGCTCATACGAGGTTTTTCCAGTATGCTTGTTATACGTTGTCACATTCAGGATGTGACATGCGAAGCCAACTGCTTCTGCCCACAGAGTTTTCTTCAGCCCTGAATCAATCAACATGGTTCTGGCTAATTCAACCATTGAACGGTTTGACCGCTCACTGACGCCGTTCTGAGCTGGATCATAGGTCGCGCTTGTGATAAAAGTACAGCCAATCCTGTTTAGTTCTGTTATTACCCTTTCATTTCGGAATTCGGTTCCATTGTCACTTAGAAAAGTATTGATATCTTTTCCAAAGATGTTCCGGAACCACGCCAGATAATTTCAGATACATTGTGCTACCTCATCTTTGGATTTCAAGAAATAGACTTTACGATACCGGGTGTAATCGTCAGTCAGGCACAGGAAATGTTTGTGTCCTCCGAGGCTCGTTTCGGTTGCGGAACACGTATCGGCATGGATGAAACCTGGAGCCGATGAGCGGCTTCCCTCTGGTCTTGAGTGGCTGGGTTGGCGATGCTGTTTTCCTTTTTCACACGCTTCACACTTCTCCATGTCGTCACGGAAGGGGATCCCACTGTCCTTCAGAATCTTCTTCACTTTGAACTTGTTGATGTGCCCCAATGTACGGTGGGCTTCATAGAGACTCAAGCTTGACTCCACTGTCTGCAGACTACGAGAAGGAGGTTCTGCTCGAAGGACATATAGTCCGTTGTCGCGTGGTGCATGCATCTTCTTCTGGCCGGCGCTGACTACCATCTCGTTCGCTGTAATTGCAACTCGAAAACCATCCAGGGTTAGTTGACTCACTGATACGAGATTGGTGGATAATCGAGGAACGAAGAGGGCATCTTTGAGCTCAATTTTCACAATTGAATCTCCCTGAATGACAGTCAGTTCGACGGTTCCCGTCTTGGGTGCCTTCAAGACTGAGGAATTTCCGAACGTGACCGCTCGAGACTCATTCATGGATTTCAATTCAGTGAAAAGCCCGAGGTCATTGAAGCAGTGATTGGTTGAACCAGTGTCGAGGACGACTGGCACCTTTCCATCACCGCTGCTTTTTCCCTGTTTGTTTTCAACCAGCTTGGTCATCAGGACCTGGCTGAAATTCGCCTTGGGCTTCCTCTTCTGCATTCCTTTGCGTGGAGATTTCTTCATAGCGCACTTGTTGGCGGTATGGCCAGGTTTGCCACAGTTCCAGCATGTAATTTCACGAGTCCTTGTTACCATCTGGTTTTGCCTGGTGCTCTCCGTAGATTTCCAATGCTGTCGGAAAGGACGACGTCGTTTCCTGGAAATACTGGTTCTGGCAACCATTGCCGTTATGTCGTCCACTCCATCGTCGGTTTGACGTCGTGCTGCTTCACTACGAATTAGTTCTATGAGGTTCGTAATGGTTTTGTCAGCCTCTTCCTTGGTGCTCCAGGATTGTTTGAATGGTGACCAATCGCGTGGAAGGCAAGTCATCAAGCGAGAGCAGAGAACATTAGAAGGAATATCAGCCTTACTTTCAATCAGGTTGTAAGTGAGCTTCTTGTAGACTTCGAGGTTTTCATCGATGGTCCTTGATGGCTTGAAACTGAAGGCTAGCCAACTTGCGATGGCTTGTTCTCGAAAGAGACCAGTTTCATTATGGAATCTCTCGCCGAGCCTCTTCCATATGTCAACAGCAGTTACGATGGGAGAATCAACGTAGAAGAGGGATAACATGAGATTCGGGTGAACGAGGTTGAAGAAAACCGTTCTTGCATTTTGATTTCCGATCTCCCATTCCTTCTTCTTTGTGTCATCTGGATCATCAGGCTTCAGCATTCCTTGCACGACTTGCCACGCAAACTTCTCGGCTTGTAGAAAAGCAGGCACTTGGCATTTCCAGGATAACCAGTTCTTTCCGTCTTCTTGAAGTACAGCAAGGGCGCTATACTTCATCTTCGCTGCATGCTCCGAATCAACGTTGAGAGTCACAGTATCTCCGGTCGGGGCCATGGTCCTCGTAGCAAACTTCACTCGCACTCTTCCAACACAATTGACACCGACCTCTCGTCACAGTCAGATAGATTGATCGTGCTGATAACGGTGATAATTAAATCGCCAGATACACTAGTCAATCGGCTAGACTGACAGCAAGAGCTCAGTATCGAAACGAATCACGAAACTGTTCGGCACTGTTTGGTCTGTCAGAAGAAACGCTACTGGAAGCCAGGGGGATTGCTACTGAGCAAAGCAAGACACAGCTCGGCAGAGTAACGGTACAAGACTACTTTTATTCAGTCAAATCTTCGTGCTTATAAAGGGTTGCGAACAATGATTGTTAGACGAAACACTGAAAAGGGTTAATTGCGTATCCTTGGCTTGAAGAAAACAATAGCCATTGTGAAAGTTAAGAAACACTGAGTGAAACGCTTCAGTGTTGAACAAAATAACACTGCAACCAATTATCTCGGTTGCAATTACTGACACTGCTTCTTGGGAATGTCGAAGGTAACATTAAAAATCAACACTCTCACTTTCGGAAACCAATAGCGTCTCTTTATTAGCTCCATCGTCTTTGCCGCCCCGAAATGCCCAGCTTTGTCTTGATACAAAACCAGCATGTATTTCCGCAACGTTTCCGGGACTACAAATAGTTTCTTCCCTTCTTCAATTTTGTAGAGTACTCCTTCAACCGCGCGGAACTCCGATACCAGATTCTTCTCACGAGAATATTTCCATCCGTTGTCGTATGTCTGGGTCCGCTGCTTGCACGGTACGATACTGCTCCTCCTCTGTTTGGATCATTCGCACCTCTTTTTCGTCTATGTCCGTCGGCCACTCCTCCTCAGCTTTCTCTTGAGGTTCCTCGTATGGGTCTCTACTCAAGGCATCAACATGACTCATAGATGTTCCTGGTCTGTGCTCAGGCGCGTAGCCAGGATTTTTCTTGGCGGGGGCCAAGACCATTTCTGCACTGTCTTGGGGGGGGGGGGCCAACGCACGATGATGCTGAGCTTTAACATGTAGCCCTATGGGCGATCACAAAATCTTGGGGGGGGGGGGGGTTGGCCCCCTCGGCCACCCCCTGGCTACGCTAGTGTCTGTGCTTGACCTCGAAGTCGAACTCCGAAATCCGATTGAACCATCTACTCGTCTGTGGTGAACCTCCTTTTGCTCGAAGTGCCGCCACAGCATTGCAATCGGAAACCACCGTGGAATGCTGACCATAGAGATAATGTAGAAAAAGTTCCATGCTCCTCACGACTGCTAGTTGCTCCAATTTCGTTGGATGGTAATTCTTTTCGGCCGCCGACAACTTTCGGCTGACAGCATACACCATTCTCCATCTTCCTTCCGATTCCTGCAACAATATCGCTCCCAGTCCGACCAGCGATGCATCGGCATGCAATTCCGTGGGCCTGCCTGGCTCGAGTCGGCTCAAAGACGCTCCCACCAAAGCC
The DNA here is from genome assembly GCA_031001835.1 of Lepidoglyphus destructor. Lineage (NCBI taxonomy): Eukaryota > Metazoa > Arthropoda > Arachnida > Sarcoptiformes > Glycyphagidae > Lepidoglyphus > Lepidoglyphus destructor. The sequence continues at coordinate 66,307 of JARNKU010000140.1, forward strand.
GCCTTCAGCTTTTGGAATGCCCCTCGGGTCTTCGCATCCCAACGGAATACCGCGTCTTTCTTCAAAAGACTTGAGATCGGACTGGCAATCGTCGCATAGTCCTGGATAAACCGCCTGAAAAAGGACGTCAATCCAAGGAATCGTCGCACGTCGTGTATGTCCTTCGGTTCCGGAAATTCGCATATCGCACCCCACTTCTTCGTGCCGGGCCGCACACCGTCTTTCGAAATCCGGAATCCGAGGAACTGTACCGTATCCATGAAGAACTTGCATTTCTCCAATCGAATAGTGAGCCCCGCTTCTCGCAACGCCTTCAGTATCTCCTCAATCTTTCCCAAATGCTCTTGGTACCGATCCGACGCCGTTATCAGATCGTCCAAGAACGAGAACGTTTGTTGCGAACCAACCAAATTCTTCACTTTCATCATTAATTCCTGAAACTTTGCTGGCGCGTTGCTCAACCCCATCATGAGCACCTTCGGCTGAAAGAATCCATCTTCCGTGATGAATGCCGCCTTCTCGGCCGCCCTCCTGGTCATTGGTATCTGAAAATACCCCCACGCCAAATCAAACGTTGAATACATGTTCTTTCCTCCAATCTCATCAACTCGTATGGTTGAATGCGAATGTATTCCGAACAACACGCCTGGAATAGCGTTCGGCACTGCGGGAAAATTTGGGACACTGGTCAGACATAACGATTGATTACAATGACGTTTGAGTGGTAAGGGGCTGTGTCACTCTTACCTTGCCAAGAATCCAATTCACTTGATTTCGTTTTCTTGAACCAGTCGCTTCTTGTTTAGCACACTCACAGACGATTGCGAAAGTGCGTTGCCCAGGGCCGCCGTCTCGAAATCGAGTAGAGATGAAAGGAGAGAGGAAGAAATTCGGGCGTGGCTTACGCTTAGGAGAGGGAGGAGGCGAGCATGAACGCACGTGCCGTCGAAGTATTTGCATCTTCGTTCTTGTCCGAACATGTCCCTGATCTACTTTCTTCATTTGCCATTGACTCGATTGTCTGTTCGGCCTCACTTTATTTCCATGATGATTCACTTTTGAGTACAGCAAATTCACTTAATGAACGCAATCCTCAGATATGACTTTTGTACCACACAGCGTCGGCTCTGTAATTTCAAATCGATTGGCATGAAGCTTTCGTTTCGAGCGCATCCTGTCGTGATCGTGATTGCTTGACGGCTCTTGGGTCGCTGCCGCGTCGCTGCTTCCTCACGACGCGACGTCGGCGGACGGGATCCTCCTCGTTGCGACAAGTCAATGGGTTCTTCTTCGGCTTCCGGAATTCCGTTCAGGAGAGCATTGTAGGAGAGTTCTGCTTCCGCATCGTCGTCGTTATCCATGGATAGACTGGTTCTAGAAAGCGCTTCGCTCTGGTCTCGTTCGTCGCTCCCGGCGTTTCGAGCCTCGTTGTCAACTCGGGTCGCGTTGCTGTCGTACAGCGGCTCGCTGACTGCGAAGTGGAGGAAGCGACGGTCAAACGCTCTCAGGTCGACCTCGGTCGCCGCTGGAAAGTAGAACCCTGGGACGTGGTTACTCGTCACGATGATGCCCCGCAGCGAGTTAGCTGGGATCACTAGATTCCTGAAGCGGACGCCAAGCTTGCGCTCCAAGGGCAGTCGGTCAAAGAAGTTCTTAAAATCCTCTATGTACCACCGAGACCAGTTCACACCGTCGGCCCATAGATAGGGTTGTTGCCACCACTTGTAAAGTTCGATGTTGTGTACATGCCCCATGCGAAAGGCACGCTCACTCAGCAAGGCGGTGACAAGACTGGTCTTACCAGTGTTCGAGTCTCCGCAGACCCACAAGACTCCGTCGTTGGAGCGTGCTTCTTCCCAGGTGTAATAAGGAGAGTTGTTCAGGGAATGATGATGATGGTTTATTATTGTTTACATTGCGACGAGCTGAATCCTTTACATCTCCCTTCCTCTGCACAAATGAACGATCATCTTATTATTTGTATGACTAGTATTGCTATGACCTGAATGACTACAAAGAACCGCATATACATCTTCTCGCGAACCATAGCTGAGCTAGCGGATTACCCTCGCTATCCCAACCATTTGCCTGACAGTTTACCAATGCCGCTATCTTTCTTTCCGAACTATGAACCATAACTATGTGGATTGAAAGAATGCTAACTAAAATATATCCGTCAGGCCGTGGTGATCAAGAATTTGCTATGAGTCATCTCCAGTCTAGTCACGTTTTGATTGTATCACAATTTTAATCTCGCTGGGGTGAGTATTGGTCTTCCGCAGCGGGAAGTCTTGGCGTTCGTTGCCGTATGATTATTGTCGAAGTTGATTGAAATATCCATAGGTGTCGGCGTGGCTGGCTGCATGACTCTTCTTGCGGTGGGAGCAGTGGCGGACCGTAGGGGGCGTGGGGGCGGTCCGCCCCGGGCGGCATTGCCGAGGGGGCGGCATTTTACTGATTTATGCCCTATAGCGGGTCGTTTTTTTGGTTGTCGCGCCGCTTCGGAGTCCCTTTCCACGGGCGGCATTTTCCGGATTTCCCGGGTTCTTCGAAGTCCGCCCCGGGCGGCACTCGGGCACGATCCGCCACTGGGTGGGAGTCTTCAGTGTAGGCTTTTCTGTGACACGACTCTGGCTGTTCGAGCCGTTCGCTGGTGTTCGATCTGCCAGTTGAATTCTTCCTTGCACGGCAGGTACCTCCTTTTCCTGCATTCGCACTCTTTCCTTTGTTTCTGGTTTCGCCGGTGTTGTTGCGACCCTTTTCTGGATGATTCTCTTCGTTACTGCGTGGCTGCTGCGTGTTTGCGGTCTCCTGACTCTCGCGGGCGGCTGAGATTCTTCAACCGTTCCTCCGGAGCGTTGACTTGCTCCGGCTGGGAGCGGCGCGCATGGGTTCTCTGAGCCGCGTGATCTGCAGGGAACAGAATGAGCGTTAGATTCTCGTTGAGGGTCAGGAATCGGTGCAAGATATCGTCTGTTCCGTATCAATTGAGACCCGTCTTGCGTTTTGATCCGATAAGTTCTCGGATTCACTTGCTCGACGCAAGTTCCGGCTTTCCACTCGTGTGTGTAGTCCATTGGCTGAATTCGCACTCTCTGACCGACTGAGAGTGGCGGGAGTTCTTTCGCATGCTTGTCGTAAGATGCTTTCTGTTGTTCGCGTCTCCGTGCGATGTTATCCACAATTCGTTTCGCGTTCATGGTGACGCGGGCTGAGGGTTTCGTTGGGATAGTGGACGCCGGTCGACGCCCCAAAAACTTCTCGGCCGGTGAAAGACCCTCAACCTGGGGCGTCAATCTCCATTCGAGCAGCGCTTCTGCCAGGCACTGATTTGTGAGCGCGCATTTCTTGATCAGTCTTTTAGCGGCTTTCACTGCGGACTCGCTCTTGCCGTTGGCTTGATGATGATGGGGCGAGCTGGTCTGGTGGGCTATCTCCCATTTCCTCAGGAAATTTTGGAATTCGACAGATAGGTATCGGGGATCCGCGTCTGTGTGAAACTCATCCGGTTTCCCGTACCTCGCTAACAAAACCTCTGTTTTGCGGATCAGCGTCGCCGAAGTTGTTTCCCGCCCGAGGCGGTCTATTTCGAAGAAATCGGAGTACCCGTCGACTGTCACTAGGTAGTGGCAGTTTTCCCATGTGCAAATGTCCTGATGGACCACTTGCCATGGACGAGTCGGTATGGGCTTGCCGATGAGTGGTTCGCGCTGTTGAGCCGACCGATACGTTTGGCATGCGTCGCAAGCGGCGACAAGATTCTTGAGTTCATTTTTCATGCCTGGCCAGTACAGTGAGTCTCGGGCACGCCCAGTTTCAACTTTTCTCGATTGAATTTGAGCGCGACCGCTCTCGCCCGTTCGAAAAGTGCCTTGAGATTGTTGAAATGGTCCTCCGCTGCCTCTTCCTGTGTCTCTCCCTCGCCAAATACCAGTGTGTCGTCCGCGACAACGATAACCCCTCTGAGACCCTCGTACGCCTGCATTTGGCGTTTCTGGTATTCCTCCGGGGCGCTGGATATTCCCTGCGGCACACGCCGGTACCTGAACCTGCCGAGGGGGGACCAGAAAGTTGTGGCATCTGCGCTTGCTTCGTCGAGTTTCATCTGGTAGAACCCGTCTCGCGCATCGACTGCGGTGAATACTTTCGCTCTCTTCAGCTTGTGTATTGCGTCTGCCAGTGTTGGCATCGGGAAACGAGGGCGCTCCAGAGCCTTGTTGAGATAGTGGGGGTCGAGACAGACCCGGAGCTTTTTTCCCTCTCTGTGGACTGGGACTATGTTGCTGACCCACTCTGTAGGGTGGTCCACCTTTTCGATGATTCCTGCCTGTTCCATTTCTCGCAGGCGCCGAATGAGCGGTTCAACGATGGCTATCGGCGTTCTGCGAGGAGGTTGTTGAACTGGAATGGCATTCGGCTTGATATATAGTTTCACTCTCTGAGGCAACTTACCGAGGCCTTCAAAGATGTCATCGTAAGCCTGGGTGAGAGTTTCAACCTCCGGTTGTCCTCGAGTGACAAATAGTTCACGCATTCGACCTCCTGCGAGACTCTTATCAGCTCGAGGTCGAGACATGTCCGTGCTGAGAGAAGGGTGTCGACGTCTCTGTCGATGACCTGGAATTTCAGAGATAGCGGGTTCCCTTTGTGCCTTACGGTTATGTTCGTCGTGCCCATCGTTCTAGCGATGCTTTTGTCGTACATCTTCAGCGCGGTCCGGTTGCTTGTGTCCAGCGCGCTGATGACTGCGTTTTGTTGTTTGAGTCGCTCGTGTTCTTGTAGACTGATGACATTCACTGTCGCGCCGGTATCCAGCAAGCTTTTCAGTTCTGTTGTTTTATTTGGAGTCGATGTTTCAACTTCGAGATGTGTGAGCAGTTTCCTTGTGGGTTTCGCGGTGCTGTCTTGAGTGACGTATACTTCATCGTCCTCGCTCCACTCGTATTGGTGTTCTGCTTCTTCGATTCCTTCACCGTAGACTGCGTTCACGTGTTCGTCTGTTTCCTTCGGAAGCCAGACGGCTTGGCGAAGCCTCGACAGATTTTCTCCAGGTGTCCTTTCTTTCCGCATTTGCTGCAAAAGTGGTTGAAGGCTGGACAAGATCGTGGTGGGTGGCTCTGTCCGCAGTACCGACAGGTTTTCGGTTTGACGCTGCGCGCGGCGAACCGCCTCACCACGTTGGCGTTTTCGGTGGTCTTTTCTTCCTGAATGTTTCTGACTGTCTTCTCGTTGTCTTCAAACATCTCAATCAGCTGCAGTGCTCGGTTGTAGTCCAACTTCTTGTGATCTTCCTGAAAGCATGCCTCTTGTGCTTTCGAGTGTCGGGTTCCGATGACGAGAACATCTCGGAGCGTGTCTTTTGCCTCCCCTCCGAAGTCGCACTTCTTGATTTGTTTGTTCACTCTGTCGAAGAAATCCTTAGCCGCTTCACCGAGGTTTTGTTTCATACGGTAAAGGACGAAACGTTGGTATATGACGTTCCGGTGGGCTTTGAATCGCTTGCTCAGAGCTTCAATGGTCGCCTTCAGCTGTGCACACGGAGTTAGGCCTAGTTCTGACGCTCTGTCGTTTTCGAACGCACCGACATCCAGGTTCTTGATGATTCCTCTGTTCTCCTGACCGAAGATTGCTCGAAACTTTGCCATCTGTATCGGTGGTGGTTCCCGGTAGAGCTTTTCCACGAGCGCGAAATCGTGAAAGGCGTCCTCGAATTCGAGCCACCTGTTGGAGTTATCTTCTCCGGTGATGACTTTCATTGCCCGGGGAACTGGCATCCATGATTCTCGACCGCAGTGGCTTGAGGTCTCGTCCGGCATCTTCGTTAGATCTTCTTCACAAGGATTCGCGTAGTTCACTCGTCACAATCACTGTTTTTTTCTCAAGTTCCGCGACTGCGCCATGTAATAAGGAGAGTTGTTCAGGGAATGATGATGATGGTTTATTATTGTTTACATTGCGACGAGCTGAATCCTTTACACCAGGCTTCCTGCAGGGCACGTGCCACGGGTGTGTCGAAGCTCGACAACGCAAACGCTGCATGGCGCTGGTGCGATTCTTTCGTCGTTTTAGCGTGCGCCTCCAAGGCGACGTCTTCGAAATGTGAGTCGAGGGCGTTTTTCCACGTGTTGTACACAGTAACTGATGAAATATTAATCAATATTCCGGGTATCTGAAACCCGTCAGTATGATTACGGTCAAGGGGTCGAGGTGATCACGAAGCTAACCCCGACACTTGCAGTGTCTTGACATATGAACCCTGACACAGATCCGAAGGCTACCCAGCTTCGGATCTGCTTACCACATGTAATAGGTACTTTCCACTGGGTATAAATACCACATGTAATAAACCACTAGCTTTGAGGAGCTAGACGTTTCCTAACCGAAACTCTGTCCGTTTATTTTGTGCCGTGATCTTCCAGCCCACTTTCAGATTGAGACTGTTCTACGACTGGCTAGTGAGCCCAGATTTCCAACATTCGTTATCGAGCACGATCGACTGTGTGAACACTCTCGACTCGATAGTGTGGTGTACAAGTGTGTGACTCTGTGTAGACTTGATTGTGACTATTAAGTGATTGAAGAATAACATTTCGGTGCATCCACAACAAGTACTATGGATCCAGCAGAGAACCCACCCACAGCAGAAGATTCCACTAGCTCCCACGGCTACAGCGATTTAGGCGACCTGCAACCAGGCTCATCGATTATTAGAATTGGTGAGACCAGTGATGTGATCCTCACGCAGGGTGAGACTGGTGTTGGCGATAATCTCAACCAAGGAGCACGTCACCGAAACCGTAACAACGTGATCCTGAGGTTGGATGGCAACAACTTCAAGGAGTGGGAGGTGCTCATGCCGGCGGCTCTTGATGCGGATCCTTACGCGCTTGATGTCACCGTGGGCAACCTCGTGCCACCCCTTCCAAGTGCACTGAAGACTGCGGATGGAAAGAAGCAGATGGAGAAGTACATCGCAGGCAATCGAGCGGCACGTTGTACTCTGTTTGCCTCCATTCAGTCAGCACTTGCCGTGTCCTTGTTCTCCCACAATGCCAAGACTGTGGACGCTCCGGAAATGTGGAGGGTCATAACTGGAAGGTTCACATCGTCAAATGGTGGACTGAAACAGTTGGCCCTGACCAAACTCATGACCTACAAGTTCCAGCAGAACAAGACAGCTGGAGAGAACCTCTTTCGTTTCACCCAGATTAACGATCAATCTGAGGCGCTCGGCGTACCAATTCCAGATGATCTAAAGATAACATTTCTTCTTGGATCTCTTCCACCGAATTGGGAGCCATTCAAGCAGGCTTTCACAGCCAGAGAGGATTCTGCCAGATCCTATGCTCACCTCAAACTTGCCATTGAGAGCGAAGCGCTCAGAAGAGGCAAATATGATACCAACGAGGTGACAGCGCTGATTTCCCGGATGCATGTGTCGAAAAGAGGTCATGGACGAAGGAGAACTGTACAACGAAGGACGAACGTCAGCCGGACAGTTACAACAACGACTTGTTATAACTGTGGTCGTCAAGGACACATGAAAGCTCAGTGCACTGCTCCTAGGAAGACCTACAACAGCAAACCACAACGGTCTGGGAACCAGCAGTCCCAGCCTGGCACCAGTGGCACTCAGCAATCATCTTCAACAAGAAGGACAGGAAGACGCCCACCAAACCGCAGGCAGCAGACTCCGGCCAAAGCTAACTACGGCCGTGCCCACATCACAGAAGCCTTGAACTGTGAGATCGGTACCGTGGAGACCCACATGATGACATCAGAAAATGAGTACATCATTGACAGCGGAACAAACTTCCATATGAGCAGTACTAAAGATCACATGACTGAGTACATCCCTTATCACCAAGCTCGTCAAGTTAGGTTGGGAGGTTCAAGAACCCTGAGCGCTCCCGGGTACGGAACCGTGAATGTGACATTTGTGCACAACAACCAACGTCACTCCATCCTACTAAAAGAAGTTCTTTATGTTCCCAAGCTGAGGAGAAATCTACTCTCCGTCTCCAAGCTCGCAGATGACAACTTCAAGATTCAGTTCTGCCGCAAATCAATCACATTGACGCAAGGAAAGATCAATGTTCGCGCAACACGGAAGAATGGACTATACGTGTTGTATGCCGAGGACATCCCTGAAGGAAATCAGGTTGAAAGTCCAAAGAAGAAGGTCAGCCTCACAGAAATGCACCGAAGCTTCGCTCACATTAATGTTGGTTGGCTGAAAGCACTCTTGGAACGAGAAGGCTATGAAGTAATCCCCGATTTTGTCAGTTGTGACAGTTGCATCAAAGGAAAGATGCACCGGTCAAGTTTCCGACCAAAACCAGAGAGCTCGATTTCCCCTCGCATCGGTTGGATACATAGCGATACGTGCTTTGTCAGCATACCATCCTTTGGTAGACACACCGCTTTTATCACGTTGACTGACGACAAGAGTCGTTTTCGTAAAACATATTTCATCCGTGATAAAACCGAAGTCTATGACAGGATTGTGATTTCCTGAAGTGGTTCAAACTCAGGACAGGACAGCAAGTGTACCACTTGCATTCAGATGGTGGTTCTGAATTCCAGAATAAGAGGTTACAAGCCTATCTCCGTTCAACAGGCTGTGACTATTCTTATTCTGCTCCACGGACCCCCATGCACAATGCAGTTGCTGAAAGGCTCAACAGGTCACTCCTTAACTTGGCAAGGACGATGATCATAGACAGTGAGCTCAGCAAAGGAGCATGGGCTGAAGCAGTCTCCTTTGCCACGTTTTGCCTCAATGCGACCAAGTTCATTATGCCAGAAGAAAAGACACCATTTGAAATCATCACTGGGCATAAACCATACTTGGGGCGAGTACGCCGGTTCGGTACTCGTTGTTGGTTCTACAATATCGACCCAACGAAAGGCAAGCTGGATAGGAGAGCCATTCCCGGAGTGATCGTCGGGATAGATGAAGATGGACTAAGCCAGGGGTTCTCAAACTCCGCCGGCACAACTGCCGCGAGTGCCGCGGCACTCGACATGTCCTACGGCATCCCGCAGGAGGTGCGCGGGTGCCGCCACCAGAAAAGTTTGAGAACCCCTGGACTAAGCTATCGTGTCCTAGAAAAGGGAACGACGAAAGTGCATCGAGTCCGGGATGTTGTCGTGAAGGAACCAGCACCACGTGACGATGAAAAGAACAAGTTTCCTCCAACACCACCGAAAGAGCAGACACCAGCAACCACAGAAGAACCGCCAGAAAATGAAGAAGAGGAACAACCAACAGACTCCGCCAACGATCAAGATGGCGTTGGAGTAACAGCGGACAGCGAACGCATCGTGGACGAAGAGCTTGGCATAGCTCCCGAACAGGAATCGGTCGACACGAACCCGCCTGCCCAAGAATACGGACTGCGCAGTTCACCTAATAGGTCACCGGCAGCGACGGAAGTACAACCAGAGGGAAGAAGAACTAGTAAGAGAATTAAGAAAAAGCCAGTTAGATATCAAGCAGGTGAAGCCAATATTGCTTCCTGTAATTATAATGGCAAAGTGAGAAGTTCTTTAGAGCAGGAGGGTAGTATACCTTCAAATCTGAATGATGTCAATAGATCCAGATTCAAGAATGAATGGTATGCCGCGATGGCATTAGAACTAGAATCATTCAGAACGAATCAAGTCTACAAATTGGTAGACCCTGCTCCAGGACAGCATGTTCTGTCTAATAGATGGGTATTCTCTTTAAAGAAAGATAAAGATGGTAAACTCATCAGAAGAAAAGCCCGTTTAGTCGTAAGAGGGTGTCAACAGCGCCCCGGCATAGAATTTGGGAGCTTATTTAGCCCCACGGCAAGCTTTGAGACAATTCGGACAATATTGTCTGTCTCAGCTTGAAGCAGCCTAGGAGTCCGTAGGAAGTGTAACAATCCGAGAGTAGATTGTAACCGGCAGCTTCACTGCCGGAAGGAGATTTCTAGAGAACCGCTCGTAGCCGAGCGGGAGAGGGTAGAGCGGTGAATGAAAGAGAGAGATGTCGCTGGCAGAGGCGACGTAAGTTATGAGATGTGTGTGTATGAGAGATCGAGTGTGTGACTCTGCCGATAGAAGCGGCGAGCGAATGACAGGAAAATAAACAAGTGTGACTGAACTCAATCCACCTTCCTCAATCCGCATGCTTAGCCCAGTCTAGTGCGTCCGAAATCCCCCAGGACAGGCCAGGTTGTTACAAAGCAGCGGTGGGATAGGTGTGTGGTCAGAGTGGAAGGAGTGGAATTGAGAAGCTAGTGACTCAAGGTCAAGATCAGAACCACGTGCGAAATGGAAGAAATCGTGAAGCAGCTCCAATTGGAGATAGCAGAGCTGAAGAGGAGCCGATCGGAAGAATCGAAGGACAGGAGTCTGGACGTAGAGGGGCCCGGAAAAGTGGAAAACACGTCGAAAGGATTGAAGCCGTTTGGAGGTGGAACGATAGCCGAGGCGACGGAATGGCTTATGGATCTCAAATTGGCAAGGAAAGCGGGTAAGTGGCCTTGGTCCCAGACTCAGTCAGTGCTGTTTAATAAGTTGGTTGGCTCAGCGAAGTATTGGCATCACGATTTCGGGGAAAAGGCAGAGAATTTCGAAGAGTGGCTCGAACTGTTCGAGGAGGCGTTCACGCCGAAAGAGGCTAAAGTGGAGTTGATGTCGGAATTCTTAGGAAATATTCAGAAGCGAGGTGAAGATGTAGAGCTTTACGTGCGGCGGAAAGAGACTATCGCGAGGAAGCTAGAACTTAGTCGGGATGAAGCAAAAAAGCACATCTTGGCTGGGCTTCTCCCAGAGTATCGATTCATGGTTCATACGATGCGCGGAAAGGTGCATAAAACGACGTCGGAGTTGATCAGGGATATCAAGGAGACTATGGATCTCGAGAGGAGTATGGCCAGGAAGGGGCCAACGACAGTTGAACGGCGAGAAACGAAAGCGGTGTCGACTGGTGTAACTTGCTTCAATTGTCAGAAGGAGGGACATAAGAGAGCAGACTGTCCCGATAGACGAATCGGGAGGACACCAGGTCGGTACTCAAATCCGACACCGGGACCCGTGCTCTATGGAAGATCACCGAGAACAGCGTCCGGGTCGGAATCGCGAGAGCACTCCACCGGGGCAGGCCAAACGGGAGCTACTAGAAGCGGCACCCGAGAGTCGACTTGGCCCGGGACGAATTCGACACCAACGGCGAGAGGACCGGGAACGTCAACGGCAGGCGGACCGCCCGGTGTGGGAAATCGGGCAGGACCAATAATCTGTCGGCGATGTGGGAATCCGGGACACATTGCGAGAGAGTGCCGAAGGGTGAACCAGATGGAAGAATGGGAAGTGCCATGGGAACCGAGCGTCAAGGAACCGTCAACAGCAATCAGGCAGATTAAGGAGGATGATGACGCTAGAGGGGAAGCGCACCCAGAAACAGCCGATAAGGAAGTTAAAATCGGCGGACTCGAATGGAAAGCGAGAGTGGACACCGAAGCGGAAGTGAGTGTGATTTCACAAGAGGCAGCTCAGGCCTTGAATCTGGAACTAAGTCCGAGCGCAGTTCAGTGTGTCCGAGGTGTTGGAGGTGCGACATGCACACCAGTGGGTCAGTCGGAGACGAAGCTTGAGATCGACGGACTCGAGCTGGAGGGAGTCAAACTGACGGTGTTGCCGAAGGGAGCGCTGGGCAAGAGCGAGATTCTGCTAGGGAAGGATCTGCTGGATGACGAGCGACTGGTCACCGTCTATCATGACGGAAAGGCATGGGTGCTGGCAAACCGGGCACGAGAGGAAATCGTGAAATGGTTGCCGCCAGAGAGAAAGGTGAATTTGAAGCTGAGTACGAAGGTGAAGCTGGGACCCCGGAGCGTGGCATTTGTTCGGACGGTGCCCGAGCAGAAGAGTCTATGTCAGATGAACAACTCCCAAGATGGCGGACCTCATGAACATGAGAGAGAGGGCGCCGGAATGATCGCTGTGATGTCGGGAGGTTTGGGAGAGGGCGTCGGTAGCCCCAGATCTGGAGTGAGGAGCTGCTTAGTGTTTTTGAGGCATTGGACAAGCGCGTATGCAGGTTTTTTTCTGGGAGGGGGCTGATTTTTTTAACAAGGGTTACCCTTGTGGAATTCCCAGAAAATCAGTCCTCGATCGGAGGTCTTAACTTAGATAGTATGAACTAAACAGGTCTGGGCCCCCCTCTGCATACGCGCCTGGCATTGCAGAGAGCTTTTGGATTCAGTTGGTTTGAATTAATGTGCACGATGGAATTGAAACTTTACTTTTGTGATCTTAAAATTAGTCATGTTTGGAGTGGATGCTGGGAAAAGTATCGATGACGTAGAACCAAAGACACAAAGACAGGAAGAATCGGTTAATCCACGTTTCTGCTGATCCTAGAACCATGCGGATCGGCACAAACGCGAGATTAAGGAGCCATCCACACTTTTCCCATATCTGCCAAGATGTTACAGTGGTTCAGTTGGTAGTCATGGAGCGGTGGCGGAGTAAGCGTGGTATCGAAAGAGGTGTTGAGTTCCGCTCATGTCATATTCATGGTCATGTTGAAGACCCTGCAGCGTGATCCACTGGTCAACATCAGACGGAAGCTACCGTCAAAGGTTTCTCCGTCTTGGCAACTTCCAAAGAGCGTGACCCGTGTCTCCATGCATATCCGACAGAATGGCCTCCCGGTCGTCGATTCAGCGCGAAAACCAGTTCAGAAAGTGACTTTATCCGAGTCCGATGTGATTCCCGCAACCGCCGATCTATTGTACCCTCAAGCTCACACTGACAACAGACCGCGCGAGCCCAACAGTGGCTCAACTCTCGTGCACGATATTCCTACGAGTTCACTCTCTCACCCCTCACTCGCTGGCTCCTCCCCCGCCATCATAGCGAGCATTCAGGCGCTCTCTCTCCTATGTCTACATCAGCCGCCATCTTGTGAGTTGTTCATCTGACGCATCCCCAGGGGCAAATTCATGATGGTAACGGGGGCACGCGATTTCGGGGCCCTGTACGAGCTCCGGGACGAAGAGTTGGTAGTCCCGATAGTCAATCAGGGAAGGACGGAGATCGAACTGGAGCCAGGCACGATCGTGGCCAGGGGAAGGTTCTTGGAAGGAGAAGACATTTTCGAATTAACCCAGAAGTCGGAGCCTGTGGATGTGGGACAGGTGGCAGTGCAGGAAGCCAAACCGTTGCAGCCGATCTCAGAGAAACAGTTAATCGTTGGCGAGAATTTACCGCGGGCGTGCAGACACGCTCTTATGAAATTGATCAACAAGTACCGAGATGTGGTGGCAACCTCGATGACCGAGCTGGGTCGAACAACATGGACGAGTTTCGACATAGATGAGGTGGCAGGGTCTCAGCCGGTCAGAAGCAAGCCGTATCGATTGTCCGCAATCGAGAGGGAGGCACTCAGGGAAATTTTGGATCAAATGAAGCGAGCGGGAATGATCGAGCCATCACAATCGGCGTATGCCAGTCCGGTTCTGCTGGTGAAGAAGGCAGACGGCGGATGGCGGATGGTAATTGACTACCGAAAACTGAATTCGCAAACAGTCCGAATGAATTACCCTTTGCCATTGATAGATGACATCCTGGACGAGATTGGCGGGAAGAACATGTATTCGACCTTCGATTTAGCCTGGGGATATTTTCAGATCCCGATGACGAAGAAGGCGGCCGAGAAAGCGGCGTTTGTTACATCGGAAGGGCATTTTGAACCGAAGGTTCTGATGATGGGACTGTGTAACGCGCCGGCAAAATTTCAAGAGCTTATGATGAAAGTGAAACACCTAGTGGGGTCTCAACAAACATTCCCATTTTTGGATGATCTGATCACAGCGGCCGATCGATACCCGGAGCACTTGACCCAGATAGAGGAGATTCTCAAGGCATTGCAAGAGGCTGGGTTGACGATCCGACTGGAGAAGTGCAAGTTCTTTATGGATACAGTTCAGTTCCTCGGGTTCAAGATTTCGAAAGAAGGGGTGAGGCCGGGGACGAGGAAATTAGCAGCTGTGCAGGAGTTTCCGGAACCAACGGACGTTCACGGAGTACGGCGATATCTCGGACTGACTTCATTCTTCAGAAGATTCGTCAAAGATTACGCAACAATTGCGAGCCCGCTCTCTGAACTACTCAAGAAGGATGCAGCCTTTGTATGGAATGAGAAAACGCGCGAAGCGTTCAACCGACTCAAATCATCGTTGATCGGAGCATCGTTGAGTCGATTTCAACCAGGCAGACCAACGGAACTTCATACTGATGCATCGCTAGTGGGGCTGGGCGCAATTTTGCTGCAAGAAGTGGATGAAAGGTGGAGGATGGTATATGCGATCAGCAGAAAATTGTCAGCGACGGAAAAGAATTATCATTCGACGAAGCTGGAACAGCTCGCGGTGGTGTGGAGCATGGAACGATTCCGACACTACTTGTACGGACAGCATTTCACGGTGGTGTCGGATTGCAATGCTGTCGCGGCACTCAAGTCGAAAGGCGGATCGGCACAGATGCATCGGTGGCTGAATAAGATCGCAGAGTTCGATTTTGAAGTCAGACACAGACCTGGGAAGTCGATGGGCCATGTGGATGCACTTAGCAGGGATCCACACGAGGACAGCCAAGGAGGTGAAGAGGAGATTTGGCCGACCGACTCAGCGAAAGAGCTGAAGGAGATTCGGGTGGAGCAGGATCACGTGAGGACGGTTCAGGCTGCAGATGCAGAAATAAAAGAAAGAGTGGAGATCTTGGAAAAAGAAGAGCAGCAGAGAACCAAGCAAGAGAAAAGCCTGGTGAACGGGTTCTGCGTGTGCAAGGGAATTCTCTACAAGGTAGAGGGGGACAGGAAGCTGTTCGTAGTTCCCAGAACCTTGAGAAAATACATGTTGGTCTTGAATCACGACAGAGCGGGTCATTTTGGAATTGACAAGACGCTTGAATTGATCAAGAGAACGTACTGGTTTCCGAAAATGAAGGACTATGCGAAACGACATCTCTGGGCATGCTTGGATTGCATCTACAACAAGGAGAAGGCGGGTAAATCAGAAGGTCTCACGAATGTTATCAGACCGGAGCGGAGGCCGTTCGAGAAGGTCTTCGTCGACCATTTAGGACCATTGGTCAAGTCAAATAAAAAAGAACATATCCTTGCGATGGTGGACGGGCTCACTAAATTCGTGTTGCTAGAAGCGGTCGTGAGTACGGGAACCAAGGAAGTGATCAAATTCATGGAGAAATTCTTTTCGATGTACGGCAAGCCGAGAATGTTGGTGTCAGACCACGGTTCGGCATTCACATCGAAGCAATTCGAGGAGTTCTTGCGGAATAATAACGTCCAGCACGTCTATTCGAGCGTGCAGCATCCGAATTCTAACGGTCAGATCGAGAGATTGAACAAAGAAATAGCGAGGTTGCTGAGGACACTGTGCCAGAAGGAGGACCATAGCGATTGGACGAAATGGTTGCCGGATGCACAGATGTGGTTGAACAGGTCGATGTCGCGAAGTCTGGGCAAATCGCCGTTTGAGGTATTGCACGGATATCTGCCAAGAGTGAACAGCCACGAGCTCATAGTAGAGGACGTTCAGGATAGGGTTTGGACTCCAGCGGAGGAGGTACAGAGGCAAATTAGAGAGGACATAGAACGCAGTCAAGACAGATACAAATACTATAGCGATTTGAGAAAACGGGCTCATGTGAGGTTCTCGTTAGGAGACGTGGTCTTCGTAAAGCGTCTGCCAATACAAACTGGGCTGCCAACGAAGTTTCAGCGCAAGTTTCGGGGTCCAATGGTCATTACCCGTATCCTACCAAATGATTCATATAGTCTAGTCGAGCTAGGAGAGAAAAACTACGCTTGCACGGCTCATAGTTCACAGTTAAAGTGGTATCGACCGAACGAAGAGGAAGAAGAAGAGGATAGCGATGGAGCTGAGAGCGAGGTTCAACCAATGGAAGTGGATCAGACAGGTTTGAGTGAACCCAATGACGAACAACTAAAGATCACGGACAGAAGTTACCGGGAGCAAAGAGACGATTCGACAACATCGAGTGAGAAGACGGATGACTCATCGACGGCAAACGACGAATCACCGAAACAGGGAAGTTCGACGAGAATTGATCTTAATTCAGCAATACTAGAGCCGCCCAATGTAGAGGAAGAGGTACCGAGTAGGAGAATGCAGCCTGTTAGGAAGGCTAGGTTCCAATTCAAATATCCAAAGTAATGTTGAGGACAACAGTGTGGTAGCGTGTGGCGAGCAGTAGGTAGAGAGCAAAGCCTAAGAGAAATAGGAGTAGGGCACAAGAAATGTAGCAAGAAGTGGAACTCGATAGCAGTATGTGAGCAGACAACTCGAGTCGGAACGCACGCTGATTGGACGGTAGAGGAAAGACAGCGACGGTTGCGAGAGAGAGGCAACAAGTGATCGCTGGAATTCAACCGTTAGAGAGTCTTTTGATCCAGCGACCGGCCGATTCACATCAGCGCTAGGATGGAAAAACAGAAGTGTAAGAACTGCGGGGATAATCGCCACCCAACGGGCGACCCCCTGTGTAGAGCGGCCAGTGAGCAGTGCAGCAAGTGTGGCGAGAGGGGCCACTTCAAACATTCGTGCACGAGGTTCGTGCCGACGTGCTATAAGTGCAAGGAAGAGGGGCACTTATCCTACGCGTGCAAGGCGGCACTGAAGGCGCCGACTAGGGAGGTCGCGCAGGTACAGTCCGAGGAGGCGGGACCCAGTGAAGATGCGGCCGTGACTTCGACACCAGCAGAGTCGGAGCGAGAAGAGGAGGCAACCGCGGCACCGGAGCCGACACCTGCAGAAGCGGCACCGGAACCGACACCTGCAGAAGTGGCACCAACCGAACCAGCAGTGGTGAGGAAGAAGCGGACGGTCCGGAAACCCACAGTTGCCGCTAGAGTGGAACGTGGCGAGCAACGAGACGTCGTCGATGCAGCGTTCAAGGTGTTGCGAAGTCGACTCGAGTGCACGGTCTGTTACACCGTGGTGGGGCCACCGCTAGAGCAGTGCAAGAGCGGACATCTGTTGTGTGGAAGATGTAAAACCCGGTGTCCACGTTGTCCAATGTGTCAGGTTCCGTTAGAGGGGAACTTGGGCAGGAACCTCGCGCTGGAGGAACTTGCGAGTCTTCTCGAGTTCGACTGCGATAACCAAGATGGCGGGTGTCCGGCGCGACTCAAGTGGACCGAGAAATCGGAACATGAGAAGAGCTGTGAGTTTCGAATGGTTCCGTGTCCGGTACAAGAAGCAGCCTGTGGTTACGTCGGAAGATACGAGGAGCTAGCGGGGCACCTCGAGAGGATCCATCGCGTGAGCACCATCCAGGCTGGCGAGGCGATCAAGATCGACGACAAGGTCTTGGCAGGTTGGCAGTTCGTTCGAAACTGGATGTGGAGGAGCCCCGAGGGGCTATTCATACTGACGTTCAGCCGGCTCTACAAGGGCGAAGAAACCGAGGTAGCGGCTGTGGTGAGGATGGTAGAACCCGAACTAGAGAGGTTGCCGTATCGGGCTACGATCATCCTGGCCGGCGCTGAAGATGAGCTTCGCTGGTCGAGTGTCCTGCGTGGCACAATGTTCAGAGCGGCCGAACAGTATGCGTCAGGCTATGGACTCACAGTGGCAGAGACGTTCATCGCCGGAGTGTTGAAAACCGGAGAGCTTTTCCTCCGATGTGTTATCGAGAAACTTGAGAATTAATGAGTGTGTTGTCAATGATCTAGGTAGCATAATAATAATAATAAATAGTGTAGGTCGCTCGCCCACGTCGTCTAAATTGATAGTTAGGCCATAGTAATATAGGCTAGAGAGGATAGGTTGGACTGTCAGGAGACAGCCGTGGTAGCATGGACGAATGTAACAATCCGAGAGTAGATTGTAACCGGCAGCTTCACTGCCGGAAGGAGACTTCTAGAGAACCGCTCGTAGCCGAGCGGGAGAGGGTAGAGCGGTGAATGAAAGAGAGATGTCGCTGGCAGAGGCGACGTAAGTTATGAGATGTGTGTGTATGAGAGATCGAGTGTGTGACTCTGCCGATAGAAGCGGCGAGCGAATGACAGGAAAATAAACAAGTGTGACTGAACTCAATCCACCTTCCTCAATCCGCATGCTTAGCCCAGTCTAGTGCGTCCGAAATCCCCCAGGACAGGCCAGGTTGTTACACATGTCTTCTGTGAGCTTTTCCCACTGAGGGCTCGCCTTGCTGAGCAAGTCTTGAAGGAGCTCGGTAGTTCTGATAGCGTCTCTTGCTTCGAGGTTGTCGTTGTAGAACGAATTGGCTTTTGTAGTGTGAGCCTTCACTCTTGCTCTGAGGTATTTGAACTTACCTTCCATGATTTTCCGCCTTGTGGCTAGGTCGGCGACGCTATTGCTGCCTGACTGACTCGAGGTGCTGGAGTCTCGGGCACCTGATACGTTCCGGTTTAGGGTCTCCTCCTCCTCCGTCGGTGGGGGAGTCGACGGCATTTGAGGGGGTATACCTGGAGACGCTGGTGGCCTCGTGTCGGCCCCGGATGTGGACGCTTGTGTCCTCTGAGGATCCGTATTGACTCTTGTTGACCCGCCGTCCTCGTCCGTCTGTATGCACGTCGATTCGTCCTCTATGACGACGTAGTTCCTCGGAGTGACCGTAGACGGATCATAGATTTGCGAGTTGAGGAGGTCGGTTACCTCCTGACTGGTTCGTTCTCCTGACTCGGAGTTGTCGCCTGGTTCTGACATCTTCCGGGCTGTGCCGTCGTTGGTCACCTAATGACTAGCCGTACCGGGTGATTCGCTGGCTTGGGAGTACCACCGCGTCTGGGAATGATCAATTCCCGATGACGTTATTGATGAATCCGACGCGCCGATGTAGATCGGCGGAGAGCACTTTCACACACGGTTTGAGTACGGAGTAGGGGTTCGCAACACTGCACTAGGTCGATGGTGGGTGGCACGTCGGAGCGTTAAGCCTAACCGCACTGACCGGTTGAAAAATGAGTTGAAGTGATTGCACTTCGCACTTGCACTGCCGAGCGGATGTTCGGACTTGGGTTCTTTGACTGCTTCTGACACCGAAATGTGGCAACCGAACTAGTGGAAGATCGAAAACGCCGGTTTCTTCTGTCTCACTTGGACGCCGCACATTCACTGTAGCTGATCACTGGGGTTTGAAGAGTCTAACTCCGAGTGAGTCTGCCGTTGTCTTCGGGAAAGCGTTCCCTAAGAGCTTGGGATGGCGAAGTCGGCCCTTGGCACGACTTCTGAAGTTCTAGTACTAGATTGGCCTGTGGTCACCGGTGGCCTTGCGGCACGATGCGGGTTGAGTATATGTCTGGCTATCAGCTGGTGCTCCCTCATGGAGACGGTGCCGCAGGCCATGTGTACGTGGCTGACAGCGCGAGTGTCGCTCTGCCGCCTGACGGCAGACTCTCTCGGAAAAGGCGGCCGGCGGAGAAGCCGGTCGGCTGCTGTGACGTCACGCGGAAGGCGCGACGTCTTGCTACTGTGAACGAACGGCGATCCTGCATTTATTTCATGTAATGAAGCTCGACTTGAGCTGGAAGGAGTGACAACTTGAATGATACAATCCTCATGGTATGATTATTTGAATAAAGTTACCTAAGTTGCCTCGCAATCTCTCTTTTTGTGTGAGTCGAAGCGTGTATGTATCGCAAGCTCTCAGCACAGCGGACTCCTCCGATTGCCACAAGAATGTTCGTCATCGAATCGCGACAGAAATCGTTCAAAGCGGCTGTAACATGCGAGGAATTTTGGACCGATAGCAGCAAAAAAATAGTCGTCTGACTCCGGTAGATGTGGAGAACCTCTGCAATCAACGCGTTAGGTACACTCACCTACTAAATTCCAGGTCGACGGATGCGCTCCGACCGCCTTCTTCAATTTTGCGTGCCATGACTCCACCGCATTATCTGTTCTGCAAGTGTTCGGAACATCGTGGAGCGACAACTCCTTGACGCCGACTGTACCGAGCCAGAAATTCTCGATGTAGTCTACGAGCCGACGGAACTGTGGATGATGAGATTGCTTGCCTCACATGGTGGTACCCACAAAATCAGAGGAGACGTTCTTCGAACCAGGGCCCCGCGTCATTATCAGAAGACCTCCTAGAAAAAAGATCTCTCGATATGCTCACCTTCGGACTTGCTTCAAGAGCTTCATTTTTGAGCTCTATGAATATTGACTCGATGTCCTCCGCTGGGAGCAGCGGCAGTGCCGTGAACCCGACGAACCTCTTGAGAATAGCTTTGGATTCGGGATCGGTTGGTTTGTGTAACTCTTTCGTGAGCCCAATGCGACGACTACAAGCCTTGCGCACCACAGCCTGCGAATAATGGAATAGGCATCCATATCGTCTGGCATGCGGAAATTCTTCGGCCACGGCGCGTCTGATAGCGGAATCAAAATCCCCCATGTAGGCAGGCAAGCTGTCATCGCCCGTTCCGCGTTTCAAGTATTGAAAAACCTCCCTGTAGGAGTTGGCATCGCACTTCTTCATGAGTGCGCAGAGTATCATTTCGACCTGGAATGAAGTGCACGATCGTGGTCAGGATTTCACTCCTGATCACATGAGTTGGAAATTGCAACGAAGATTCTGACCACTATTAGGTGCTCATCTGGCGTTCGAAATTCCCATGGATTGAGAAAATTTGTTTGCCGAGGCGGCGCGGGGTCATCTGATACGTCGCGTCGGCGTGCAGCGTTTGAGGGCGGTGGTCCAGATTTAATTGTCGCCTGGTGGTCAGGATTAGTCGAAGTTTTCTGACGAGTGCAGAGCGCGCGACGTCAAATGCAACCATTGCCACCGGATCGGACATTTCAGTCGAAGTGAATTGTGCCGCAGGAACCAGCAAAGAACCTGCTACCAATGTGGAGCCAGAGGGCACATGGCCCGGGAGTGTACGGGTCGGGGGTGCAAGCAGGACAATGGTGCGTCGTTGCACGACGCTCTGATTGCTATGGGCAGCGAGCATCTCCGAACGGGTCATTGGAATCCAGCGGAAAGATTCTTGGTGAAGCTAGCCGAACGGGTGCCGTTACAACTCTACAGGCCGGAGGCCTTCATCGCCTCGATTCTCCGTGTTTGTCCGGGCGTTTTGGAGTTCAGGGAAATCAGGGATTCCGAAACTCGAGAGTGTAACTACCTGGTGAGATCCCTAATCCATCCGAGGAAGAAATTCAGGGGATATCCTATCCGATCCCCAGTAGAGATCCCTGCAATCGACTGATACTCCCGTCGAAGCCATGGGAAGATGAGATTGTTGTGATCGCAACGTGAACGCCGCTGAGAGTCGGACTCAATTGGTTGGTCGAGGATGTACTGACCAGTAATAAATGTCATTCGTATGTATTGAGGGTTGACGACAAAATCGTAGCGTGCTCATTTAGGTAATGCCGTCGTTGAGTAGATATCCGATGTCATAGAGAGCTGCCGGGTGTCAGCTAGGTAGCGTGGTCGAATGTCAGAGACGAAATTCCAGCGAGCAGATAGAAGTTCAATCGAGTAGCCAGAAGCCAACCGACCGGCGAAGCAGCCGACGTGCAGGTATCAGTCTCAAGAGAAGTGGAAAGAGAACCACGAATAAGAGACTGAGGGTAGAGAAGCTAGAGAGAGAGAGTTGATGAATGAGTGTTGATCACGTAGCGAGTGTGTATGATTGAATGAATGAGTGACTGAGTGATTTGAGATACCCGAAGTAATAAACGACTGAGGGTGTGACATTAAGTGAAGGTGTATTGACTATAGAAGCCCCAGTGCACGCTCACACATCGATGCGGCGTCAATCCGACGTTAGCTGCGGGGGACTCTGACACTGATGGACGTGACGATCAGAGCACGTGGCGCACACGAGCACGTAGACAAAATTCTCGCGCGAACCGTTAACACACAGGTCAATGAGGTAGCATGTGTAGGTACATCGCCAAATTGGATCCAAGTCGAATCGATGCAGGACCTCACGACCTCGTTGAGATATCCACACAACAAATAAACGGCTTAGGTGGCGGGCTGCGTCTGTCACGTTGAAGTCTATGGCAAGTGCCAGAAGGAAAGCCTCATTGAGATATCTACCATGTTTCTTGAAACGTCCTTTTGCGAAAATCATATCCTACGAACCTCGATTCTGCCAGAGAATTCTGGTGAGCTGCTCTGACGCGCATTAGAGTGGGGATGAAACCGCGCCACCCTCTATGGAGCACGCGATATTCAAACGGTCATATCTCCTGATCCGCGCATTTCCGTATGAAATCCCGATAGGCTTTTCTTCAGTGGATACTAAACTTCACGCTGAAGAAGTTTCAGCGAAATCGTAGTGTTCACTTTAGGGACCTCTGCTTGTCAGTTATGAGTTTGAGTCCCACACAACCCCGTGCCCAGTGAGTGTTTACATCTCCGCTGGTCCGGGGCGTGCGTAAATGCATTTCTCCCGAACCTCTATAAAAAAATAAAAAAAAGCGTACCGACGATGACACCGATCGCGAACTGTAGTTGATTGGTGTTGAGAATCGCTGCTCCTCTCTGATTCACTTGATTTGGATCACAAATCACACCCGATCCAAATGGATTGTTGACTGGATTGGCAGTCATCGCTCGTGGTGAACTGTCATCCGTGATTTTGCCGCTGGAATTTCCTGCGCCCGTTAATTCTTTCGATGTTAGGTTGCTGGTTTCCTCGGCGGAATCTTGCGTGTCGACAAATGCAGATTCCCAGTTCCCCTACAATCTTGCGGGCAGTTTCGTCGTCTATCGGACTGCTCTCGCGTCCTCTGAATAGCTCTCTCAATAACTGCATTAGATTCGTTTCGTCAGTCATCGTGTGACTATGAGAATAAGCGATCTCACCAAAAGTTTCGGGCGCGGTGTTGGCAGAGTTGGAGGGCGTAGCTTGTGGTTGATGGCGATCGAATGACGGTTTCAAAGCCGGGTATCGATGTGTCGTCGCGCGATCGCGACGCCAGCATGATGGGTGATACTTTACGACGAATCCGACTCGACGTGCACGAATGAAAACAGAGACGTTCGGGTGTATCGAAGCACTCGTGGTCTCAGCTGTTCAGGGTGCGCGTGAACAGAGCACATGATTTCGAACACACGGAAATGCCTGGAATTCATGAGAGTGCTCGTATTTAGCACGGGGGAGAATGATGGGATGTGCTTTCATGCGTTCACTCTGCTTCGCACTAATTGCAATCTATTCACAAAACAGTTACTTTGTATCAACTTGAGTTATTGTTTAAACCGGAAAATCTTTGTTCGTATGCATCTGAAAGAGATGCTTTATTTTTTCGTCGTTCGTTGTTCGAGCTTAACTCGTGCCCTTGTTTTGAAGGACAGTATTTCACCATATTGACTCTTTCTATATTCCCATTGTTGTTCAACTATATAAGCGATCTTTGATACAATAAACAAGCTTCAGTTACCCAGACTTCACGTCTGACGTGCGTCTCTTCATTCCATAGTGTTTCCCTCCGCAGGGATCTTTCAGCTTTAGTTCCAGTTCAGCCCTTGTCATCGCTATCGCTCAGAGTTGGATCGAACTACCGCCTTCATCGGCTCGGAGCCTATCAATTTCTAATACCAAGAAGATTTTCGCAAAGCGCCATCGAGGATAGCCAAGTTTCGGGAAGTGGCACCCTCGATTCCCCTTCCTCCGCAGCCGGTCCTTACCCGATGGGGAACTTGGATGCAGGCAGCCATATACCACGCGGAACATTTCGATGCTCTCCAACTCGTCATCGCACAACTCGACCCTGAGGAAGCGGCGGAGCGTATGGCATGGAGCCGGATGCCCTAAGGTTGATGGAGTCCTACCTAACACATATGTAGGTGCGAAAGTGTCCAGATTGACGGCAGGAACTCAGGAGTTAGACAAGTGAATCTTGGTGTCCCTCAGAGACGCATCTATGGACCGCTAGGTTTTTTGATCATGATCAACGAGCTTCCGAATGTGTGCCGTGAAGTCGTGAACATATTTGCGGATGATCCAAGTGTCAAATACCGTATTCACTCTAATAAGCGGGCATGCCCGGTAATTTTTCAACACCCCGACGACGTGCCCGCTTATTAGAGAGTGCCCGTTTATTGGAGAGTGCCCGTTTATTGGAGAGTGCCCGTTTATTTTTCAAATGCTCCGGAACGTGCTCGCATCTCAGTGATCCACGTTCGATTCAAGATCCCCCGGGAAAGAGAAGATATTTCAAGCGCTGAAACCGATTCCGGGACGAATGACAACACGAGAGACCGATGAAGAGCCGTGACAGCTCACGCCTTATATTATTTGTTTCTTTAGACCCGCTACATACACTAGACACATTCGCTCACTTATTTCACAATTTCTTTCTTACAATTCAGTTACACATTCCCTATATATCACAAAGCGCCAACCAACTTTCAATCATCCCCGACCGTCATCTGAGATAGCGTGGCTTCCAACTCTCCGTCCGACGAGGTTTCGAACGCTTCGCAGCTTGTGACAGTGGAACGTAACAAGGTTCCCTGTTCGGATTCGTCTGCGGAATTTCCCAGGAGCTCGCTTTCGTCGGCTGGGGGAAGTTCTTTCAGCAAGCGAGCGTGGCTGACAATGAGGCGTCTGAGACTTGCCGCGAGCGGTCCATCAGCTCCGAAACAATAGATTCGGTCGTCTTCGGAACCATCGAGGGCGACAGTAATTCCGCAGCTCTTGAACGACTTCACAATGAGATCTGACGATAAATCTTTCCAGGCGTTCACGATCCAATGCAAGTACACGCATTGGCGGGGCGGCCGGATTGCCATTTTTCGTCAACGGTTTGTTACCGAAAGCCATCCATTCCTCGTACTGTCGACGAATCCTCGCTTTGAAAGGCGCATTCCACGAAACATCCGCGGGCTGTACGGATTTCGTACAACCGCCGGGAACGATGGCCGAGTCTATCCGCAGCTCTCTCAAGAGCTCCAGAGTTCCCGGGCTCGTATGACTGCGAAAGCTGTCCCAGATCAGAAGTCTCCGCCCAAACAGCGCATTTCCGAGAATTTTCCGGAGATAGAGCTGCGTGGTTTCGGTGTTCATCCATGTCGTGCCAAGCCAACAGAGTTCTAGTTGGCAACCAAACTCCTCATTGATCTTCGGATCCACTCGCTTTCTCTTGAGAAGCACAAATGGCTTACACTTGAAACCATCTGACCTTGCGGTGAGCATCACTGTAATTCGGGCTTTATCGTGACCTGTCGACAAGACTGGAACGTCTTTCGAGCCGCGAGCACAAACGGTCAAGCTATTCGAAGCGTCCAGAAATACGGCGGTTTCGTCTGAGGCATACATCTGTGCGTACGAATGCTCCTCTCGAATTTCGGCGACATGGAGGATGAATCAGATCAACTTTGCGTCATAATCCGTCGGTATCTTCTGACACACGGTTGTCGACCGGCGGCAAGAGAGCTCGTGACGGTGCAGAAACTTCTCCAGCCAGCCCTCACTGGCATGAAAGTCGTCGGAAGAAATCCTTGCGCATTTCTGAACCATTGCACGCGTAATCCTGACCTGTTTTGACCGCTGTTCGATGATGAAGGAATGCACCTTTTCGTCAACCGTCTCATCTATCAGCGGACGTCCTCCACCTTCAAGCCTCTTCCGTTTGGGATCTATCTTCGAGAGTTCCTCCTTTTGAGACACCCATTCCTGATTCCGGTTGCGGGTCACGTGAAACTTCTCGGCAGCTTTTTTCTTGGAATGAGTTTCTGAATATTCGACCACTTTCAACTTGAAGGTTGCACCGTAAGATTTGTTCCGAGACGCGGCGGTGCGACTCGGTGGTCGCTGCTCCATCGCATAGCCGGAAACTCTCTGGAGGGTGTGGGTTTCGATTCACTGACGGTGTAACTTTGTCTCTTGGTGTTGTGCTCGGCGGGATTCCAAATCGGAATTTCGAAAATTTTGGCGCCACGGGAAAATCGCGACAGGCTTCGGCGCTCAAGCGCGCGCGCTTTGTGAATCACAGAGAGCATGCCCGTTAATTAGAGCAGTGGTTCCCAAACTGGGGTACTCGTACCCCCAGGGGTACGCGGAGCGGCTCGTGGGGGTACGCGAGAGGACTTCTAATGGTCTCGAGCAAGGATCGTAAACGTGGATATCGGGTCTCAAGTCCCGAGATCACAACAACTTTCCGTTCAATGACAGCACACATAGAATATTTCGGGCGTTTCTGAGAGCTCAGATGTGGAAAATGTTGGAAAACAACCTCCTGTCTGCGCAGGTGGTTGATTCGGGGGTACGCCGACGGCCAGAATGCGGCTGAAGGGGTACGCGGGACTCAAAAGTTTGGGAACCACTGAATTAGAGGGTGCCCGCTTATTAGAGCGTGCCCGTTTATTTTTTCGGATGCCCTTTGAGGTGCCCGCTTATTGGAGAGTGCCCGTTTATTAGAGAATGCCCGCTAATAAGAGTGAATACGGTATGTATGAAACCGACAGTATAGAAAATCTTGAAATCATGATACAAAGAGATATGATGGACATTGAAAAGTGGTGCGAGGTCAATTGTCTGAAGCTCAATGCCCGGAAAACTCACTACAGTGAAGTCTCACTAACTTGGAAAAATTGGGAGTAGTGTTCTGGATTTTTTTCCAAGTTATAAGTTAGATGAGGCAACATCATCAGAAGGAAGATTCATTTCTAGAATGCTGGGAAATATGAACGGATGTTCGCCCGCCTTTTCTCGTACCAAAATTCAGCGATGAGCCTCTCCCTGTCTTTCTGAAAGGCTTTGCTCGCTCCGGGTCTCTGCCTACAGCGACTCATGAGTGATGAGAGGTGAGACTGATCCACGTTGCAAGAGCTTTGAACGCCTCAGGATCGGTCACGGATACATTGACGCTATCTTCAACTTCGTTTTCAAACACAAACTTGTTATCATCATCGCTTCCATCCCCGTCCTTGAAACCAGCATCCTCGACCATGAGGAGATCGCTGCCAGCCTCAGTAAACTCTGCGAAGGTTCAACCGACCGAGAAACAATCGCGGATGATGTTGACATGTACAACAAGTCATACATCCTCAATCGTCCTTCGTCTGGGGACGAATCTGCGGCTCTAGGGTCATCGTTAACCAATGCCTCAACGACAAACAGTTATTGTTCGAAAGGATCAAAGACTCTCAGCATCACGTCGTCCCTGGCTTCTTCGAGAAATCGGATGCTTCGTATAAATTCATCTTTTCAAGTGATCGGACTGAGCAAGCGGATGTAACTGTGAATTCGAAACATTTCTCAGAATGAGTCGCGACAGCTCTGAATTGCACTGATATTCACCGTATTCGAGAATCCTGGCTAGGGATTCGCTGCTAACCAAGAATCCCAGGGTATTTGGAGGAAAATGGCTGTTCCGCATTCCAAGTCAGAGGGGTAAAACTGTTCCGAGTTATAAGTAGAGCTTGGAAGTTTAGGCAAAATAGGCATTCTTAGGCAAAATAGGCATTCTTAGGCAAAATAGGCTTTTTCAGGCAAAATAGGCATTCTTAGGCAAAATAGGCATTCTTAGGCAAAATAGGCATTCTTAGGCAAAATAGGCAATTTTAGGCAAAATAGGCATTGTCAGGCAAAAAATAGACATTTTCAGACAAAAAATAGGCATTCTCAGGCGAAATATGCGAATTTCGGGGAAATCCTGGAAAAACTCTCAGAAGGGGGACTGCTAGGAAGCCAGGAGAATAGAACAATCGTGTTCCTTAGAGTCGCAGAGATCCACAGAATGAAGGACGCATGCACTCCCGAACTAACATAAGTGTTCGGGTAACATAAGTGACATGCTCCTTGAAATTTCGGATGATTTCTGAGCTAGATTCTCGGCTTGGGTTCTCGTTTCAAAAGGCATCGTGATTCTGGAGTCACTGTTGCCGAGTGATGGTGGTCACAGGCAGAAGGTGAATGATTCCGAGTCATGTACTCGGGAAGCTCCGTGAGATGCACTTGTAAAAGTTTGTGTGAAAAAAAGTGAAAAACACTTGAAAACAGCTTCACCAATCAGAGCTGTGATCAGTGCCATGAATCCGCCCCCGCACCGTATCATCTCGTCGTGTTCGAGACCGATTCATTCAGCATCGCATGCTTCTTCTTGAGTTTGGTATGTCTCCAACCGAACTTGTCGCCTCGATTCTCAACATTCTCTCGATGCGTTCGCCGCCGAGCTCCGTTCCGTTATAGCTTGGACACATCTTTTCTTTTTCGAGAACCATGAATTGTCTCAATCGTGTACTGGTGTCGGAGGTGGTGTCAACTTGGAGATTCTTGCTCGCATCGGCGCTTCTTCGCACGCCGACCAGCTATGAACGGTCATCGAAGCTTCTCACAATCAGAGATACGGATCGGCATGCCACCCCGGATTCATGCGAGGATGACTCCGCGACGGATGACAAGCCTTCGCTCGCTGCTGTCTGCGCGCGAACACAGACTTTCGGCTGTCCTACCGCTTGTGTTTGATCGTGCCTATTTTGCCTATTTCCAACACCTATTGCGTCGATTTCCCCAATTTCACTCGCCGACTATGCTCATTTCGATCGAGTTTGCTGGTTTTTGTTCTTGCCTATCTCGCCTTTCAGTCTGCCTCTTTTGCCATTTTGTCTGCCTATTTTGCCTTTTGGTCTGCCTATTTTGCCTATTTTGTTTGCCTATTTTGCCTTTTTTGATTGCCTATTTTGCCTTTTTTGATTGCCTATTTTGCCTATTTTGTTTGCCTAAACTTCCAAGCTCTAGTTATAAGATAGCGAAGGTTTTCCAAGTTATAGAATGGGGTTAACATTACGTCTACGGAACAACTTACCGAGATTGCCGTGGGACCGGCTCTAGGTTATAAGTTAGTGAGGGTTTCTAAGTTAGTGGAGTCCAAGTTAGCGAGACTTCACTGTAGATGTTGTTTTCCGACAAAAAAGTAGTTCCGCGATCTCTCAGCGTTTCCCTGAGGGGAACTAGTATCAGCAGGGTCAGCAGTTCCAAATTCTTGGGCTGCACTCTCGACGAGCTTGAGTGCCTCTGAACACGTGGATCAGATCTGTAGCAAGCCTAGAAAAGTCATATTATTCCTAAAGAATCTCTGTCAACTCGCGGGTTATAGTGTAGGGAAATTGCTATATACTGCGTACTTCCACTCTCACCTCAGCTACTGTACACCTTACTGGAGCTTTGCTCCTGAACCACGAATGAATAAGCTCTAACGAATACAGCAAAGAGCACTAAGGGTAATAACCCCGAAAAAGCTCAAGACAAATCCATTCTAGTCCAAAAAATCCTTCCATTGTCCAGTTCTGACGTATGGTGTTTGCACTCTTCTGCATGAGCAGTTCAGAGGCCGCGGCCCGACAGTGCTTGAGCTGGAAGTTTTAGGTTCAAGGAGAAGCACCAAAGCTCAGAACGCGAGACTGATGAAAATCGAGAACAGAAGGAGCAGAGTCGGCTGCAACTCCATGTACGTTAGAGCCGCGAAGGTATGGAACTGTCTCCCCAAGGAGACAAGAATGATAGAATCGCGGAACTGATTCAAAAGGAAACTGAAACTGCTGCTACAGGATAGCAATAATGTGAGACTGAACTACTTCTGGAACTGACAAAATGGGCTGCAGGGCTCCACTATCAGTGGCGGCGCCAGCACAAGGCCATGCAGGCAAATGCCTCGTGAATATCAGGAGCTTTGAGGCCGGCCTCATGAAATCTCGAGATTCATCAGGGTTGAATCCACTACTAGCCATTAGTGTAGTATTGATGCCTTGGAATTACTTGATGTTTTGACGGGGAAACGTCCTTAAAATCGGATCGGGGGACCGATCGATAGGAGGGTGTCACGAAAAATGGTCAAGTTTAGACGGAAATATCTTCGGAAAACACGGAGTGGTAATCGATTTCGGCACGTTAGGTTGAAGTACGGTCCAAGCGAAAAAAAAATAACGGATGATACACGTTGACCGGACCGCGTGAACGGTTTTCGGACACGTTTCTCGTACCCCTTCAGCTACTCGAAAATCGCTCATACTTCGTTGTCAACAGAGATTGAGTTGGGGTGGGGTAATCTGAAGGTTGATAACGAAGATCGGTCAGTTGTCTGGACACTCTGAAGAATCATGGTGGAACCGGATGCCAGGAACGCGGAGGAGGTAACAGAGAATTAGGGTAAACGAGCGAAGACAGCAGCAGAGAGGCAAGCTGATCTCGCACGCGACGTCGTGAGGCTTCGAGGGCCAGCAGGGCGTTGCATTCACGAAATCGGGACTCATGGGGTAGTGTGACCAACCATTTCGAGAAAGTCTCTTGGAGGAACGAGTTCGGTCACGAATGGGACGTTCGTGACCGGTTCTGGTTTGGGAGTGACTAGAAAAGGGCCACTGTCCCCATGGCAAATTTCCTAGCGGTTCATTTTTCTGACGAGGATACGGCTGGATTCTCTGCAGCCGGGCACTGGCGCAACCAGGGGGTGGGGGCGGTAGAGGGGGCTCGCGCCCCGGGCGCAGCCTCTTGGGGCGCAAAAACGAGACTCGAATTCATACAACCGGAGTCATGTATGCGGAAAATTGTCAATAACAGCGAATTCTGTGATATATTATTTGACGGAATTGAATCAAACCCAGGGTAAGGGCCGGATCAGATATTGTAGGAAAGCCATAGTTAAGGACAGCCGGGGAAATACACGACACACGGGCCACATAGAAACCCTAGACACAGACACAGGGTAAATTAGAAGTTAGTCATTAGACAGCCAGCTTGGAAAGCGGCCGCAACCTGTCGGTACTCTCAATAAAGTCCCCGTTCTTACATTTGGTGGAGATGCGGGGTACATATCTTCGGGAGGACAATTGAGGACCACAATGATCGGCTTCGCCATGTGTTGAATTGCTTGAACGAGGCGAACCTCTCGTTGAACATCAAGAAGTGCAACTTCGCGGCGACGAAACTGACGCTGCTCGGTCACGACATCAGCAAGGAGGGCATTCGACCTGAATCAACGAAGACGACAGCGATACAGGATTTCCCGCGGCCGCAAAATCAGAAGGCCGTGAGAAGTTTTCTCGGACTAAGCTCGTACTGCCGAAAATTCATTGAGAATTTCTCTAAGCTCGCGGCACCGCTGAACAACCTTCTCAAGGATGGAGTGAAATTTACTTGGGGCTCAGAGCAAGAATCCGCCTTCAATGAATTGAAGCGAAGACTCGTCGAGCCTCCGGTTCTTGGTCATTTCGATACACGACGCCCGGTGACGGTACGAACTGATGCTTGTAAGAGTGGCATCGGCGCGATTCTCGCACAAACAGATTCGTCAGGCGTGGAGCGAGTCCTAGCGTACGCGAGTAGAACTTTGACTGCACCGGAGACGCGGTACTCTACGACGGATCAAGAGGGGCTGGCGATCGTGTGGGCCATGAAGAAATTCCGGCCATACGTGCACGGGAGAGGGGTCACGGTGATTACGGACCACCACGCTCTCTGCTGGTTGATGTCCGCAAAACATCTGCCAGGGAGACTGGCTCGCTGGGCCCTACAGCTGCAAGAACACGACATAACTGTTTTGTACAAACAAGGGAAGAAACATCGGGATGCGGACTGCTTGTCTCGCTATCCCACGGAACCTTGCGGAACTGGCGGCTCGCGGGACAGCCCAAGGGTGGCGGCTGTGCAGTCTTCAGAGAGGTCAATAATGGCGCTATCGCTAGGATCCTTGGCTCGGGAGCAGGGCAATGATGACTCACTGGACCTGGTACGCGAGCTTGCGAAGCGGTCGCCATCTTTCAAAATCGTCAACGGAGTAGTTTACAAGAGGAACTTCGCGAGGAGCGGGGAGAACTTGCTGCTTGTCTTGCCAAAGGTCTCCGGCGGGGAGCCATGCGCGCCGCGCACACCGAGTTGGAAAGCGGTCCCCTAGGTGTGTCGAAGACTCACGGGAGAATCATGCAGAAATACTACTGGCCGAAATCCTTCAAGGAAGTTGTTAGGCCCGCCTAGAAATCATTCAAATATCAGATTCAAAACATTCGACTCTATCCATGTCGTCTGCAATAAAAGAGACCAACGCCAGTTGGCGCTCAGTTTCCAAAGAGAACGCACGTCTTCTCATTCATACCAGCACATCCAGGTCCAGTTCGACATCGAAAAGCAAGAAAACTACAACAGTGGCGACGAAGATCCTTATTGTGAACTCACGTGACTTCAGTGCCTAGTGCCTAACGAAAAGGACTAAACCACAAAGTGCGGAATCGTGACTCAAAGCAACCGAAGATGTCGTTCACCCTCGAACAAGTTCAACAGATTGTTTCCACGGCAGTAAGAGAAGCCATGCAAACTCTGCCGAAGCAACAAGCACCGGTTTCTTCACTCCGATTTTGAAAAAAATGGAAACCCTCTGCGAAACCATCCGAAAAATGGAAAGGCAACCGGTGTCTTCCGAAGAAAAAGACGTTCTGACGGAATCCATCAGAGCCCTTGAAGAGCAAGTCGGGGAATCCGACCCTGAAATCAGAGCGATCCTTGAAGAGACCCAGCGTGTAATGGGAGCAACCGATGCGAAAATCGACCAAGTCTCAATTCACCTCCAAAACATGTCAATCCAAGATAGACCGAGAGACTCGCCTCCTTAGTCAAGCAGCAAGGAATTCACCAAAAATGTCCAACCAAGCCTGGCTGACGAAATCGCAGACGTCGAATCACGGAATGAACAAATAGGTGCGACATGTGCTCCAGCTCGCAATGATCCTGAACAAAATCAATCGACCACCAGTGGCAATGTGCCCATGAGTGCACATGCTGAGTCTCACAAAACGCCGACCCAAGTGTCCCAAAGAGAGAAAGCGGACAACGATTCGAAAGAGCGAAACCAGGAGGCTCTGACATCCTCATTCACGACTAGACGACAGCTCTTCCAGCAAGACTCATCTACCGGAATACATGAGAATCTTGACCCTGAACCACTCAAGCAATCCATTTTCGACGGGCAAGACGAAGCAGATTTCGCGTCCCCGGAAGAAAACCGCCTACTTCCCCTGAAGAGGAGCAGAAAACATCCTTCTTTCCTCGACGTGACTCACACTAGATCGCCGCGTTACAAATCTCGAAAAGTAGGATCGATGTACTCCTAGAAGAATGTCTATATTTCCTTTTCATTTTCAATTGTAAGGGAGGTGTTAGGCCCGCCTAGAAATCATTCAAATACCAGATTCAAAACATTCGACTCTATCCATGTCGTCTGCAATTTAAGAGACCAACGCCAGTTGGCGCTCAGTTTCCAAAGAGAACACACGTCTTCTCATTCATACCAGCAGATCCAGGTCCAGTTCGACATCGAAAAGCAAGAAAACTACAACAGAAGTGGAGCAGTTTGTTAGAAGCTGCGTGGAGTGTCAGCGTAGGAGAACTGATCCGTCGAAATTCGGCTTGCTACAGCATATGGAAACTCCGACACAACCGTTCCACACTGTCGGGATAGATCTTGTCTCGTTCAATGCCACAGATAGGGGAAATCGAGTAGTAGTGACCGCCGTTTGCCACATGTCGAAGTATTTGGCGTGCATGTCAAGCTCCGAAGCCTGCTCTACGATGCGCAGCATCCATACTCTGTTTGCGACCAGAGTTTCAAACCCATGGTTCTGCATGGTTCTCTCATGGTTTTCATTCTTGGCGTCAGCTGTATTCATTTTTCACGCTACGGCCTGGATTGTGATAGAGTAGAAAAGCAGACGAGCAGACTCCCCGTACCGCCGAAGATATTCCGAAAACCTAACGATTCGACTTCTGGAAGGACGAGCGACTGGAAGGACGAGAGTCAGCTTGCCTCTGCTCTGAAAATGGTGTGAGATAACATTTGCTCGGTATTCATCGAAAGATTCGCTGACACCCACAAGAGCCTGATCGTCTCAAGCGCGCAAGAGCGCACATTCTGCGTTCGGCCCGAGCGAGAGCGGACGCGCATCGGACCGTCGCGTCATAAAGCGCTCATTCAGCATCGATTTTTTGAATCGTATTCACCCGTCCCGAGAAATTGCGATGTTGAGAGTCCCCCCTTGTCCAGGAGTAATCTCTGGACGAAAATCTCCATGGAATAACACCATATGCTGTCTCGCGTCTATCGGCTCCGATTCTGACGCATGGTCCGTATCAGGATCCTCCATATTCTCCTAAGTAATCAACCGTGTGTCTGAACACGGTCCAATCAACCGTGATTTTGTAGGTTTTGTAAAGAAGCTGATTGACCAAATACCGTAACCGATCTTCCACGGTCATTTTCATCACAAATCCACTGCTATATGGATGCTTCATGGATAGAGACGCGATATGACCGGACATGTCCTTGTGTGTCCGGTTTCCAGGATTTCCGGGGAACATGTCCGGAGTTCGGTATTCAAGAATATAATTTTCTACAGATTGTTGAAGAATCGAAAGCACCCGGTCCGCTTTCAAGCCCTTCCTAGAGCCGGACACAAACCCTCCGTAGTCCCTCCGTCAAATTCTTCACCAATTGAAACACCGACGAAGTGACTGCGGACCATACGTCATACACCCTACCCCACGGTTATCAAACCGTTGTCCCTATTTCGTACTTCCGACGTTTCCCCGCCCTCTCCTTGGTTAGTGCCTTGCGCACTAACCCTTCGAATTTTTCTTACCTGATAGCATAATTTAGACTGGAATATCGATGACCAGTATCAATAATGTGAGTCAATAATCAATGAGTCATTATCAAGAAGGAGACGACGACAACAACAATAGCGGAATGTGGCCTCGCGAAAAATTGGGCTGGCGCCGCCACTGTCCACTATCCGTTCAGGGGATAATGCCTGCGCCAAACCTTCGATTGTGTTTGAAGAACAGATACTAACGAATGCTTGGAGTTAAATAGAAACCCTTTTATTGAAAAAAAACCTCAGCTCATATTAATCGCGGCGCACTACTCGCAACTACCGCGAAACATAACGGAGCTCGAATGCAGTTCTCAAACACTTGGTACCACTTTGGGTATTCTGTGGAGCATGAAAAATTGCGTCGATTCCGCATCCGGCCAAGAAGCAGAACCAATAAAGAAAAAATTCTTTAGAGTCTTCAATGACAATCCAGGCTTGGGAATCTTGGTCGACATTCAAAAAACGCTCCAGGGCAAAATCGTGAGCAGAGACCTCTCGGAGTTCACTATTGCGGTTCTCACATCGTTCAATTACGCTCCTTTGGTGAGTGTAGACGTTGAAAGAACATTCTCTCTACAAGAACCTTTTGTCCGATCGCCGCCACGCACTCACGAAGGAGAATGCAAAGTACCATCTTATAACCATGTGCAATAATCAATATTAATATTTGTACTGATACCAATATGGATGATATCGAATTACAATCAGAGTATAAAAGCTTCCTATTTCACCATCCGATACAGTCTGTCTGATCTATCTCTAGTAATTCTAATACGCAATTATCGCTGCGAACGTCTCGATATGAGTACTTCCGCCATGCCGTTCTCTTCGTTCGCTTCAAGAAGCTTCACGATCTAGTCTTCTCCAGTCTGACCTGATTCCACCGATAGCGAGAGGTCGGCCGCAAAGCTAGCACATTTCTAGCAGCGTGTGGGACTTCGAGTTTCTCTGCTGTCCGTCAACAACCGGGCAGTAATTTGGAGAACAGGCAAAATAGGCATTTTCAGGCAAATAGGCATTCTTAGGCAAATAGGCATTTTTAGGCAAATAGGCATTTTTAGGCAAATACCGTATTTTTTCTAATTGAAGGGCATGCCCGTCAAATGTTTCGATTGTCCAATGGGTGCCCGCTAATTGGAGCATGCTTGGTAAAAAGAGCATGCCCGTTAAATATTTCGATTGTCAAATAGGTTACCGCTAATTAGAGCATGCCCGACAAAAAGGGCATGCCCGTTTGATTTCGAGGTCGATCGAGTCGGCGGCCCATGGAGAACGAACACTGAGGGACGACAAGTCGAATCCCAAGCTTAGGTAATCAGACAAGCTGAAGTGCCTGGTTAACCAACTTACTCTTCAACTTCGAGGAGTAGCTCTCATTGGGCAGGACAGCGGGATTTATTGACTTTACCACCGCAAATGGAACATGGCTCGAGTTCGAACCTAGTTTTCCTGTGTCATATGTACGACTGACAAATCGCTTTCGGAGTCTGAGCGTGCCCGGCAAAAAAAGCATGCCCGTCAAATATTTCGATTGTCCAACAGGTGCCCTTCTATTAGAGCAGTGCCCTTCAATTAGAAGAAATACGGTGGGCATTTTTGGGCAAATAGGCATTTCTAGGCAAATAGGCATTTTTAGGCAAGTAGGCATTTTAAGGCAAACAGGCATTTTTAGGCAAATAGGCATTTTTAGGCAAATGGGCATTTTTAGGCAAATAGGCATTTTTAGGCAAATAGGCATTTCTAGGCGAATAGGCATTCTCAGGCAGAATAGGCAAAAATAGGAAAATGCCCAAACTTCCAGGCTCTAGTGATGACGTATCGAGATGTGCTTGGTCTTTGCGTGATATACGTTGTTGTCGCTCAGTGCTATCGCCCCGATGTTGTCGCACCACAAAGTGATAGGGCGCTTCAATACGATCGCCGGCAGTTGATCAAAATTTTGTGGCAAAGCAATTTCTTGACACGCTGCCGAGCAGGCCATATATTCCGCTTCACTCGTTGAGAGGGCCACCGTAGGTTTCGCTTTCCGTTTTTACCGGGGACGTCAGGGCTTTGAGCCAATGAGTTCTCGAAATGACTCACCGACTTCACCGTATCGCTCGAACGTCACGGAAGCTTGAATACGCTGCGAATTGAAACAAAAGCCAAAGCAAAAACCCCCAAAAACATTTTAACGAAACACATCGTTTATTGAACAATGATTCTAACATATCATACCTTTAAATCATGATAAAATAAAAACAATTTTGAACTTTCACAGAAACGTTCAAAGGTGTGCATATCTCGGGTGCTCTGAAGCTCGGGAATAGCCAGGGGTAAGCGAGAGTATCTTTCGAAGCGCTGCGGAAGGGGGTCCGAGAAGTCAGGAACAAACTGCTCAGGTGGGGCCGGATGGGTTCTGTGAGAGCCACGTAGGCCGAAAGGGCAGTGATCGGACAGCGTAGGGGGTTGGGGGAAAAAAGCTTTGAAGACAACTGAAGGGCAAAGGTAGCCGTGTCGACTGGTCTTCGTGAGGCCGCGACCAAGCGAGAACTCCCATTGATGCGGGTTACAGTAGAGTGGCGGGTAAGATAAATCTGCCATCTCGCTGATGCGTGCCGCGGATGTTAGGAGGAACAGAAGGAGAGTACGACATCCCGCTTGTGAGAGCGATAGAGATGCCGAGGGCCCCCAGGCGTCCATGACGGCCAAAACTTGGTCAACGTCCCACACTGGGGGTCGTGGTTTCGTAGGCGGCTGCGTGGTTACAAGTTTATATCATTTACGAAGTTCTGATGACTGTCCAAGAGTGATGACCCAGAGTACATTATATTTCCTTTTCTTCTTTGTGTCACGTGAGGGATGCGTTAATTTTCTGTCCCTTCTCTGCGATACGAGCTGACCTACGCAGTTCCATCGCTTCCGTAGCGGGCTGCGTTCTTGGAAGACGCGCGTTTTCCTCCGTATTCGGCGGTTGCAGTTCGTTGGGTTTTTCTGTCGCGGGTGCGTTGTCGTTTTTCAGAAATTGTCTCCGCCTGTACAGCATGCCCGATCAATATTCTCGACCACAGTCGGGCAATTAATCGCCGGACAACTCGCCGCCGGGACAACTCATCGCCGGACAACTCGCCGCCAGGATAACTCATCGTCGGACAGCTCGTCGCCAGGAGGATGCCATTTTGAAGGTCTAAATAACGGATGAGCGTACGCGATAATTTACCTATGTTTCTTTGCAAATCTGGAGATCAATAAAGGTTCATCGATTCATCTCCGATGGCCGTTGCTGGCCTCGAGAAGGCTCACATAGGAGAACTCATCACGCATTACATTAAATAAAATCGTGCACTGGAACTCGCAGATATCGAAGTAGTAGTCACGAGCGCCATGTACTTCAACGAAGGAGGGAACTTCAGTATACCGTCCAGACGAAGAGAATGCGTAGAGCAGTGGTTCTCAACCATATTTCTGCCAGGCCCTAATTTTCTCGTCGGGGAATCTCCAGGCCCCACCATGACTGACAGGATGGAAAAAGTCGTGATTACAAGAGATCACAGTGTACAGTAAAGTCCTGTTGATTCGCACCGCCGTTGTCCCGAGCATCCGTTACTTCGCAATTCGCGGGGATATCTCCGCAAATTCGGTTAATTCGCCCGAAGAGCCAATGTTGAAGGATCCGATAATTCGCGAAAAACCCAAAAAATCGCGGTAGCGTCACTGACTGGCATCGAGCAAATGCCTAATGGACTCCCGACGATGAGTTGTCCGGCGGTGAATTGTCCCGGCGGCGAGTTGTCCCGGCGATGAGTTGTCCTGGCGGCGAGTTGTCCGGCGATGAGTTGGCCGTCGATGGGTTGTCGGCGGCGAGTTGCCGGCGACGAGCTGTCCTGCTTCGACACGATGCCTCGCATCCTCGTCCCTACGCTCTTCGTAAACGAGAACTGCTCCAAATACCTTTTCGCTATCAAACGGCACTCGCCGAATCTAATGACCCTTTAACTTTTTCGCAAGCTATGAACTCGGGGGACGCAGATGAGTGGAAAATGGCAATGCAAGAGGAGCTGCGTTCAATCCAGAAGAACCACGTCTGGTCTCTTGTCGAGCGCCCAAAACACAAAAAGCCGTTATCCTGCCGTTGGGTCTTCAGAATCAAACCCGGCAATGGCCTCGAAGGGCCGCGATACCGTGCAAGACTCTGTGTCAAGGGCTACGCTCAGAAAAAATATCGACTATCAAGAGCTCTTCGCGCCGGTCGCTCGCTACGACACGTTGCGCTTCCTACTCTCCATCTGCGCCGCTCGCAAAATGCATTCAAAACAATTTGATATCAAAACAGCCTTTTTACACGGCGATCTGAAAGAAGAAATATACGTGAATCAACCGCCTGGTTGGGAGGATAGAACCAATCGGGTGTGTAAACTCCACAAAAGCCTCTACGGTCTCAAACAACCACCGAGATCATTTAACTCCAAATTGTGCTCCGTTCTGAAAGGGTTCAACTTGCAACAATCGCAAGCAGACCCGTGCTCTTTCCACCAACAACAGGCGGATGGCAATGTCTTGTATTTTGCCGTCTATGTCGACGACGCTCTCGTACTTTCAACCAGCAAATCTATGCTCAGCAACCTTCTCAACAAGATTTCGACAGTCTTTGAGATCAAAACCTCCGACCTCAACATTTTTCTAGGTCTTCAGATAACCATAGACACCCAACACAACATTTGCATCAATCAAAAGAACTACATTCAGTTCAAACTCTTCTTGAGCGTTTTCAAATGCATAAAGCTCATCCAATTTCAATCCCCTCCGCTCCCACAATCTATAACGACCTCGGCACGAGACGTCCTCATGAACGGCCCTACCGGGAACTACTCGGGAGCCTAAATTTTCTTGCTCTCTGCACAAGACCCGACATCGCGTTTACTGTTGCGTATCTCTCAAGATTTCTAGACTCCTACACAGAGCAACATTGGCAAGCATCGCTTAGAGTTCTGCGCTACTTGCAGGGCACGTCAGATCTCTCAATCATCTATACTGGAGGCTCCTTTGTCAGCCTTCAGCAAACATTAGAGATCTACACAGACGCGGATTTCGCTGCGGATAAGGCCAAGAGACGCTCTGTGAGTGGCTCTGTCACTAAATTGAACGGAGGACCTATTCTTTGGTCGAGTCGCTAACAGAAGAGTATCTCTCTGTCCACGACTGAAGCGGAATTTATTAGCGCCACAGAGGGCGCAAAAGACGCCTTGTGGCTAACTGCCCTGTTCAAAGAACTCAATATCGAAATCAAACCCAAAATATTCATCGACTGCCAATCCGCACTCAAGCTAATTTTCAATCCCGAATTTCATATGCTTACAAAACATATCGATCTAAGATACTACCTCCGTCCCATAATAGTAGTCCCATTTGAGCCCAGAATTTTATCCCGAATTAGTGGTCGCATCTGCCGATTTCCACATTTTGCCCTCTCTTACCCAGAACGGAATGATGCCCGCGTTTGGAGTGAACCATGTGATGAAGCATGTGAAGTATATTCATCATTTCAGAAGCTCCACAAAGGTTTCTTAATACCGACTCTCAAAGTCAAATGGGACTACTATTATGGGACGGAGGTAGCACAAATTTCTTTGAGAGACGCATCAACGCAAGCAGATAATATACGAATACGTCGACACGACCCGCCAACTCGCAGATGCCCTGACAAAACCTTTGCCCAGACCAGTTTTTGAGCGCCTCGTTAGGTCAATCGGCTCACGAAAATGCTATCCCTAACACCTATCACACTCATCGCAAGTTTCAGCACCCTCTTCATAACAATTCATTCTCAGAACTACTTC
The DNA here is from genome assembly GCA_031001835.1 of Lepidoglyphus destructor. NCBI lineage: Eukaryota > Metazoa > Arthropoda > Arachnida > Sarcoptiformes > Glycyphagidae > Lepidoglyphus > Lepidoglyphus destructor. The sequence goes on from JARNKU010000140.1 coordinate 106,779, forward strand.
GATCATTCAAAATGCGGAGATTCATGTATCCAGAAGAACGAAAGCTGCCTTATTGCCTACAATACCGATCTTTTTGAAACGCTATGCCAGCCTTCTGAACTAAAATGCGTGTTAAGCGCACGTCGCACGGCCTTCGCAGAAATCTTCCCCCTGTCACGTACGAGAGTACGGTGCAGAGTGCGGTAGCGGGAATACGGGTGTACAAGTAATAATAAGAATATATGTCTGTAAGGCTGAATAGTATGTATCGGGGATACCTGGAAATAAATGTTCGCGGGCATCGGCGCGGGGAGGAGAATCTGGAGAGAGGAGGCGGCGAGACGTAAACAACCTCGCCAGTCGCAGCTCAACCTCCGACGAGACGACATCTCCGGAGAGCTGAGTGATAGCTTAAGTTCCTCCCCAACCGGTGCCACAGAGAGAGTGACAATTTACGGTCTCTTTTCTTCTCCAACCGTTGCGGGTGCGAAACATTTGGTGTCAGAAGTTGACGAAACTGCGCTATCATTGAGATACGCCACCACGAGGTCAGATTCCCGGTCTGTACCACGTAAAATCGGAAATACTCATCCGACAACGACAAATCAGACCTCGGTAGGTCCCACATAACGGACCGCTCCGAGGGATCGCTCTCAAGACGCCTATTCGATTGAGACGATTCCGCGCAGTCATCACACGCGCTTCAGCAAGCCGAAGTCCAAGTTATCGGCTTGCGACCTACAATAACCCGGCTAGTTCAACTCACGGCACTCCGTTAACCAAAGCAGTTACCTGAAATGCCGGAAGGAGACGATCAAACCAGCAATCCGGCTGACGATAACGGTAGCGGCCGATCGGAGTTGGACAGTCTGAACAGACAGATGCCACTGGAAGAATACGACAAGTTCGTGATGGAACTCAGAGCGGTCGAGGCCACAAGAGAGGCGAAGTTCCGCGAGTGCGATATGCTGCGAACAATAGCGTCCGAGCTCAGCCAGAACAGAGAAAATCGGTTCCTGCTCAAAATCAACCTGGATAAGATACGAGAGATGGCGGACCAGCTCGAGACGAGAATAGCAGAGCTCAACGGACAGTTCGAAGAGCTAGCTGGGAAGCTAGGCAGGGAATTTGCGGACAAGGAAGGCAAGCCATTGCTGTATGCGTTCAGGATTTCGGAAATCAGAGCGCATGACACGAGACTCCTCGAAGAACGGACGTCGCGATGCCTTCGATATGGCGTACCAACGGCGGACGAGAACCCCACGCGAATAGAGAGTGCCGGTGCCGGCCTCATAGGCCCGGAGTTGAGCCGTCAGGAAGCACCCCAACGGGGAGTTTTGGAAAGTTTTCCGGGACGCACGACCACCACGGCTGGAACTCGGCACTTCGCACTGGCGCGGAGCTTCATCTTCGGCGGAAGCCCGGGCCGGGCACGTCCGACGCTCGGGCGGGACCCGAGTCGGAACCACAACGACGGAGCGAAGGCGTTTTCGGGACGGTACCTGCGGTTTCTTTGGCGGACACATGGCGAGCACAAGAAAATACGTCCGACGCTCACAAAGTCTCAAACGAAAAGGAAGATGGCGGAAAGAAAGAGTGGAGAACGATCTCGACTTACACGGCGACAGTCGAAGCGCGCGAAGTCGAGAGCGTTTCCGGAATCTATTGCAAGGGAGCCCTGGGTTTTCGGCCCAGCCGGCCCCCGGGAGTGTCACGTACGAGAGTACGGTGCAGAGTGCGGTAGCGGGAATACGGGTGTACAAGTGATAATAATATATAATATGTCTGTAAGGCTGAATAGTATGTATCGGGAATACCTGGAAATGAATGTTCGCGGGCATCGGCGCGGGGAGGAGAATCTGGAGAGAGGAGGCGGCGAGACGTAAACAACCTCGCCAGTCGCAGCTCAACCTCCGACGAGACGACATCTCCGGAGAGCTGAGTGAAAGCTTAAGTTCCTCCCCAACCGGTGCCACAGAGAGAGTGACAATTGACGGTCTCTTTTCTTATCCAACCGTTGCGGGTGCGAAACACCCCCTGTGGGTGGAGAAGACATTTGGCTGAACTTCGAAGCCGCTCATCCAACACCGATAAAACCTCTTCCTGACCACTATACAGTCAAACATTATCTATTTTCTTCGCTAGGCGTCAATCTCATACAGCTTGTTCTCAACATCGTTTTCTTCTACTGCGCAGTCCAAATGCGCCGTCAGGCTTCTCGTTACAATTGTCTCCCAGACGATTTAATTCATCATTCACCTCCTCAATCACCTATCGACGAACCAATCCTGACTTAATATGAACATTATCATCCATTCCAGAAGATCAATCATAACTGGACGACAACTACATACCCCAATCATCGACAATCCTTCCCGTCTAACCTACTAAACATTGCCTTCACAGATCTCAAGCCATCTAATATCCATATTAACCACCATAGGTGACCCCGTGACCTCCCCCGATACTCATCTTTTCGTTCTCCGAGAACTAATTACCGAAAAAAAAAAGAAAGGAAAGTACCTTCTTGCTCTGCACCCCGCAGACACTCAATGCTTTATTACACAAGTGATCTTATGAAATGTACATTCATGAATGTTCAACAGCCATTAAACCTCTTCAAAACTTCGGAATCCTCGACATTCAATGGCGTCGAGACTTCTGACCTCGATAGCAATCACCCGTTTGGGCCTCATAAACCGAGTGCTGCTCAGGCGCACGCAAATTCCTCGTTCATCCGAAAAACAGAAGTTGCCAATCCTGGTTCCATAGAGACAATTGAAGTCTCTCAGTGACAGCTCAACTCTCTTTCGTCCGTCGTCAGGCACAATAGGCGCCGGAAAGGGCCGGGGTACATCAGGGGAATTCGGCCTGCCGGCCTCATGACTCGTCACCAAGATGGTCACCTCAAAGGTGATCACTGCACCCGCAGTGGCGAAGGCCAACGCAATAGAGATCATCACTGCAAGTCTCCAACGTCGACACAGAGTCATTCGGCTCCCACGGCCACGGGACTCCCCGTCCATTCTCCGAAGCTCCACCAAATCACTCATGAGGTCGATTTCCGGCAAATCGACCAAGACCTCAGGATCTCCTGTAGACCGTCGGCAACTCGTGTTGTCCTCTTGTTCTTCTCCTCTTGTTCCTGTTCCCTTGTCTTGTTCTTCGTCGCCTCCACTGGGCACGACTGACCCTGGTTGCTCGTGCACTTCACCCATATTCACAGAGGAATGGTCCCACTGAGAGCAACTCCGGGTTTTAATCGGGGATCGAAACATCGTCATGGATTCACCGAACCAATCACAGCAAGTCTGTCTGTCTTCATCCACATTTGAAACCGTACTAATGAAATGAAAATGACTGTAGCTGCGTATTACTGGTGGACTCCGGCGCGAGGGGGAGAGAGAACAGCCATACAGCACTCCGCGCCGAACTGCGATTCTTGGCGCCTTCTAGAACCCAACGTTATGGCGTTAGGGGACATGATCAACCATAAACCGACATGTCCCATCACGGATCGCGTGTTTTACGACACTCTTCAGAGATACCGATGAGCATCAGATCTGATTCGGAATCTCAGTCTTTCTGACTAGAAACCGAACCCCGAGGCTAACTTGAACCCAAGCGATCATCAACTCAACCGTCCTATCAGCGCGAATCACGAGGGAAGCATCGAGTGTCAACGAAGGACTTTTTATTCAACATGTATTGTCGCGTGCATACATGCAGCGCGGTCGATCCCCTGACGGTAGAGTGGCTACACACGACACCGCCAAGGGGCGACAGAGTCTGCCAGCAGTCTCGCGCACCCGACTCCCGAGATTCTCATTGAGAGCGAATACTTTTCATCATATTATTACGAGTGTCAATGATTCCAATCGACTACCCTTTACTCAGTTTATCAATGAATAAGCCCACAGGTATGTGGCATTGAGACACAGTCGGGAGTCCCAACCGGCGGCGTCTCAAACGGTTCCAGCGGGAGACAGCGGCCCGGAGACGTCGTCGAGGAAATAAATTTATAAGAGGAAGTGCACACGTGCACTTCCGTGGGGAGGGAGCGGGAAAACGCGGTGACAACATAGAGTAGTTTATTGTCTGCAAAACAGTGGAGAGTCTCCTCGCGCGTTGTTCCTCACACGCGCTGCACGACCTGTTCCTGCACGACCTCAACCTGGAATTCCCCGACCAAACTTGCAGATAGTCATGGGCTTATGTCACTCATACTGGAAATGTGTCCGAAATCGGCTAAATACAAACTTGAAATTTCATCATTTGTACCCATTCCAGCCTTTGTAGCGTAGAAGCGCCCCGGATCGTCGATTTGGGCCAACTTTGTATCGCCGTGAAAAAATTTTCCCAGTTATTTAGCCGCTTCTGATAACAACCCTGATATCAGTGTGCCCGACCCAAGTCTCTGTCGGAGTTTGGCCGCGAAACTCTAGGTCGAGGTTGTGCACCTTCCTCGTCAGTTCCTTCTTCTCTTGCTTTCTCTGTCGTTTCGCCTGACTCGTCTTCGACCCGACCAGTAGCCGTTTCGGCAGTGTGAAATATCTGCCAAATACCTCCGTGATATTCCTCGATCTCCAGCAAACATTGTTAGCACCCTTCGTTTTCTCCAACAAAACACACTGTCTTGCTCGTGCTCTCCCGACCTCATGACAACGAAGCGCGAATTCTCACGGTTTTTCCGGCGTTGTATTCCATTAGCGGCAGACGGAACCGCAACTAGCCTATTATGTTGAGAAAGACGCTTCCCTCGGCTGTACCCCATTTTTGTGCTTACGGATCGTCTCTTCTCGACGTCCATCGAGTACATCGCGCTTTCTTCGGCCCGCCCCTCCTGGTGAACTTAAAGGCGTTTTCCCGCCAAAAACTCAATTTCTTCCGACTTGCGCAGAGGATCCGAGACGAGCATGGAACAACGCGCGAAAATTCACCCCCGAACTGCTTCCAATCGTTTGAAGACATCGTGAAGCTTGAGAAAAATATCGAAACCAATAGCTGCGTGGAATTCATGATCCAGTGTATGAGGCTGGATTTGGTAGATGAGTGGTATGTGAATCGAATGTTCAGAAGTACGTCCACGGTCGAGCAACTGGCGGCTGTTTATGATGAAAGCGTTACAATGTTTAGGAGGATCTCGCGTCATCCAGATGAAAAAGAGCAGCCGCGTGCAGACTTCAACTTTTACGATTTTCTTGGAGAACTATTCGACTCCCACTTCAAAAAAATTATAATGGACCGACCATGCAAGCGACCTCTGTGGCGAGACATCAAGCTTTACTTGGAAAGAAGCTCTTATTTGGATGCGTTTGATGGGTTTAAATCTGATGACATACCCAAAGAAGATCTCGACGAAGCATTGAGCTGCCTGCTCTCCAATGCGGAACTATTCAGGCGCGTTGGACGCGCGGCCGAGTTGGTCATGTTTCAGAGTCCCTCCTGAGTAGGGGCGCAAGTGTCTTCCATAGGGATAAGCATGGAGTATCGTCTCTGAGGAGGCATCTCGGCCTTGGTTACCCGGATCTTGAGTGGTCGCTCCAAACATTGTCTCCGTATATTTGCTGTCCTTTGAAAAAGACGGGGGCAAGATCATGGTTGACAATCGTCGGCTGGCACCGCTCTCCTGCCTCGCCGCAAGAAGAATACCTTCATCGAGAATCGAGGAGCACCTACCCAGTAAACTTCGCCCATTCGTAGGAGGTCATCGGGAACTACGAGGAGTGCTCGCGGGAAGCATACGACATGCAGAGTCCGTGGATGGATGGAGACGATATAGATACGATCAAGAAGGTCGACGCCAAAACGCTCGATAATATCCAGGCGATTCAGACTATCACTGCTGGGGATAGGTTGAATACTGTGTATGCTGAGGATACTATGGATAGAGTCAGTTTATTATATCATAATCGAGAAAGGGCGCTCATATGTTCCTGACCGTGATCCGGACGGCTGGAACAAAGGATATCGAATGTTACACTCCACGAATCTTGCTTTCTTATGCCTTCTCCATCTTTTGACCACTACAGGATAACGACATCGAGCCACACTTCACGCGGTCCACCTGTCGAGTCGACAATCATCCATTCCGATCTCCTAGAAAACAAATAATGCAGCGGATGCTAGTTATTCTCGGATTCATGCTGAACCATAGCTTGTACACTGCATAGTTTTGGCGTTTCTGAGAGCATAGTTTGAAAGGAATAACCTCCTCTCGCGGAAACGTGGCATAAGGCTCAAACATGAGTCGCGTAGGGGTAGACCGCGTGGCGCCAAGGAGCTAAATTATCCGTCAGCGAGGAAGTTCAGTTTTCTCCACCATCCTTTCGAGTTTCTTCCAGGCTCCAGTGTGTTCGCCCGAAAGGCCCCGGATTACTTCAAGATCAAACCGTGAACTTGGGAATGCTCATCTTCATGGCTTGGTCACAGGCATTTAGGAAGGTCGGAATTCCACGATTTCCGAGGCTAGCAAGTAGGTATGACCCGGAACTTCGCACATCTTGAAGCCTCGACGGAGGTCCGTACATCGGCGAAGAGGTAAAACTGAGATGTTGTTTCGGATGAAGACAAGAGTAGGATTTCGACTTTGAAAAGCGCTCGATCATCTTTTGGCCTGGGAGCCATGTATGACAGAAGTGAGGTGATGCATCATTCATACTCATATCTGATCTTCTCCGTGGCCATATTGCTCGCGCTTCGCCGAGAATCGCGTCCGTCAGCAGAAGCGTCACTTGCGGCGCCAGGTTGAGCTCTAGGTTGGATTTCTTTTGGTCACAGAATCGACTCTGACCTTGGCGATACAAAGCCCGACGCGTCATCAACTCCAGAACATGTACGTCTTCAGAGATCCCGTCCATGACCTAGCGCACGCCGCGACGGACGAACACGTAGGGACCGACGATGGAGAGAGAGATCCATCTTGGAAATCCAATAACCGTTGTTCAAGGTTCGAAATACCCGCACACTCGAGATTTGTTCTTGATCACGTACTCCACAACATACGTCGCACGCTCGAGCTCGTCCAGGATGAATTGTGAATTTCAAAGTGTATTGGTACTCTCTTCCGCACGTCAATATTCCTCCTGGAGGAGCGGAGACCAGCGTCCAAGTTTCTGGTCTTTCCTGGTGGATCACTTCGCGTCGTCACGAGAACCTCTGTGGCTGGCCAGTTTCGAAGGTCTCGAGGAGCAAGTGGAAAGCGTGTGTCTTCCGGCTCCCATTCAGAGTCATTGCTCAAGAGAGCTGGGAGTCAGTCGTTCGAAATTCAGCGTGGAAGATGTTTTCTCGACGCGATCTCCGACCTGAGAGACCTGTATCACCGTGAAAGCTCCCCTCTCCGAAGATTATTGCAATACGTTCGCGGTCCGGTAGTATACGGATGCTGGGAGATCTTGTCTGACAGCAACCGCTCGGCACCGCTCTCCCGTCTCGCTCCCGACAATTTTGCTCCTTTGCTGGCGGTCATCACTGGCTGCAACCAGAACCGGGAGGAATTTCTAGGGATCGTCATCGAACGAGAGCTCTGAACGTGGCTCTGGTCGATCTGCTTTGCACACAGCTGAGGCGAAATTCTTGACTCTGAAAATGATCGACTGGCACAGGAGCAGACGTTGCAAATGGGGTTTTGTTCGAGACGCGTTGTGAATATGAGAGACGGCTTCTCACAAGCTCGCTACGCCACTTCCCATTTTCTTCTGCTGACCACGAGACCTGATATCTCGCGAGGAGAGAATCGCATGCGTTACTTCTTTATGAGTCAATCGTATCGCCGAGTCCTCGGTCACCAACGCGCTCTCGGTTTCCGCTGAATGAGGCGGACTCCGGACTCCTGACGAGATTGTCGAATTCAACTGTCTCTTTTGTTGTTACCGAAATTATCTCTCCAGCCCACTTCGAAAGTGCGCGCCGTCTCCTAATTGATACCCCCGGTTTCACACGCACACTCCTGAAGACCGCGTCTCAATTTCACGAGCACCCTCCGATCGATCTACGAACATTCTCTAATTGACGGGCACAGTTTGGAGGACCGGGAAATAGACGGATATGTCCGTCGATCAGAACAGATACGGTATAGGTTCAAAATCGACGTTTGATCTCGAATTTGTGGATTCTCGTAACCAAGGCAGTGAAGAATGCGAAAAGTTCTGAAACTCCGCGGCGAGGGTATGGAAGTGGCCCCAAAACGGAGGGGAAGCATCGTCATCGCTACTCTTGTCAAACGTAAATAGGGTTGGGGAGACAGACGGGCTCAGGAAAATTGAGATATTCTGCTGGAAAGGACGTTCGGTCTTTCTCATCGACATCCTGTACTTCACATGCTCTTGTATACTTTCTCGTCGTCCGGATCGCTAACTTGTAAACGCTCGACCCGCCGTTTGATCAGGGCGGCGCCCTCGGTCGCAATGCCAAGCGGAACTCGTCAGATCAAGGTCTAGAATTCCTGTAGCCGCTACGCAGACAACCGTTTCAAGTACCATAGCTAGAAACACACAAGACAGGCAGCACACGTTGGGGACCCACGATGGAGATGAATATCTGTCTTGCAAATCCGATGACCGTCGTTGAAGATTTGAAATAATCGGAAACTCGAGATTCGCTCTCGATCACGTACTTCACGACATATGTACGTCCCACGATCGAGCTCGGCTGTGATGAATTGTGAATTTTGGCCTCACAGCAAGTGGCTCCCTCGCGGAGCCGAAGTTCAACGAAATTGTGGTCCTCGATGATGATCGAACAGCGGAGGAGCAATCGTCGCAAGTCGAAAAGTGAATGATTATCTCCGCCATGTTCTTCGCTCGAGACGCACTGTGAATACGAGGGACGACTTCTCGAGTTCGGCGCGCCGCCTTCCCTCCTTTTTTGCTGACCAAGAGACCTGGAGTCTCAAGAGTAGAAAATTGCGTGCGTCGCTCCATGAATCAGGCTTATCGCCGAGCGTGCGCTCGCCAACGCGGCGTCGAGGAAGAAGGCGGGGATACAAGCGTTTCCGCCGTGCAAATGTCCGTCTGATGCAAAATCATGCCTCGAACGCTTGTAACTCGTGAGTATGTGCCGGTTGTCGTTTGATTTCCCACGACATTGAGCGCATTCACGAAAATGTGGCAACAGCTCGAAGCGAGGGAAGAGCGTGACGCAACAAACATCATCAACGCTGTTCGAACGTTCGAAGTTGGATTTCTCGAGCTGTCCCTGTAGGGTGCCCACACGAGTTTGCCTCGAGCATATAGGTAGGTCGAAACGATTGTGTCAACGTCAATGATGATCGCTGGATCGCTCCACTTATCTCCTCCCGATTGGCAATAGCGTTTCGCTATGATACCGTTTATTCAAAGACCAAACCCTCTTTTGAATCAGAGAAAGAGCTCATGAATAGTACTGAGTAGAACGAATACGAACACCTTCGTGCGGGATACCAGCTTCGAGAGGATGAGCTGAATGGTCCCAAGCAGCATGCGGATACTGATGTTTGATTTTTCTCACCGGCAGATTCAGTTGCCGATGGATTGGCCTTTCTCGGAACTTGCTGTGATCGATGCCCTTGAGAGTCCACAGGACCCTCCGAGACCAGCCAACGTTGATGGGCTCCACGAATACGTGATGGCGAGCGCTCGAACCGGCTTGGAGGACAGAGTTTTCGCGTCATTCCCGCGGCTGCCTGAGTCAGATCAACGCTTGATGTCCCTGGCCTGCGAGTACTTGCAGGCAAATCCCTTCAACGAGTACCTGTATATATATCTCCATAAGCGGTTGGGCCTTTGCCGGGACCAAAGACTCAATTTCTTCCGACTTGCGCAGAGGATCCGAGACGAGCATGGAACCAAGCGCGAAAATTCACCCCGAATTGCTTCAAATCGTTTGAAGACATCGTAAAACTCGAACGAGATATCGAAATCAATAATGGCGTGGAATTCATGATCCAGTGTATGAGGCTGAATTTGGTAGATTATCGACATCTGTATCCAATGGTCAAAAGCACGTCCACCGTCGAGCAGCTGGCGGCTGTTTATGATGAAAGTGTTTCAATGTTGAAGAGATACATGCGTTATCCAGACGAAAAGAAGCAGCCGCGTTCAGACTTCAACTTCAACCAGTACGATCTTGGAACACAATTCCAGTACCACTTCAAAAAGCTCATGAGGATCCAACAATGCGAGCGACCCCCGTGGCGACATACAAAAATGTACTTGGAAAGAGCCGCTTCTTTGGAAGCGGAAGCTGGGTTCACATCTGATGTAGACATCCCCGACGCAGATCTTGACGAAGCGTTGAACTGCCTATTTTCCAATGCGGAACTATTCTGGTACCCTGAACACGCGATGGATTTGGCTCAGATTTCAAAGTCCCTCCTGAGTAGGGGTGCAAGTCTCTACCATGGGGATAAGCATGGAGTATCGTCTCTGATAAGGCTTCTCGGCCTTCGTTGCAAATATGTTCGAACATTGTTGATGTACATTTGCTGTCCTTTGAAAAAGGAAGATGACAAGATCGTTGCTGACAATCGTCGTTTGGCACCGCTCTCTTGCCTCGCTGCTAGAAGAATACCTCCATCGACAGTCGAGGAGCACATACCCAGCCAACTTCGTTCATTTGTTAGAAGTCATCAACAACTACTAGGAGTGCTCACAGGAGCATACGAAGTCCCGTGGGTGGATGGAGACGAGGAGGCGATGAATACGATTCTGCTGAGGAATAGGTGGCATACAACGACGAATACGATCCTGCTGAGGGATACGTGGCATACTACGATGGACATGACGAATACGACGGATATGATTCAGATGATCGATACTAGGGATAAGATGAATACAATGGGTGCTTAGGACACGATGGAGAGAATTAGTTCAATGTATCATAATCGAGGAAGGGCGCTCGTGTGTTCCCCCAACCATGATCACGTAACCTGAGCGTGATCGTGGAGGTTGGAATAAATAAGGCCGAAAGTTACACGTCAGTACTTGTCAATCAATTAATCACTCTGCACCACATAGATCACCGTAGAAATACTTCTCTGGGGCGGCTTCTCAGCTTGAGATTACAGCATATCGCAGGGCTCCTGTTTGAAATACTGTCGCCATGCGTTCGCTGTCCTTGGAAATAAAGTAGCGTGGATGCGTTCCTCGCGATCGTCGTTTCGCACGGCTCTTTTGCCTCGCTGCTACAAGAGTGTCCCAATCGGCGATCGGGCACCAACTCCCCAGCCAACTCCGTCCGTTTGCTCGCGAGAGAACATACAATATATAGCTGGATGTGCAACTCACAGATTACGCCAAAGTGGCGCGTATAAATAACGAACCCCTTTTTTCTGATCATAAGAGGCTTCAAAACTCCGCATTTGTGATGGAAAATGCATCTCCTGAATATTTCCCATGATTCACCAGCAGGAGATCTATCATGAAAAAGTGCCAGAGCTCACATCATTCATCACACACGCTGAGTTTTCAAGTCTCTAATTATCAGAAAAGGGGGTTTGTTATACACGGCACTTTAGGGTACTATATTATACCTGAGAAAGAGCGCTGATGTGTAGCCAGTGTTGGGCACCTAGATGATTATGATTATGAATATGAATATGATTACAAGAAAATCGAGCTATGATTATGAATATGAATATGATTTCCAAATTTTTTTCCATGATTATGAATATGATTATGATCAGAGGGTGCCCATTTTATGATTATGAGGTTGATTATGATTATGGATAATCATAATCATATTCATATTCTTAGTGTAATCATAACCATAATCGAAAAAATCGTCGAAAAATGGCCGGAAGTAGAAGAACGACGTGCGTATTCGCGGTTTTCAGGGTCGCTGAGTATGAATCAGTCGTTGTTCTCCATATCCGACCCCTCTCGTGTCTAAGAGATGACTTATGACAGTTGGTACAGTGAGCAAAAACGTAGACGAACCCTGGCAAAGGTGCCGCGGAGTGTCGCCACCAGAAAAGAACCCCGGTTCTATCAGACTGCTGTGACCACTCAGCTATCGCCTCGGTACTGCGGAAGAAATTCTATTCCTCTCAAAAATCCGTGGTTGCTTCGGGACCCCAGGGGGCCCGGAGCGTAGGACACAGTACTGTGTCAGGGAAAGAATGTACAGCGTCAGTCCTCGAATGTGGCTGCGAGCCATATTCGCGCTTGAACGACTGCCATTCGCAGTCATACTCCCTTCGCGAGAAAGCAACAATGGAACACCGTTTTTTTCTAATGTAGTCTGATTGATTGATACGATCCCAGACCACTCAATTAGCGGGTAGGACTAAAACATTCGAACTCAAGTTACAAGCTCAAACGTGGGAACTCGACATGCTTATCCGCGTATCTCAGATCCCCAACCTGTTGAGAGCTTAAGTCTCGCTCTTTTGGAGTTACGGTGCTTCCGTTCAAACGCGGCCCATGGTTTTCATCCTTTTTGCTTACTATTCCGAAAATTCCGTGTCACGTCTCAGACTCAATCAACGCGGTTCAATCACTGAGGAAGGAGACGTTACCTCACAGCGCATAACGACGACCTTGAGCGAGCATTGTACTTCGCGTTTCACTTCGTGAGAGTCGTTTTAGAGGCTTTCTGAGGAGGGCCAAAATTGTTCCATTTTTCGATGATCTTTTTGCTTATGATTATGATTACAGATGATTATGATTATGAATATGATTATCAGCTGATTATGGCTATGATTACAAAGAGCTATGATTTTGATTATGAGGATGATTATCAGGTGATTATGATTATGGATATGATTAATCACACCATAAATCATAATCATCTGTAATCATAATCATAAAAAAAATCATGATTTTATTAGATAATCATGATTATGGCCAAAATCATAATCAACATCATAATCATGATTACGAAAGTGCCCAACACTGTGTGTAGCTTCATGCTTTCACTGACTTGGAACGGTTCGCGCTGGATGAAGAGAAGTTTCCGTCGCCATAGTTATCATCCCTCGGAGGTGACGAGGTGTCAATGATCCTGATTGTTCAACACAAAGACTGATTGCGAGCAACAATATCGTTCCTCCATCCAACGAACTTGAGGTCTATCTTTTGAATCGCCTCGACGGACTTCGGGCCTACAATCTGCCGTTGTTCACCTGAAGCTTCCATTGGATCCGGAGAACTCGGCGCATCAATACTCATCATTCCTTGAAGCGAGGGAAGAGCGTGACGCTGTCGAAACATCCTCAACGCTTTTCCGACGTTTGAAGCTGTATCTCGCGGTGCTCCTGATTTGTTACGTGACCTCGCAACTCTGCCCCGTCGGGGCCAAACATCTAGGTAGGTCGAAACGATTGCGTTAATGTCATTATTGATCGCTGGATCACTCCACCTGTCTCCTTCCGTTTGGCAATCGGGACTCGTTACAATACCGTTCATACAGACGCCAAACTCCGCTTTTCGATCGGAGGAATAGCTGCTGAGTAGAATGACTGCGAGCATTTTGATTCTTCTCGTCGGCAGATTCAGTTTCGTATGGATCCGCCTTCCACGGGAGTCATCGTGGTCGATAACACATCCTGGTAGCACGAAGCTGTTAAAGAGGGTCGCAGTATGTAGTGATTCCCAAGGCGGCTGACTGAGCGTATATTGCGTGGTGGGGATGCTCGTTTTCTCTTCCTCGCCTGTATCGATCAAATCCATGGAATAGAATGGACTGCGTTCGGAAAGAGTGATGAAACACCGTTCTCTCGGGTATTGCTCGAAGCTATGAGCTCGAAAATCGGGAATCGCGGTGGGCGCCGGAGATCAACATTTCGATCAATATTGAGAGCGTTGAAACTCGCTTCTCAAATCTCTGTGAATTGATCTGCGGGTGGGGACGTTGTATCTCCGCTCTGCCGCCGGCCGATGCAGCTCCTCAGAAGCACGCTTTCGATGCATGAGTTCTGACGAAGCCTTCACGGACCCCCTCGCGAGCCTCCAAAAGTCTCCTCAGAGCGGATACCAACGGTGATTCTCATCATTGAAAGGTTGCGCCCAACACCCCGTGGTTGCAGTAAAAGAGAGCGCAGATCCTTGCTGAGGGCACGCGGGATGGGAGCGCGGAGGAGATTTGAGCTGACACAAGTTCAGCGATGCCCCGGTTTCTCGCCCATATTGGATCCGGCGGCCTCCCGGTGCGGTCTTGTTGTCGAATCGCGCGTCTCGTGATGCCTGTCAGTTAGCCACATCCAAAACTGTAAGAATTGTTGGGGATTCAGTTTGTTGAGGTTGCGGATCGCGAAGGGCCCCTCAAACGGAGCCCTTGAGCCGATTTCGCCGCCCGCGATGACCCTGACGCGGCCGACTGGTTCCCGCCTCGATTGTCTCTGGTACCTGATGCGGCCGAATCGCGAAGTTTTCTCAAGCGTAGCCTTGGCGCCGATGCCCCTGGTGCGGCCAAACGGCCCCGACTTCGGTGATGCACAGTGCTCAGGTGGCCGACCGGTCTCCGACTTCATTGTTGCACGCAGGTGCGGCTACGGACGTTGTTGATGGGTTACCAGGAGACAGATCTTTTTCAAGTGGTTCTCTTAGTCTCAAAGTCTCAGACTGAATCCGGAGCCGGATCTGATTCTCGTCGGCCCCTCCCAAACGAAAGCTCATATACTTGATCCATGATTTTTGGACGACTTTTTTTGTCTGGACAGTAGCCCTCCACAGTTTAGGATTCTAGCTGTGCGCTCTTCTAGGTTTGCGCTCAAATCAGCCAGCATCCACCCCATCCATCTAGGTTTGTCTGCGAACAGCATGATAGGCTGCGAATCGGAGCTGCAGGCTTCGGTTTCTTGCGATGGCAATCTTCTTCCGTCATACGGCGGTAAGTATCGCTGTGAACAAGGCCACACTTCCGGCTTCAAGAATCGTCGGAATCGGAAGCGCGTTTCAAAACTGCGTCCGAGACTGCGTCAACTTGGTCTCCTCATTCAAAGCCTGAGACTTCTAGATGATCATCGTCGGCGAAATGCCCAAGGGGAACCAGGGCGCAATTGTACATGCAAAGTGCTATGAAGAGGCGAGAAAGATCCGAATGATCCTAATGGGGGCGAATCAAGTTGCATGCTTCGATCCCGTGCGAGGTTGTTCTGTTTCGGGCAACTGAACGATCCGACGATTCAATCTAAAGGGGACCCATGATGGGAGTCCCGATCCGGACTTGATTCCGTTCCTTCCGCCCCGCGATTTCCCTAGATACACTTCACAGTTAACAAAGCTCGGCATCAGAGTGACGTTGTCCAACCGGCACATGGCCATAAAGATTCTCGAGTTTTTCAGTAACCAAAACGTCGCCCGATAACTCATTCCGCTTATATTTATTCTCAACTCATACGTGGAACCCAGCCACCCTCGACTCCAAACTTTTCTGTTGCGATTGAACGAAAGCAACCACGACAGGAATCATGGAGACGAGTCTCAAATCTCCTGTCTATCAACAATAATAATCGTTTCACATCCTTTGGAACTCTTAGCGAAGAGATGCTTTGCCGTTTTCGCGGGCGACGCGGCGTCGATCTTCTCCTGGATCTTCCATTAGTAGGCAAAGAGCTGTGGCTGGAGAATGTCGTGCGCTGATTTCTGGAACAATTTTACTTCATGCAAGAGCGCCTCATTTGAACGAGGACTCGGCGTTCGTGACACATGCCGTCGCGCATGTTTAGAAGAAACACGCACGTTAGCGAACCCTCCCGAGGATCAAAAGCGCGGGTGCACCAAGAAGGTTCCTACCGGTGGGTCGATTATCTGAAAGTGTCGGCGACTTGGCGGAAACAGCGCATTCGAGGCACGAGAACGGTTTTTCGCTCGTGTGTCGAGGCCGATCACTTCTCCCATCGAATTTCGCGGGCCAATCCGGCGGCTGAGATTTCGATGGGCGTGCCGTACAGCGGCTATTCCCCATCTTTACGATACGCGAGGTTGTTCTACAGTGGGTGTCTCCGTTCAGCAGCCCGCTCACAACGATGCACGTCTGTTAAGTGTTTACGATTTTCCCGCGGAAAGAGCGTGAGGGCACGGAGTACGACGGCGCCACGTGAACGAAGAGGATATGTAGACTTGTCTATCGCGGCCTCGCTGTATCGCGGTTTTAAGGTGTTCATTCTCATTCCATTTAGTATTTTTTTCCTATCATCGATTCTCCTGGAATTTCAGCCTCTTTCTGAGGATGGCATGGATGAGAGCAGACTTCCGATCCCGTCGCGTCGTTGGTGAAGAAATCTCGTCTTTTTTTGTTGCCATTTAGCCCCGCTGTGCAGTCAATTTCTCCAATCAATATTTATCGGAGCAGTTACTCGGCTCTCAGTAGCTGTTTGTGCCACAGCTCGTACACCCCATTCCGTTGCGCCGACACCATCGAGGCGGATCCTGCTCCCGGTCGCTCGTCAACCACAAACCACAACCACCGAGCCGTAACGCTGGGCGGGTTCGCGGCCGCCGGCCCGCGGTCTCATGAATGCCTGCTGCCGCCAGGGCGCTGATGGAGCGTTCCTCCAACCGATACAGACCACTTTCGGAAGAGACTGCCACAGCACAGAGGCTACCATCCGTATCTCTGACTTCGCATCTTCGCCCGAATTCGACCCTGAAACCCTTCCTCGTGAGCTGCGGAACCGAGATGAGATTGACACTTAGACGGGGCACATGGAGGACATCCGTCAATCTTGTCACGGGTGGAATCCCATCAACACAGCACGTGATCTTTACGTCGCCAATCCCTCCTGCGTTTGAGATTTCGTCGTTCGCTAATGCTACGCGTCGAATCCTGCCAGTGGTGGTCAACGAAACGAAAAGATGTCGCTCTCCGGTCATATGAGCGGTCGCGCCGGAATCGATGAACCACTCATGTGAGCGGTGCGAGCACTCCAGAACACGTTAAAATGTGTCGATTGGCCTTCGTTCTCCCTCAGCCCGAACACAGTCACACTGTTCACTGGTTCGCTCAAACTGTAGGATGGCTGCTCGGAAGTGGGATCGTGGCCCCTTCCGTGGAAACCCTTGTGGAGATTGATGGATTCATCCGAACTTTTCCCTGAAGGAGGAACGGACCTCCCCGAGTCGAAAAATTCGCTTTGGGTTCGAATTTTATACTCCTACTTCGAAGTCGAATGGGAATCTGGCCGGAAAATTCATCGGGTCTCGTCTCCATCAATTGAGTTCTCAGTCTTTCGAATCTAGGAAGGAAGAGCTTGAACAAAGCTGCATTGCCAGGCGTGCTACTGACACGCAGGATGTCAGGGCGTCGGTGTCCGGCAAGCCGAATCGTGTTTGGATTTCGTCTGTGAAAAGTGGGACGTCGGCCATTCGGTAGACGAGCCGGTTCCGCGCTGAGCGGTTGACCTCGAATATTTGATACGTACACGGCCATATACGTAACCTTAATGGGATTCTGGAAAGAGCCATTTTTTCGAAGAGTGATGAAATGCTATGCGCTGCAGACATCTCGGATGCGCGTCTGTTCATCTGGTATTCTGACGCGCACAAATTGGCTCGATTTCTACAGTGCCTACGGAGTGGGCGCGCGAGCACTATATTGATCAGTATGGAAAATGTTCCCCGTGGAGGCTTCTCAGCTCAAGAAAACAGTTTATCGAGGAGCTCTTGTTTGGAATATTGTTGCTGTCTTTCGGAAATGCAGTGACCTGAATGCGTTGCTAACAATCGTCGTTTGGCTGCGCTCTCTTGCCTCGCTGCTCGAAGGATGCCTCCATCGGCGATCGCAGAGCAACTCCACAATTGACTCTGTCCATTCGCAAGAAGTCATCAGGAGCTGCAAGGAAAGCTCGCGAGAAAAAGTACGATATGTAGCTGGATTTGCATCTGAGAGAACACTGTATCATAATTAAGAAAGAGCGCTGATGTGTAGGTTCATGCTCTCACTGATTTGGAACCGTACACAGATCACTAGACCTGAAAGACCTTCACCTGGTGGAAGATGGATCCGCTGCTTTTGAGTGTCGGAATGAAGAAAATCCAAGTGATATACGTCAGGAATCGTCATGTGTTATTTCGTCTCATCTCTCGACCGCTGGGCGTCATTGCTTGAGCCACATCAGGCTGTCCCGAATCACAAGCCGAGTCCGAGCCCTGGTTGGCGACGCCGCACCTCGCTCGGCCGATCTACTACCATTCCAAGCTCTCCGAAATTAGACGATGCATTGGATGCGAGTCTCCAGCGGATTCCACCTGGATGCATAGCGACACCTCAAACTCGAGAAAGTCTGAGGCGAGGAGTCGCTCATTCCGTCTCATAGGGCGACGAAGAGGTCATTTCTCCTAAGATCGTTTCCGCTGGAGGAGCTCCTCATTCCATTTGATGTCTCGTTCATCAGGCTCATCTCCCCTAAAGGAACGTGTTGAACGTCCACGTGTCTCGCCGGGTTCTCATTTGTGGTTACTTTGAGTTCAGTCGTATGTCCGACTCGCGACAACGCGATATAGAGCAGGCAAATTGTTCATCTAGATTCTGGAGAGGCATCGCCATCGCTCCTCTCTTCGAACGCAGTTATTGTGAGGGTAGACAGACTGATATTCTGCAGCGGAGTACGTTAAGTCTTTTCCACCGACATCCTGTACTTCACATGCTCTTGCATACTTTCTTGTCGCCCGGATCGCGGACTTGCAAACGGTGGAGAATCGCCAGAGCAAACTCATGGACTTGGTGATTCTTCGAATCTAGAATTATCGTTTACGGAGAGAGATCAGTTCCAGCATGAGCATTTGTCGCGTCGAAAATTTCGTTCTCAATATCATCCAATCCAAACAAGTTCTGGTGAGATTTCGACGCAACCGTCGCGACAGGGTGAATTATCAAGGCCTTTTAGAAGCTTCCCTCCTCTCCACTCACTCAGATCCCCGACAGAGCGGAACGATTTCGAGAAAATAGTGCACAGAGCTCTCCAAATTCAGCATGAGTTCGCTGCATGAATTCAGAACCCGCTTTCTGAATCCGGAATGAGTTCGCCGCCTGAATTCAGAAATCGATGTCTTCGTGCCTGACAGGTTTGGATTTTCAGGAACATGTTCTGGTAACACGGTTGGAATCTCGAGGTTTGAATGATGTTCCTCTCTGGGAGTAACCGAGGATTTCAGATACGAGGCACGTCGCACAGCTGACCTCGTCGAGGATGTTCCAAAATGCTAGCCATGATAGGATTGAACGTATTGGTCCGAATGTCAGGTTCAATATCCACCGAACGGAAATGGCTTATATGGTCCACAGTTCCCAGCGTCGATTCTGACAGCTTTTCTACCGAATTGAGAGCCAGCCAGAGCAGGATATGTGCGTGTAGACTTCCCCTGTGCTGGAAATCCATTCGTAAGAGATAGTCTGCCGCTCTCCATCTGCAGCTCTAATCGGATTCGGAAAACTCGTCGAGTCGATGTTGCATTGGAACACTTTCTCATCATTCCGCGGACCACATCCGGGACGGCTCAGAAAGCGATACAAAATCAAACCGTGATCTCGAGGTCGTGGATTCTCGTGACCAAAGAATGCGGAAAGTCCAAAAACTCCGCGGCGAGCTAACAGGAGTGGCCCGGGACCTCAGACACTTGAAACTCTCCGCGGAGTGCTTCCAATCGGCGAAGACATGGAACGGAGGTGTTGTCCCGAATGAAGACTACATTCGATTTCGACAGTGAGCAGGCTGATTCATCCTTTGCCAGAAAGCCACGTTTGACAGAAGTTGCTTGACCGATTATCGACCAAACACACCGGATTCTCTTTCGTCGGAATACCTCGCCGTGTGCCCCTTGATGCGTGGCCCCGCCACGCGTGATGAGTGGCCGTATCGTTTGAAACTCGTCATGATGTGCCGAGTTGACCTCGACGTCTGACGACTTTGAACGCGCAACAGCTCAAAGCGAGAGGAAGAGCGTGACGCTGACGAAACAAACATCCTCAACGCTGTCCGAACGTTGGAGCTGGAGCTCTCGTGCTGCTCCCGATTCGTTACGTGACCTCGCAATTTCGCCGCGTCGGAGGCGAACGTCTAGGTAGGTTGAGAAGATTGCGCCAAGGTTTGTAATGATGACTGGATCGCTCCACCTTTCTCCTTCCGTTCGGCAATGGGTATCCGCTACGAGATCGTTCATTCAAAGACCCAACTCCACTTTTCAATCAGAGGAATAGCTGACAAATAGTATTCAGTAGAATGAATGCAAACATATGGGTGATTCTAGTGTGGGATATCAGCCCCGCGAGGATGAGCTCAATGGTCCTGAGCAGCATGCGGAGACTGATTTTTGATTTTTCTCGCCGGCAGATTCAGTTTCCGATGGATTCGCCTTCTTCGGAAAACTCCGCGTCGCCACGGGACCCTCCGAGGGAAGTCAACGTTAATGAGCTCTTCGAATACTTGAAGAGGACGAGCGAAGGTCTGTCCCTAGATGACTTGGCGCGGCTGGGTCGATCCGGCTTGGAGGACGGAGTTCTCAAGGCATTTCCGCGGCTCTCTGAGGCCGATCCACGTGATATGGCCGTGGCATGCGAGTACTTGCAGGCGAATCTCTTCATGAGGGAGGCGGTTGGATCGTCCGGTATAGGGTTGCATGGTCGCCGGACGCAAAAACTCGATTTCTTCCGACTTGCGCAGAAGATCCGAGACGATCATGGAACCAAGCGCGAAAATTCACCCCCGAACTGCTTCCGATCGTTTGAAGACATCGAAAAACTCGAACGGGATATCGAAATCAATAACTGCGTGGGATTCATGATACACTGTATAAGGCTGGACTTGGTGGATGTTGGCTATATGCTTCAAATATTCGATATTACGTGCACCGTCGAGCAGCTGGTGGCTGTGTATGATGAAAGCGTTTCAATGTTGGAGAGATCCACGAGTTATCCCATTAGGAGGTACCTGCTTGGATGGATTTTCGATCGCAGATTCAGGGAACTTATCAGGACCCGAAAATGCAAGCGACCCCTGTGGCGAGATATCAAAATGTACTTGGGAAGAGTCGATTCTTTAACATCGTTGGATTGGTTGACACCTGATTTAGACATCCCCGATGCAGATCTTAACGAAGCATTGAGCTGCCTGCTTTCCAATGCGGAGCTGTTCAGGTACGATTACGGCGCAGGCGAGTTGGCTCAGACCTTTCTGAGTAGGGGCGCAAGTCTCTACCATAGGGACCAGCATGGAGTATCATCTCTGAGGAGGCTTCTCGGCCTCGGTGACCCGTTCATTGAACACGAGCCGCTTCGGGCATTGTTAACGTACATTTGCTGTCCTCTGAAATATCTGGAGGGTGAGATCATCGCTGACAATCGTCGGCCGGCACCGCTCTCCTGCCTCGCTGCTAGTAAAATACCTCCATCGACATCCAAGGAGCACCTATCCAGCGAACTCCGTCCATTTGTAAGAAGTCATTGGGAACTACGAGAAATGCTCGCGGGAAACATGCGATATCCAGAGCCATTAGATGGATGGAGACGAGAAGACTATCCATTAGATTCATACGATCGGTACGATTTAGACGATTTAAACGATTCAAACGATTTAAACGATTTCAACGATTTTAACGATTCATACTAAGGATACGATGGAGAGCGTTAGTTTATTTTATCATAATCGAGAAAAACGCTCATGTCTTCCCCCGACGGTGCTCACGAGACCTGACCGTGATCCTGACGGCTGGAATAAAGGAGATCGAGTGTTACACGTCAGTAACTGTTCTTCCTTATTTCTTTCCTTATATTTCAATCAATCAATCAATAATCGCTTTATTCGATGCATAAAGGCCTGTTAATAGATATGTTGGAAGTCCTTCGGAATTGAGCTTCCGTGACATCCGCCAAGAGTAAGAATTGTGTACAGCTTTGGTCGCCGAGCGGGCTTTCGGACGAACAGACAATCTCCTGCGGAGGCGGGAGGGCGAGATGTCGAAGAAGTGGTCGAGATCATGATTTAAGTAAAGTGTGCGTAACATCCTTTCATCCGCGCGGTCGAAGAGGGAGTCGAGGCTGGGGAGACTTGGGATCTCCGAACTATTACATCTGAACATCAGTCTACGGATAAAATATTTCTGCACTTTGACTAGGGCCTCGGAATGCATAACGAGAAATGGCCGCCACACCGGCGAGCAATATAGTATCTTGGAACGCACAAGGGTGTCATAGAGTTTGATATAGATGTAGGGGTCTCGGATAACAAAGGTTCGGAAGATGGTGTTGATGAGCGAGCGGGAAGAGGCAGCCAGTACGCTGATGTGTCCGGCGAAATCGAGTGACGGGTTAACGCAGACACCAAGGTCCTTGAACTGTTGTACTACAGGGATTGGCTCACCATTGATCTGGTACGTGAAGGACTCGGCGCCACATTGCATGACCGCGCATTTCTGGACGGAGACACTCATGTCATTATCTCTGCACCATACAGAGAAACTGTCTAGAGCCGATTGCAGCGTGGCGGCATCCTTCTCATCAGTGATAGGGGAGTATAGTTTAAGGTCATCTGCATATGACAGATAAGAGACGCAAGGTGGGAGGTATGATTGAATATCGAGTACAAACATTGCGTACAACAGGGGAGAAAGGCAACTCCCCTGGGGAACACCAGAAGGGGCGGCTCTGGGGGTGCTGAGGGCTGACTCGACGGCGACTTGGAAGTTACGCTGCGTGAGAAACGACCTCAACCAGGATAACGTTTTGTCGTGGATACCAAGGGTTGACATCTTAAGGAGCAGGCGTTCATGTTGGATCCGATCGAAAGCTGCTTTCTGATCTATATACACGCAATGGAAAGCCCTTTTCTCATTGAGCAGAAGAGCCCAATCCTGAACCATGTGAAGCAATTGGGTGCAAGTAGACCTTTTCGGTACGAATCCGTGCTGGGCAGGGTCGAGTAGATTGTTACGACCACTATAGGGTAACAACATCGAGCCGCGTGCCACGTGGTCGACCCGCCAAGTCGACAATCTTCCATTCCGATCTCCTCGGAATCAAATAATGCAGTTGATGCGAGTTTTTCTCGGATTCGTCGTGATCAACAGTTTGCACTCTGAATATTTTCAGCGTTTCTCGGAGCATAGACTTTGGAAAACAACCTCCTCTCGCCCATCTCCATTGCCCGGTCATAGGCAGTGAGGAAGGTGGGAATTCCACGATTGCCGGGGCTAGCAAGGGGGAATGGCCCAGTACTTCGCACACTTGTTACCCTCGACGGAAAAAATAATCTGGGAATGAATCTCAGTTAAATCTGATTTCGACTTCGAGAAGCGCTGGATCATCTTCCGGCCCAAAAGCCATGTTTGACAGGAGTTGCGTGACTAACTAATCATTGATGAACAATTTAAGGGAGTACGACTCACATCTGTCACTTCTGATCTTCTGTGGGGCGGTCTCGCTCGTCGTCGCGAAGTATGTACATCGTACTTCGCGATGATGAGCCGAGCTAAAAATCAGACCCGAAAATAGATAAGCTCGTGAGATTCCTGCTACGGATGGTTTGATGCGGCTTGGAGGACCGAGATTTCGAGCATTCGCCTTCCGCGATTTCGCGCCGACAAGTAATTCCCCTAGTTTGCGAGCACTTGCAGATGGCTCTGATCTGCAGTGAGTTGAATACAGCTCGAGAGCACAACAAGGGGTGCTTGC
This sequence comes from Lepidoglyphus destructor, assembly GCA_031001835.1. Lineage (NCBI taxonomy): Eukaryota > Metazoa > Arthropoda > Arachnida > Sarcoptiformes > Glycyphagidae > Lepidoglyphus > Lepidoglyphus destructor. Next base: position 130,341 of record JARNKU010000140.1, read on the forward strand.
CGAGACCAAAATCTTCGTCATTCAGTCTAGGAGACTGAAATTCTTGGGTCGGCAACATTCGGAACCAATGTTTTACAGTGCGACCACAGAAGACGAATTGGCGGGTCAATGAATGAAAAAACTTGACCTGGACGGATTTGTCTGCCGTCAAATCCACCTTCTTCTCGAAGATTATCTTCCAATACAGCCAAGAGCCGTTTCGTTTATCAAACTCCAGAAGCTCTGGCTTCTTGTTCTTTTAACGTGGGACACGTTCTTAGGATCGCTGATCCGCAGAAGAGAGTTAGGGCGTTGTAACGGAAGCCGTGGCCGCAATGCGATGATTTGATTGGCTGGGACTTTTCGCGCGCGATGCGATGATTTCATTGGCTCGCACCCCGGGAACCGCTACCAACCGCCCGGAATTCTTCCTGACCTTTCACCATAGGGTCCACTCTGCGAACTGTGACACGTTCCCGGGGACCGATTCGATCCATACTGTACACGACTCGAACACGGACGGGCTTTCGCACCGTCCGAGCATGATTCTTGCTCGTGCTTCTATTCTGCTATCGAACTGTAGCTGATTGTCACGTTGTTGGTCTCATTCATTTTACTGCATGCGGAACTGAATCAGATGCAGTACGTTGAGATTATTGCGACCGTTCGATATGTTCTGGACGGAATTGATGCTGGCAAAAATCAATGCTTAACCGGGAGGTTCGGCGCATCAAAAGGAGCAAGATCTCGCCGAATCGATTCCGAGTATGGGCCGAGGCCTCATGATCCGATAGTTTTAACGGAGGATCCGTTTATATTCTCACCCTCATACTAGCCAAAACCCCCATCGCGGCGGATCTCGTTACGCAGCGGCGACCGGAACATGCAACGAAACTCCGTTACGCAGCGGCGGCCAGCTACGCCATGCAACAAGACTCCGTTACGCAGCGGCGGCCGGAACATGCAACGAAACTTCGTTACGCAGCGGCGGCCGAACATGCAACGAAACTTCGTTACGCAGCGGCGGCCGGAACATGCAACGAAACCGTTACGCAGCGGCGGCCATGGCATGCTACGACCATGCAACAAGACTCCGTTACGCAGCGGCGGCCGGAGCATGCAACGAATCGTTACGCAGCGGCGGCCATGGCATGCTACGACCATTCAACAAGACTCCGTTACGCAGCGGCGACTGGAACATGCAACGAAACTCCGTTACGCAGCGGCGGCCATGGCATGCTACGACCATGCAACAAGACTCCGTTACGCAGCGGCGGCCGGAGCATGCAACGAAACTCCGTTACGCAGCGGCGGCCATGGCATGCTACGACCATTCAACAAGACTCCCTTACGCAGCGGCGACTGGAACATGCAACGAAACTCCGTTACGCAGCGGCGGCCGGATGAGACTTCATCGCATTCTACACACTGGTGGCAAGACATCTCACAACTTGGCAGTGAGTCACTTAGTGGTCAGGAACACACTGTGCTTTCCTGGGCTCGGAAGATGAGTAGCGATGCTTCGCTCTTAGAATGTGATTGATTCAAATGGATGGCATCTGCCGTGAGCTGTAACCGTCGTGGCAACCCACACGGAATGGGGTATCGTGCACATTTCGTGTAAACATCAGTATCCGTGGCGGATCTGAAGCAGAGCTGTGCGCCGTGGGGTTTTTCGACAGCGGCGGCGGCGGCGGGCGTAAAAAGTCATGGCGACGGCGTTCGCTGCGGCGCGCCATGGCGTGGTGCCGCCGCCCTCTCATGGCACTGACTGAGAGGGCTGGACGAGCTTCGCGTCATTCTCATGGGATCCTGGAGCTGTCCATCTGATCTCCGCGTGTGTGTCACATTTGCTTCTATAGCCATATTCTTCGTCATACGCGATTAATATCCACACGCAGGGACCCTTGACCCCCGATTCTACGGAGAATCTCATGCTTGATGGGCCTGCCGCCAGCGCGCCGCCGGGAAAATCTGGCAGCGGCGCCTGGCGGCGCGCTGACAAAACTTGGGGGCGGCTGGCGGCGGAAATTGAACTGCGGCGAGCCGGCGCGCCGGCGATTTCATGGCGCAGCGCACAGCTCTGATCTGAAGTCGCGTGAAGGCTCTGTGAAATGGAAGACAATCATGGACAGCGGTCACTCTGACAACTAGGCAAAAGCTGAGCTTGCTAGCACCGATGCGAAATCCGACCCACGGATGTAATATGCGTTGATGAAGACAAGGAGCCAGCCCCTCCTTTCGATGCTTTTGCGGTGTTAAGACATATCGGGAGAACTCTGTGCGAAATAATGATGAAGGATCTCAGGGAGATGTGGAAATTCCGCGGCGAAAGAAGTCAAATCCGAGAGTGTCAGGAAGAGGCGAAAATTCTGCGGCGAAGGCAGGAACGGAGGGGGAACTCCGCAGAAATCAGCATATGGTCGAACGTTGGGTAAAGTGGAGTCACTTTCCGTGACCAGGCCCGTCAAATCCGAGACGTTGGCCCGTACAGCAGAATACGAAGTGTGAGCGTGCTTTGGGGCTTCTAGAGTAACCACACTCCACTGGATTGTCACACCCTAAATATTTATCACTTCAGGCCCTCAATCAATCAGTCAATCTCTCAATCATTCACACACTGTCCCATTGAACTTCAATATTCAGAGCCCGAATGCCCATCTCGGAGACCTAACCTCTGATCATGTCCTTATGAAATCCACCGTATTATGCCGCACAGAAACATGGATGGAAAATGGAAGCTCTATCGAAATCGGAGGTTATCAGCTGCTGACTCAGAACAAGCGGGCAGAACGAGCCGGAGGCGTTGCAATATATGAAAGTCGAATTTCCTATGCGACGTTGGAACAACCTGCTCAACCTGCATTGAATGATGCGGATGCTGGGGATTTGTGTCTGGCTCACGTACTGCTGAACGGACAAAAGACTATAATCGCGACCGTATATGACGCGTTGATCGGCAAACCGCAATAAGTCCACTTTCGTCGATTTCTAGATTATTATGGGATCTACATCATGTCCCGTACCTTATGCGGCTGTCGTTTCTATGATATCCGTCCTTTTTCCGCAAGAAAATAGCGAATCAGAATCATGCTGACCATAGACTCACAGCTTCGCTTGGAAGAAAGAATCGTAATTTTCTCGAAACTGAAAAAATGGACTCATTGCGGTTCGGCGATCAACGCGTCATACATCAATCCCAATACTTCGTTCGAGAGATCGCGGAGATTTCTGACGAAACATTGCGGGATGTTGACTCCATGTCCGAAGAACACGGCCACGCCGCTGGTCATATGTCATATGTGGTGACTTCAATCGCAGCATGAAAAACGAAGGGGATAGAGAGAAGCTGGTCACATTCATGAACAACGAGTTCCAATAACGCTTGATCAACGATCACAACTTGTCCACCACGAATCAAAACACATGCATCGATCTCGTATTCGCAAGGAACACGGAAACGATGGAGTGTCTGAATCATGTTAGCTATTTCAGCTACCACCGACCAGTTTTCGTTTTATTTAAGTAAAATCAGGATTCATGAGAATCGCACTTTGTAGCCGAGTGCTCGATTCCAAGAACGTTTGCCGTCCGAGAACTCACTTGACCATCACTGGTCCTGTGGGCCCCATGACTCAATTACGCCAGAATTTGTCACGATTCATCGTCAGAGGTATTGTTTCCCATTCTCACCTAGACTTTCTTCAGCGAGGTGCATTGCCTCAATACTCGATACACGATCATTGGGATCCTCCGTTTCTCCTTCCACTTCAGTGGGAAACCCTGAAGTTTTTCGTTGACGGGACAAATCTTGACGGCGATTTCCGTCGCTGTTCTTCCAAGAGCTGTGTCGATTTGCTGCAGTGCTCGCATACGATCTTGCAGCTGCCTTCTGAGGGTTTTTCATACGTGAGATACACGCACCTGAATTCCAACCAGAATGAGCGCTCTATGTTTATCCAGAAAGCTTAGTTAGCGAGACACGTGTCCTCGTTGTGATTTCCGGTCATGTCGTTCCCAAAGTACAAGAGAGCGAAGTTGCAGCAATACAGAATTTATTTCCCGAAAGATATGATAAATCGGAGTTCTGAATGGAATTCACGTAGAACAAACTTTACATCCATTGTAACGGAGATCATTCGAAGAATGGTTCTTAGATCTGAGAAGAGGTTGGGGCTTTATCAGAAACCTATCATGCTGACAACCAAATCTGAATTTGCTTTGATTGATGCGTATTGCGGCCCATGTCCAAGATCTCGTGTCTGACTCAGTTTTGATGAAAGCGAGCATCTTATGTTTGACGAGGGCTTGGCTCTCGAATGACACTGCATTCGAAATCGAAGGCTATCACTTACTGGCACAAAACAAACGTCAATCGAAAACGGGGGTGTCGCAATTCATGTCAACGACTCGATGCTGCAAGGTGTCGCGAGCAGATTGTTATTCACGACGTTCTCTTCCTATATACTTTTAATGAAAGCCCAGAGGATTGGTCGACTCCCCGTTCCAAAGAGACAACGACGCCGTTAGCTCGGATATAAGTAATCCGAGTCCACTTCGTCGACTCACTTGTTCCACAGAGTTGGAACGGGCAAGTCGCACCGTCCGTGAAGTGGCGCAGCTCACAAGGAGAGGCCAATGATGTGAACACTCGGATTTCGCTGAAACTTGCGCAGTGTGAAGTCTATACTCAGATGAGCGAAACCCTATCAGGTTTTTCTACGGAAATGCGCGGATCGGGAGATAAAGTCAGTTAACAATGGCGTACTTCGTAGAAGGTGGCGCGAGCATGAGACCGCGCTGCGCCGCCATCGGTGCCGCGAGTTAGGCTCCTTGAGCATGGGGCGGTGTTGCCGGTGATTTCGGATTGACCCGGGGTGAAACGACAGAGAGTCACGGGCGATTCCGAACTCGATCTGACCAGACTTCTTGAAGTCTATGGGAGAAATTTCCGGGTCGGTCTGACCGGACTTTTTGAAGTCTATGAGAGTTTCCGGGTCGGTCTGATCATACTTTTTGAAGAGCTCGGGGTGCCGCGAGGTTCCGCCACCGGAAAAGTTTGAGAACCTCTGGCATAACCCATATCAGCTATTTTAGTCACTACAAACCAATCTTTGTAAGAACACAATAAATCAGGGACTGCTTTGAACCACGACAGTATAACGGAATGTTCATGAAAGCTTAGAAAGCGTAGAACGGGTGCCCTACTAGTTACGCGCAAAGGCTAAATGGGCGCAAGCCTGAACGCGCAAGACTAGTGGGGAACCCCGTCGAGACCACGCCTGGGGTTCCGTACTGAATGCGCGCAAAAACCACATGCGTGACAAGGCTGAAGGCGTGTGGGTCTGAGTGCGCGCAATTGTTCCTGCGCGCATTCCGTAGGGAACCCTAGAACGGGCCGCTCCATCACCAAGGAACGTGTCCCACGCAACTAACAGTTCAGTCGAAGACTGAAGTACCCCACCGGGTTTTTTTGCCACACAATGATTCGGCCGAAACATTGTATACTTTCTTGTCATCCGAAGCGCTAATTTGTAAACGCTCGACCCGCCGTTCGATCAGAGGTGGCGCCGTCGGTCGCAGTGCCGAGCAGAGCTCGTCAGATCAGGGTCTGGAATTCCTGTAGCCGCTACGCAGACAAACCGTTTCAAGTACCATAGCTAGAAACACACAAGATAGAAAGAACACGTTGGGGACCGACGATGGAGATGAATATCTGTCTTGCAAATTCGATGACCGTTGTTGAAGATTTGAAATAACCGGAAACTCTCGATCACATACTCCACGACATATGTACGTCGCACGATCAAGCCCGGCTGTGATGAATTGTGAATTTTGAAATGTTGGCCATGAGAGGATTGAACGTATTAGTTCTCTCTTTCGCTCGGATCCATTCCTCCCGGAGGAACAATGACTAGCGTCCGAGTTCCTGCTCCATCCCAGTAGGCCGTTATCAACGGCTGCAACAAAAACCGCGGAGAATTTCCAGAGCTTAGGGATCGTCATCAAACGAGAGCTCTGATCAAGAGCTCTAGACTCGTCTCTGGTCTATCTGCTTTGTTCATAGCAAGTGACTTCCTTGCGGAGCCGAATTTCAGCGAAATTCTGGTCCTCGATGATAATCGAACAGCGGAGGAGCAATCGTTACGAGTCGGAAAGTGAAGGATCATCTCCGCCAAATTCTTCGCTCGAGACGCGTCGTGGATATGAGGGACGACTTCTCGCGATTTCGGCGCGCCACCTTCCCTCCTCTTCTGCTGTCCAAGAGACCGGGAGTCTCAAGAGTAGAAAATTGCATGCGTCGCTCCATGAATCAGGCTTATTGCCGAGCGTTCGCTCGCCAACGCGGCGTCAAGGAAGAAGGCAGAGATAGAAGCGTTTCCGCCGAGCAAATGTCTGTCGGATACAAATTCTCGTCATCGCTCTCATCATGCCTCGAACGCCTAGAACTCGTGATAATGTGCCGAGTTGACGTTTGATTTCCCTAGACATTGAGCGCATTCACGAGATTGTTGCAACAGCTCGAAGCGAGGGAAAGAGCGTGACGCTGACAAAACAAACATCCTCAACGCTGTTCGAACGTTCGAAGCTGGATTTCTCGCGCTGCCCCTGATGGGTGCCCACACGAGTTTGCCTCGAGCATGTAGGTAGGTCAAAACCATTGCATCAAGGTCATTGGTGATCGCTGGATCGCTCCACTTATCTTCTTCCGTTTGGCAATCGGGTTTTGCTACGATACCGTTCAGATGTTTGATTTTTCTCGCCGGCAGACTCAGTTCCCGATGGATTGGCCTTTCTCGGAACTTGCTGTGATCGATGCCCTTGAGAGTCCTCAGGACCCTCCGAGAACAGCCAACGTAGATGAGCTCCACGTATACGTGATGGCGAGCGCTCGAACCGGCTTGGAGGACAGAGTTTTCGCGTCATTCCCTCAGCTACCTGAGTCAGATCAACGTTTGATGTCTCTTGCCTGCGAGTAATTGCAGGCGAATCCCTCCAACGAGTCCCTGTATATAGGTATATCTCGGTAGGCGGTTGGGCCTTTGCTGGGACCAAAGACTCAATTTCTTCAGACTTGCACAGAGGATCCGAGACGAGCATGGAACCAAGCGCGAAAATTCACCCCGAACTGCTTCTAATCGTTTGAAGACATCGTAGAACTCGAACGGGATATCGAAATCAATAATGGCGTGGAATTCATGATCCAGTGTATGAGGCTGAGCTTGGTAGATGATCGACATCTGTATGCAATCGTCAAAAGCACGTCAACCGTCGAGCAGCTGGCGGCTGTTCATGATGAAAGCGTTTCTCTGGAGCTGGAGAGATACCTGCGTTATTCAGAGGAAAAGAAGCAGCCACGTTCAGACTTCAACTTCAACCAGTACGATCTTGGAACGCGATTCCAGTACCACTTCAAAAAGCTTATGAGGATCCGACAATGCGAGCGACCCCCCTGGCGACACATGAAAATGTACTTGGAAAGAGCTGCTTTTTGGAAGCGGCAGCTGGGTTCACATCTGATGTAGACATCCCCGATGCAGATCTCGACGAAGCATTGAGCTGCCTACTCTCTGATACGGAACTCTTCAGGATCGCTGATCGCGCAGACGAGTTGGCTCATCTTTCGAAGTCTCTTCTGAGTAGGGGCGCAAGTCTCCACCGTAGGGATCAGCATGGAGTATCGTCTCTGAGGAGGCTCCACGGCCTTGGTCACCCGCATGTCAAGGAGTGGCCGCTTCAAACACTGTCCACGTACATTTGCTGTCCTTTGAGGAAAAATCTCGTGCCTTTCACTCGGGGAGTGAAAGCCCTAACGGAGAACTCCGTATTCAACCATGGCGAAGCAAACTCGTGACAAAGGTTCTAGCGAAATACGCGGGTCTCAGCTGCGGATTTCACGGGAGTTCAGCAGCAGATCCAACATCGGCAGCAAACTAGCTGAAGGAAGCGCTCTGCGCACAGACTTTGAAAGCGAAGGATCTTATCTCAGTTGCTCCCCAATCGGAAGAAAGAATAGGAATCTGGTTCTCTTTGAGCAGCGAAACAAGCTGGGAAAGCCATCTCGGCGGAAACTCGAGACGTTTTTTTTTTCAGAATCCATCTGTCAATCAAGTCCTCCGCAACTACATAGGCAATTCTATGAAGTTCACGCAAGAACGAAGGCAATTGCTATCACTTGTAATGCCCTCCAATATGATGCTTCAATTCGAGTAGTGCACTCCTATCGGCATCCTGGCATCCATTCAAAACTTTCGTCCCGGCCTCTTTATGCCGAATATTGTCATAGCGTTGCGAACATTCCTCACGATTGGTATCGGTGTGACATAATGTGAACAAAGCTCGTCGAAGCTGAAGTTGGTAAACAATCACTCTCGGTCCACGATGTCAGAAAACTTCTTCTGAGCACATTAGGGGCTCTCCATGATACTCTGATTACGGGCGGAGGGTGGGGGAGGCGGCGGCGGCGGAGGTATACTGACCCGCCACGAGTGGCACTTTGAATGGGACGCCAGGGGTCGTGTAAGATGCGCGGAGCACTGGCAAGGGTTTTGCCACCCTTGTGATCATGCAGCGGGCAGATTCATCCCTTCTCTGCTTTCCTTGAGCGCTTGCATCTTTGCTCTGAGGTCTTCGAAGGCCGCTGTTGTTCTTGGCAACATGCCGCCATTCCTTGTCCCGGAACACCATCCTTCGAATTCTTATTGAGTTATCGATTGGCCGCATGTGTCAAGTATGCTCTGCTGACGATTAACAAAGGGTCAGACTGCTCACGCTGAATTGTTGCTCCTGGAAGAACTTAAAGCCAGCATGCGGCGAATCTGATGGGTGAAGCGCCGATGCCGTGGGAAAGAACTGCTTCGGATTGCGCGAGGTTGTTTCAACGATGTTTCGTGATTCCATGCATGGTCCGTCCGAAGAAAGCTCGTGAACTGGCAGACAGAATACGACCGTAGGACGGCCAAATGTTGGTGGACGCAATTTCAAAAAAATCTACCTGTTCTGCTTCTCCGGCTACAGCATGGGTGCGAGTGTGTGCGCTCGGGCCGCTGCTGTTACTTTTCTATTGGTTCGAATTCAAACTGAATACGCGCGATTCCTGAGAACTTCTTTCACCTCGGATAGCTACCAATACGCCGAGATTTGAACGATCCATATTGTCAGCCTGACTGAGTTAACAGATAACAACGCTAGCGGTGGATTCGATCGCTCAGCCACAGGCGACCTCGATGAGCGCATCGTTCGCGCGCCCTGAACACGCGACGAGGAACGCCGAATGGCAACGCAGGTGGAGAATCTCAATGAGATCTTGTCGAGTTGTTCTAGAGTTCTAGAGAATGTTGCAAAACAGACGTCAATAAGAATGGGAATACGACACCGGCATGAGTAAGATCAAAATTTTCATGCACAATGCACACTGAGAATCATATTTGATATGCAGCGAAACATTACTCGCTCCAGCACATAGGGAATCGCAATCTCAGCATGTAGCTTGGTGCCTGTGCATGTTGTCGACGGAATGCTTGAGGCAATACGCAGGTATGCTTGCGATGCTCGAGAAGCTTGCGGCAGACCTTCAAGCGCAACAACGTCACTTGCAGCAGGGTACAGCAGCTGCAGGCTGCCGCTTCACGGTAACGGACGAGCCTAAATCGCGATGGACGGTACAGTCGCGCTGAGGGATCAGCGGCAAAGCATTGACTTTCGGCGACGTCGTGGACTAACTCATTGTCAGGGAAAATACGGACCAACCAGATTGGATGTCTCTTCACTAGAGGGCGATATTCGCTTTTGGCGCGCCGCATGGAGCGAGCTGGCCACGGCAGCAGCACAGCGCGCAGCAGACTGCGCGACCCGCTAGCGCACACTCACACGGAGAGGGTAAAAACAACAGCAACAACAGCCACTTCCGTCCCGTGGCCAACGCGCCTATAAACGGAGTTCTCCGTTAAAAGAGGGGCAAGATCATTGCTGACAATCGTCGGTCGGCTCGGCTCTCTTGCCTCGCTGCTCGAGGGATACCTCCATCGACAGTCGAGGAGCGACTACCCAGCCAACTTCGTCCATTAGTAAGAAGTCATCAAGAACTACGAGGAGTGCTCACAGGGAGCATACGAAGTCCAGGGCCCGTGGACGGATGGAGACGTGAAGATCGAGACTATTCAGAAGATGAAGACGAACAATACTTGAGATACCATGGATACTAAGTATAAGATAGAGAGAGTTAGTTGAGTCTTAATCGAGGAAGAGCGTTCATGTGTTCTTCTGATGGTTCTCGCGAAACCTGGCATGGCCCGAAACTCCGCGCACTTGAAACCCTTGACAGAGTTCTCCATATCGGCGGAGACATAGAGCTGGAATATTTTCGCCGGATGATGAATAAAATCTGATTTCGACTTCGAGAAGCGCTTGATCATATTTTGGTCCGGGAGCCATGTTTGACAGAAGTTACGTGACGAATCATTGACGACGCATATCTGATTTCCTGCATGGGAATAACGCGCCGTGTAATTTCAAATTCATGGCTCCTCCATGCGTACTATATTTTATTTGAGAAAAAGCGCTGATGTGAAGCTTCATGCTTTCACTGACTTGGAACAGTTTGCGCTGGATGAAGAGAAGTTTTCGTCACCATAGATATCATCCCTCGGAGGTAACGAGGTGTCAAGCACCCTGATTGTTCGAGGCAGGAATTGATTGCGAGCAACAATTTCGTTCCTCAATCCAACGAACCTGAGGTCTATCTTTTGAATCAGCTCGATGGACTTCGAGCCTACAACAATCTGCCGCTGTCCATCTGCAGCTTACATTGGATCCGGAAAACTCGGCGCATCGATAGTCCATTTGAACACTCATCATTCCGCGCACAATATCCGGGACGGCTAAGGAGGCGATGTATACGCACGGACGATTTGCTTCGTCTATTCCGGGAAATTCTCGTAAAGGATATCGCCTGTAGATCCTCTTAAAACAAAAAAGAAATAACTTTCGCTGACAATGCTCATATTCATTCTCGACTCATGAGTGTAATCCTGCCGCCTTCGACTCGAAGTTATATTTTGTGATTGAACGAAAGCTGCCCCCGATAAGTAATACGAACACGAGTCTCAAATCCTGTCTATCAACAATGATTCCTTTGCCCTCAACGGAACTCTCATCGAAGAGATGCTTTGCCGTTTTCACGGGCGGCGTGGCGTCGATCTGCTATTGGATTTTTCATGAGTAGGCAAAAAGCTGTAGCGGGCAAATGTCGTGCGCTCATTTCTGGAACCATGTTACTCCATCAGGGAGCGCCTCAGCATTCGAACGAGCACTCGACATTCTTGACCACATGTCGTCGCGCATGTTTAGAAGAAACACAAACGTAAGCGAACCCTACCGAGCATCAAAAGCGCGGGTTCACCAAGAAGGTTCCCACCGGCAGGTCAATCAGCCGAAAGTGGCCGCGACTTGGTGGAACTCTTAGCGCGTTCGACGCACGAGAAAGGTTACTCGTCGGTATGAGTCCGTCGATGCCGAGAGAGGTTACCCGATTGAGTGAAACTTTTCCCGCATTCGACGCACGAGAAAGGTTTCTCGCCGGTGTGGGTTCGTCGATGCCGAGACAGGCCACTTGGATCGGTGAAGCTTGTTCCGCATTCAGAGCACGAATATTGTCTCCCGCCGGTGTGAATCCGTCGATGTTGAGAGAGGCCACTTGGATCGGTGAAGCTTTGGCCGCATTCGGAGCACGAGTACGGTTTCTCGCCGGTGTGAGTCCGTCGATGCCGAGAGAGGCCACTTGGATCGGTGAAGCTTTGGCCGCATTCGGAGCACGAGTACGGTTTCTCGCCGGTGTGAGTCCGCCGATGCCGAGACAGGCTAGACGATTGAGTGAAGCTTTTCCGCAGTCGAAGCACGAGTACGGTTCCTCGCCGGTGTGGGATCGCTTGTGTGCATCGAGGTGGCTTGACTGGGTGAAAGACTTGGGGCACTCGTTGCAACTGAAAGGCTTCTCGCCGGCGTGGATAAGACGATGTTTAGAGAGTGTCTGCGACTGGATGAAACTTTCACCGCATTCTAGGCACGAATACGCTCTCTCGCCGCTGTGAGTCTGTCGATGTCGAGACAGGCTAGACGATTGAGTGAAGCTTTTACCGCATTCGAGGCACGAGAACGGTTTCTTGCTGGTGTGTCGAGGCCGATCATTTCTCCCATCGAATTTCGCGGGGCAATCCGGCGGTCGAGATTTCGATGGGCGTGCCGTACGACGGTTATTCCTCATCTTTACGATACGCAATTGTGTCCTACAGTGGGTATCTCCGTTCAGCAGCCCGCTCACAACGATGCACGTCTGTTATGTGTTTACGAATTCCCGCGAGGAGAGAGTGAGGGCACGGAGTATGACGTCACATTTCCGGTCTTCGAGAACCTGTTGACTCAATCCATTCGACGCCGTCGTTCTTGATACTGATGCCAGCGGAGTGCTATCAATTACCGCAGATGGCAATCCAGATTCGCGTGAGGAGCCGGTCGAACCCAAGATCGGCGAGATGGAGATGTAAAGTTCTGGAACTGGTGACGGGACGAAGTTGTCACCGTTGGTCTATACCGCAAATGGAGGCATGTCGCCACCTACGAGATTTTGCAGGAATCTGTAAATCGGAAATTTTTGAGACGTGACGTTTTGGGATCGGGCTCTTCAATTTCGTCCCCCCATCTCACGAATTTTGAATCGATTGAATCGGAATCCGCCGCTCTCCATTTGCAACTCCAATCGGATCCGGAAAACTCGTCGAGTCGATGTTCCATGGGAACTCTTTCTCATCATTCCGAGGACCATATCCGGGATGGCTCAGAAAGCGATACATACGTTCAAGATCAAACCGTGATCTCGAGGTCGTGGATTCTCATGACCGAGACAGTGAGGAATGCAAAGAGCTCACAAACTCCGCGGCGAGCGAACAGGAGTGGCCAGAGACCTCAGCCACTTGAAACTCTCCGCGGAGTGCTCCCCATCGGCGAAGAAATGGAACGGGCGTGTTGTCTCGAATGAAGACTAAATTCGATTTCGACGGTTAGCAGGTTGATTCATCTTTTGCCAGGAAGCCACGTTTTACAGGAGCTCCTTCAGCAGTCATCGACGAAACACAGGATTTTTTTTCGTCGGAATACCTCGCCGTGTCCCCACCCCCGATGCATCGCGTAGCCACGTGTGATGAGTGAACGCATCGCTCGTAACACCTGATGGTGTGCCGAGTTGACGCTCGACGTCTGACGACTTCGAGCGCGCAACAGCTCAAAGCGAGAGGAAGAGCGTGACGCTGACGAAACAAACATCCTCAGCGCTGTGGAAACGTAGGAGCTGGATCTCTCGTGCTGCTCCCGATTCGTTACGTGACCTCGCAATTTCGCCGCGTCGGAGGCGAACATCTAGGTAGGTCCTCCGTACTTCCGTTCGGCAATGGGTATTCGCTACGAGATCGTTCATTCAAAGACCCAACTCCACTTTTCAATCAGAGGGATAGCTGACAAATAGTATTCAGTAGAATGAATGCAAACATATGGGTGGTTCTAGTGTGGGATATCAGTCCCGCGAGGATGAGCTCAATGGTCCTGAGCAGCATGCGGAGACTGATTTTTGATTTTTCTCGCAGATTCAGTTTCCGATGGATTCGCCTTCTTCGGAAAACTCCGCGTCGCCACGGGACCCTCCGAGGGAAGTCAACGTTAATGAGCTCTTCGAATACTTGAAGAGGACGAGCGAGGGTCTGTCCCTAGATGACTTGGCGCGGCTGGGTCGATCCGGCTTGGAGGACGGAGTTCTCAAGGCATGTCCGCGGCTCTCTGAGGCCGATCCACGTGATATGGCCGTGGCATGCGAGTACTTGCAGGCGAATCTCTTCATGAGGGAGGCGGTTGGATCGTTCGGTATGGGGTTGCATTGTCGCCGGATGCAAAAACTCGATTTCTTCCGACTTGCGCAGAAGATCCGAGACGATCATGGAACCAGGCGCGAAAATTCACCCCGAGCTGCTTCCAATCGTTTGAAGACATCGAAGAACTCGAACGGCATATCGAAATCAATAACTGCTAGGGATTCATGATACACTGCATAAGGCGGGACTTGGTGGATGTTGGCTATATGCTTCAAATATTCGATATTACGTGCACCGTCGAGCAGCTGGTGGCTGTGTATGATGAAAGCGTTTCAATGTTGGAGAGATCCACGCGTTATCCCATTAAGAGGTACCTGCTTGGATGGATTTTCGATCGCAGATTCAGGGAACTTATAAGGACCCGAAAATGCAAGCGACCCCTGAGGCGAGATATCAAAATGTACTTGGGAAGAGTCGATTTAACGAAGCATTGAGCTGCTTGCTTTCCGATGCGGAGCTGTTCAGGTTCAATTATGGCGCAGGCGAGTTGGCTCAGACCTTTCTGAGTGGGGGCGCAAGTCTCTACCATAGGGACCAGCATGGAGTATCTTTTCCGAGGAGGCTTCTCGGCCTTGGTGACTCGTACATTGAGCACGAGCCGCTTCGGACATTGTTAACGTACTTTTGCTGTCCTCTGAAATATGTGGGGGTGAGGTCATCGCTGACAATCGTCGGCTGGCACCGCTCTCTTGCCTCGCTGCTAGAAGAATACCTCCATCGACACCCAAGGAGCACCTATCCAGCGAACTTCGTCCATTTGTAAGAAGTCATTGGGAACTACGAGAAATGTTCGCGGGAAACAGGCGATACCCAGAGCCATTGGATGGATGGAGACGAGAAGACTATCCATTAGATTTGAACGATTTGAACGATTTGAACGATTTGAACGATTTGAACGATTTGAACGATTTGAACGATTTGAACGATTTTAACGATTTGAACGATTTGAACGATTTGAACGATTTGAACGATTTGAACGATTTGAACGATTTGAACGATTTGAACGATTTGAACGATTTGAACGATTTGAACGATTTGAACGATTTGAACGATTTGAACGATTTGAACGATTTGAACGATTTGAACGATTTGAACGATTTGAACGATTTGAACGATTTGAACGATTTGAACGATTTGAACGATTTGAACGATTTGAACGATTTGAACGATTTGAACGATTTGAACGATTTGAACGATTTGAACGATTTAAACGATTTCTGCGATTCAGACGATTCATACTAAGGATACGATGGAGAGCGTTAGTTTATTTTATCATAATCAAGAAGAAACGCTCATGTCTTCCCCCGACGGTGCTCACGAGACCTGACCGTGATCCTGACGGTTGGAATAAAGGAGACCGAGTGTTACACGTCAGTAATTGTTCTTCCTTATTTCTTTTCCATATTTCGACCACTATAGGGTAACAACATCGAGCCGCGTGCCACGTGGTCGACCCGCCAAGTCGACAATCTTCCATTCCGATCTCCTCGGAATCAAATAATGCAGTTGATGCTAGTTTTTCTCGGATTCGTCGTGATCAACAGTTTGCACGCTGAATATTTTCAGCGTTTCTTGGAGCATAGATTTTGAAAAACAACCTCCTCTCGCGACGACGCGACATGGAGCCCATCTCCATTGCCTGGTCACAGGCAGTGAGGAAGGTGGGAATTCCACGATTGCCGGGGCTAGCAAGGGGAATGGCCCAGTACTTCGCACACTTGTCATCCTTGACAAAAATCTTCACATCAGCGGAAAAAAGAATCTGGGAATGAATCTCAGTAAAATCTGATTTCAACTTCGAGAAGCGCTTGATCATCCTCCGGCCAAAGAGCCATGTTTGACAGGCGTTGCGTGACTAACTAATCATTGACGACTCACATCTGTCACTTCTGATCTTCTGTGGGGCGGTCTCGCTCGTACTCCGCGATGATGAGCCGAGTTGGCTTTCGACGTTTCACGATTCACGACGCGAAACCCATGCACGAAATTGCGGCATCAGCTTCGAGCTAAAAATCAGACCCGGGAATAGACAAGCTCGTGAGATTCCTGCTACGAATGGTTTGATGCGGCTTGGAGGACCGAGATTTCGAGCATTCGACTTCCACGATTTCGCGCCGACAAATAATTCCCCTAGTATGCGAGAACTTGCAGATGGCTCTGATTTACAGTGAGTTGAATACAGCTCGGTGCTTGCCGAGACCAAAATCTTCGTCATTCAGTCTAGGAGAGTGAAATTCTTGGGTCGGCAACATTTGGAACCAATGTTTTACAGTGCGACCACAGAAGACGAATTGGCGGTTCAGTAAATGACGAAACTTGACTTGTACGGATTTGTCTGCCTTCAAATTCAGCTCTTCCTCGAAAATTATCTCCCACCACATCGAGGAGCCGTTTCGTCCATCAAACTCCAGAAGCTCTGGTTTCTTGTTCTTTTTGCTGGATGGTTGACCTTCCCGGATTCCCCAGCTCCACATTCGTGCACATTGATTTTCTGCCAGGTGAAGTGGAGTGGCGTTCTTTTTGAGAGCGTGTCCTGTGGGTATGGCTTCGAACACTTTTCCGCGAGTGAGAAGGCATTGACGGTCTGGTAACACACACGGTTAATTGAGCTCTAGATTCCAGTCTTCCTTGCATGTTTACGATTGAGCGGTGTCCAGTAGTACTCAGATGCAAGCTTGGGAAACGCTAACTCAGTTGACCCCGGGACCCAGTTGGTGGCAAGGCCCAGTTGACGTGCACCTCATTTCGAGCTATTCAGAATCGAACAATGCATTGGATGCGAGTCTCCTGTGGATTCATCTCGATTCATTGCGACACCTCAAACTTGAGAGGGTCTGAGGTGCGAGACCTGTGCGTTTTCCCGGGCCACCATAGAGGTTGGTGAGGTAATGCATCAGACTCATGAAGCATTGATTCACCATGTCGATGTTCCTGGGCTCCAGGTACTCGATGGCAGTCTGCGCATCTAGGCAGCGGCTGATTGCCTCGGCTAGCAGGCGTTCGCGACGGATCGTATACAACGTGGAGTGGGACGGTCGTTGGTTCGGACGACGGGCGCACTTCCACACTCGCATCCTCTGCACGCATCCCATTCCCGCAAAAACATGACCGCGCATTCGTACAGCTATTCATGCAGTAGAAGATTTTCCTCCTCGGCTGTGCGCTTTCGGCATGTGAGCTGACAACTAACCGTTCTCTGTTCGCAGACTTCGACGATGGCACAGGAATCCCGACCGAACCAACGACCGTCCCACTCGACGTTGTACACGATCCGGGTCGGGTCCGTGTTCCTTTTGAAGTGTGTTCCGTAACTTAGATCGTAGGCTTCATATTGAAACCATTCGATAACTCAGAAAATACGCCATAACTCGGAACTCAGACACTGAGACGTTCCCATTGCAGGAATTCATCGTCTCCGAAACCATCGATCATTATTGGATTGGTGGTGTTCGAGCGAATTTGCTCTCGAAGTCGAACATTGTAACGTTACTGTAGCGATTCAGAACAGATGATCGGTTGATTCCCGCGATCTCGAACGGATGTTCGCAGTAGGCTCTCGACTATCTTTGCTTCGGCAGTGGCGGACCGTAGGGGGGGGCGGGGGATCTCGTCCGCTTCGAGCGGCACTCCTGAGGGGCGGCATTTTAATAATTTATGACCCATAGCGCGTCGTTTCTTGGTTGTCGCTCCGCTTCGGAGGCCTTTCCAGGGGGCGGCATTTTCTAGATTTCCCGGATTTTTCGAGGTCCGCCCCGGGCGGCACTCAGGCACGGTCCGCCACTGTGCTTCGGTGTCCAAAATCATGTCGGTTACGAGATCGCACAAAAATACGTGTTTGTCGTTAAAATCAGTGCCACATCAGAACCACTTGGCATCCGTTCGTCTCGGGACATCTCAAATCCAAATTTCGGATTCTAGGGAGCCATCCTAACACGTATTCCGTAAAATGGAGCTTCATCTTTTCATAGAAGCTTGTTGTGAGCATCATCTGAGTCTTCGATTCTAAAATACGATGCTGCTCGAACTCTTCGGAGTCCACGAAAATGGAACCATGGTGTAGATTCGCGTGAGCCGGGTTCGGCTCTCATGTAACCACGATAGCACTAAATTTTGACACCCTTGGGAAAAACCTCCCGATAACCCTTCCCATCTGAGGAAGAAGTTCTCTATCAGAGTCAAATTACGACCGAAAACCGATCGTATTGCAAATATCTTCTCATGAAGACTTGCCCGTAGGCTCTGGGATGAAGGTATCCCGCGCATCCTATTGGGACGCGAACCCTTTATACAAATAAAGTGACTATTGATTGATTGAACTCAGAACTCCGAAATTTTTGAAACAATCGGTACACTGCGATTCTGTAACACGGGGAGTTGACTGTAACAGCGGCGGGAAGGGAATTACAATCTCATCTGGCCTTTCATTGAGACGTTTAGAAAGTCGCATTTCTAAGGCAGTTTTGAACTATGTTGTTTTCGGCTCGAGGAACAAAGAAGAGGCGGCCAGAACGGGTGTTTGTGACACGATATGCGAAGAAAGGTTCAAAAGTTGAGTTAAAGAATGAGGTTCGGGCATGTTTGATTTCCATGGAATCAAACATCTCAGACATGGTAGCAATTTGAATTGACTCGCGTTGAGCATTACACCTACGAGCAACTCGAGAGATGAAATTGTTTTGGAATCGGCCAAAGGCCAACAGAGTGCCACGTAACCAAGGGCGCCAGATTTGAGCCCCGAACATAAGTGATGAGAGAACTAGGATGCGGTAAGCTCGGATGTGAACATCGGGAACATTACAAGACAAGGCTCGCAGCACGAAATTGGCGACGCGGCCAGCTCGTGCAAGAGCAGTAAATGCATGTTGTTCGGGTTTCATCTCGTCATTGAACAATACACCGAGGTCTTTGATGTTATGGACGATCGGAATGATTTCACCAAGCATCTGGTACTCGTAAGAGTTGTTGTGGATGAAATGAATGGTTGCCGATTTGTGGGAGGATATTAACAACTTCCAGCGTTGGGCTCATGCACCGATGTTGTCGAGAGTCAATTGAAGCGCTTCACGGCGGCCACGGACGGACACGTCGGCAGAAATCTCAAGGTCGTCTGCATAGGTAAAGTGACGAACGCCCGGAGCCATCTCATGGGGAAGATCACTGGTGTTCTATTTTGACGATATCCTGTGCGATGTCGCTTGCTGCTTGACCTCCGTCGCTGTCGATCCTGGCGAGCTTCTTGCGGTAGTCGACCGGTTTGATGTAGGAGGTTACGCATTCGCTGGCTCCCTCGAAAATGCCTTCTTGTTCTGTTCTGACAGGTGTGTCCATGCAGGTTCAACGAAGCTTCTTTGTGAGCTTTGCTATTGCTCGCGAAGCAGCGAGTATTCACCATTTTAGCTGCGCAAGTAGAGGACTTGGGTGACCTCAGACAGACTGATGAACTTCTTCATCGCTTCGACTCATGTAGACTCGTCAGTCCTGCATACGTTTGCGAACCGGCAAGATGCGAGCGGTAAGAGATCAGGTCTGACACCGACCGCTTGGCACCCGTCTCTTATCTCAGTTCCAGCAACTTAACCCCATCGGAGAACGAAATTGGACTCGACAGCAGCAACGAAAACTGGGGAGAATTCCTAGAGACCGGGGACGGTCATCAAACGAGAGCTCTGACCGAGAACTCTGGACTTGGCTTTGATCGATCTGCTCTGCTCACAGCGGGGGAGAAATTCTGTTCTTTGACAATGATCGAATGAATCGTTGCAAATCGGAAACTGAGGGCGCATTTCCGCCACGTTCTTCGTTCGAAACGCACTTTGGATATGGGGAGCGGCCTCTCGCGAGTTCGGCACACCGACGGTGTAGTTCCATTCTTCCAATGAGGTTGATGGTGGGATGGGATTGACGGAGGCACTCCGAACATTCCTCGTTTCAATCGTGAATGAACGATCACCCCTCTTTGCGAAAATATTTAATAGGTAGGAGAATCGCCGAGCGTTCGGTCGCCAGATCCATAATCAGCATGCCTCCAAGGCAACGAGGTCTCAGAGCAGCTTTCATCGGATTCGGGAAACTCGGCGTGTCGATATTCCATTCGAACACTTTCTCATCATTCCGGAGGCCCCATCTAGGACGGCGCGCAAAGCGATATATATGTACGTTCAATATTGAACCGTGACCTCGAGGACGTGGACTCTCTGCCAAGGCAGTGAGGAATGCGAGAAGTCCACAAACTCTGCGGCGAGCTAACAGGAGTGGCCCAAGACCTCAAACACTTGAAACTTTCCTCGACGTGCTCCCTATCGGCGAAGACATGGAACCGGGTCCTTCTTAATGCGCGTCCTTCGCCGCGTGTAACGAGTCGCCGTATCGCTCGTGACTCGTGATGATGTGCCGAGTTGACGTTCGACGTTTCGCGACGTAGAACACATTCGCGAAAACGTGGCAATAGCTTGAAGCGAGAGGATAGCTTGACGCTGACGAAACAAAAAGCCTCAACGCTGTGCGAACGTTTGAAACTGAATTTCTCGCGCTGCTCCTGATCTGATACGTGACTTCACAAGTTTGCCCCGTCGGAAGCGAACATCTAGGTAAGTTGAAATGATTGCGTCAACGATCGCTGGTTCGCTCCACCCGTCTCCTCCCGTTTGGCGATCGGAACTCGGTACGAGGCCGTCCCCTAAGAAACCAAACTCCACTTTTCAATAAGAGGAATGGCTGATGAATATGTAGTACTGATGAGTAGAAAGAATGCAAACATATGGGCTGTTCTCGTACGGGATACCAGCTTCGCGAGGATGAACTCAATGGTCCCAAGCAGCATGCGGATTCTGATATCTGATTCTTCTCGCCGGCAGATTCTATGTCCGATGGATTCACCTGTCTCGGGTATTGCGCACCATACCTCACAGTGGGCTCGATTCAAATCGGAGGACCAAGCTTTTGCTTCCTTCTCGCGGCTCGCTGAGTCGGATCAAGGTGAAATGCCCATGGCATTCGAGTACCTGCAGGTGAATCGCTTCATGGAGGAGCTGGATAGATCTCTGGGGAAGCTGTCGGGCCTTCGTTGGCAGCCAAAACTCAATTTCTTCCGACTTGCGCAGAGAATCCGAGACGAGCATGGAAACACGCGCAAAACTTCAGCCCCGGCCTGCTTCCAATCGTTTGAAGACATCGTGAAACTTGAGCGAAACATCGAAACCAATAACTGCGTGGAATTTATGATCCAGTGTCTGAGGCTGGATTTGGTAGATGATTCGTATGTGGATCGAATGTTCGGGATTACGTCCACCGTCGAGCAGCTAGCGGCTCTGTATGATGAAATAGTTTCAACATTGAAGAGATACAGGTGTCATCCACATTGGGAAAAGCAGCCGCGTCCGAATGTACCTTCAGATCAGTACTTTTATGGCAAGCTATTCCAGAAGCAATTCAGAAACCTCATGAGGGCCCGACAATCCAAACGAACCACATGGCAAGACTTAAAAATGCTCTTGGAAAGAGCCGCGTGTTTGAATGGCTCAGATATGTTTATATTTGATGTAGACATCCCCGATGCATATATTGACGAAGCATTGAGCTGCCTGCTTTCCAATGCGCAACTATTCATTTGCGCTGATTACACGAATGATTTGGCTCATCTTTCAAAGTCCCTCCTGAGTAGGGGCGCAAGTCTCTACCATACGGATCAGCATGGAGTATCTACTCTGATGAGGCTTCTCTGCCTTGGTTGGCCTCATGATAAGTGGCCGCGTCAAACATTGTCTACGTACCTTTGCTGTCGTTTGAAAAAAGAGAAGGGTAAGATCATGGCTGACAATCGTCGGCTGGCACCGCTCTCTTGCCTCGCGGCTAAAAGAATACCTCCATCGGCACTCGAGGAGCAACTACCCACCCAACTTCGTCTATTCGTAAGAGGTCATCGAGAACTACAAGGAGTGCTCGCGAGAAGGATAAAAAGTCCAAAGTCCGTGGATGGATGGAGACGATTTCCCCGAGACTATCGAGGCGGTGGATACTGTCTAGACGATCTTCACTTTTGGGAGTGAGGATACGATGGAGAGAGTTGGTTCTTAATATCATAATCGAGAAAGAGCGCTCATGAGCTTCCCCGACGGTGATCACAAAACCTGACCGTGACCCTGAGGGTTAGAATAAAGGAGATCGAGTGTTAAACGTCAGTGATTGAGCGTTCTAGTTTCTTTTGCATCTTTCTACCAATACAGGATAACCACATTAAGCCGCCTTCCACGTGGTCGACTTGCCGAGTTGACAATCTCCCATTCCCGTCTCCTTGAAATTGATGTGGAAGAACACATCAGGTCACTCACTGACAAGGAGTGGAGGGGAGGCATGGAAGGTAAATTTAGCCTGGACAGATACAGGAAATACAAGGAAGACAGGGGCATGATTGATCATTAACATATATCAAGACTGTTTATTAACCAATACTTTGGTGTCGTGGGGTATCATTGGTAAAAATGGTGGAGATCACAAGGGAGCTGACAGTGTTTCCACCTGCACTGATCGTCAATATTATGTGAGAGCGTCCGTGTACAAGTTTCAAAGTGGTAGCCGTGAGCAGCGCCTCTCATGAGGAGATGGCGGTTCTTGAGCTGCGCTTTCTTCCAAACGTCGTTGCTGAGTGCGGGAGAGGCGAAGATATACGGGTCGATGAGCATCATTTTCGTAGCCCATTTCTCGAAATGTTTTGAGTATGCTACGGTCGTCGGTAGGTCGAATCTTTCTTCGAGCTCCTCGGTGAGGAGGTTACAGCCCGTTTCCCGAATCCGTTTCCCCGAACCCGTTTCCCCGAGACCCGTTTCTCCGGACCCGAATATTCAAAAAGCTGCTTGCCGGTGTGGTTGGGCCCGTATGCTTGCTCGCTTCGCTCGCTCGCCCAAAACCTGACCTAACCTCACCCAATCCCCCGCCATTTGCATCCATAGTTTCGGGGAAACGGGATTCGGGGAAACGGGAGGACACCGGTGAGGAGCGGGGTGTCTGCGATCAGGTAGATTGGACGAATTCGCGAGGTGCGGTGAAGTCCCAGTGCGGATTTCAGGAGTTGATCATTCATATGACAACACCAGGGGAAGCAAACTCCTTGCGGGAGCCCGACCGGGATTCCCCAACACCAACTCCGTCAGAGCGAGATTCGAGGGGGATGGGAAGTGTGTGATCTGCAGTCAGCAGCCTGAAACCCTCGAACACGTATTGATGGAATGCAAGGAACACCAGGGTGACGATCCAGAAACGAGCATGAGGCTATGCCTAAATAAAGACTCAGCGAAGTCGACAGTAGAGCGAACTAAGCGGTCCCTAGAGTGATGGGAAAAGGCGATGAAGGGATACATTCCTCGCGCTGCTAGGATCGTCCAATGAATAACAACTCTAGCCAGCTGGGAAAACTCGCCCCCGCGCAAGGGGTTTCTTTCATATAACATAACTGTATATTGACAAGAAATGGTTAATGAATGAATGAATCAATCAATATGATCTCGAGATGTGCATTCAGCGTCGATTCAAGAATTGACACTGACTGCCAGAGCTGCCATTGGAACGGGGAAATTCAAATCTGGATTGACCCAGCTTCAATGAAATATATAGCTCTGTATTCACTTGTTGCGACTATTCATCGGCCCATGCATCGTTCGCAGCAGGCAGTGAGGATTTTTCGTTGAGATACAATCGTTCATTCACAGCAAAAGCTCCATATGCTTCTTTGAATCGAGAGGCGTTGTGAGATTCTACTTCGGAAAACTGCTTTCATGGCATTACAGTCGACTCCGCTTGATTGGTATCCGGATAATCGGGGCTCAGAAAACTCTCGAGTTGATCGAGTTTTCACTACGGTTGATTCTGATTTCCTGGATCCCAAGTGATTAACATATTCCCGAGAGTCTCGGCGACGGTTCCCGGACAAATCCCCAGTCCGGGCGACGGAATCTATCGAGACTGTTAGCACAGCGCGAAGAGCGGTCGGCTCTGGCGTCCCATGTCTCATGATGTGACGTCTGCTACGCGAACGTGTGAGTTACCCGATGTGTAAAATTAATCGTTGCCTCCAGAGATCCATAGCTAGACTCTCCAAGCGTAGACATGGCTCGGAGGGATCTCACATTGGCTCAGAAACCGGTTCAATCGGTTCAACGTGAATAATGATCGCTGGATCGCATCTGCAGGTGACTGTGAGATCCCCGCTGAACATTTCTCCGGGTTTTATCGAAGATATTGCGAGATCAGATCGCCTGAACATTTCAATGCATCGATGCAGGCGCAAATTGCGCAAATCGTGCGTAGTCGAGAACCTCCTCTTGGTCTGAGGTGCACGCATTCCCAGGATCTCGTTATAAGTCACGCTCGTTTCAATAGGAAGAAAGTCTTCATGATCCGCGAACAAGCTTGTCTCTGTGCACCGGGATGGGAATCGGGGTGACGCATCGTTATATCGAGTTATCAGTTTTGAACGAGCTTGCTGCGGAATTCACACGATTGCATCACGATTCGCTATTTCGGGAACTATTTCCGTAGTTCCTTCGATTTTCTGATTTGTTGCCGCGACTCGTCCGCGACTTTCTAATTTTTTCACCGCGACAAATGGGTATCAATCCTCTCACGAGATCGTATTTTTGAACCATTCGAGAATGATTCTTCTTCTAACCATTACCATTGGTCGAAAATAGACCTCCCTCTCGTTCGTTGTGAATCTTGCCCGCGTGCACTGGTCGAAAAGTGCTCTCCTATCAGTCATTGACCCCAGTTGAGGCATGAATGAGATCTCTGCCGATCGATCAGGTTGACGGGCAGGAGTATGACCAAGGCGACGTGTCTCCGTTGAGCCATCAAGCTGCTATGATTGAAAACCTTTGCAGGTAATCGAGCCCTTCCGGAACTGTGGGGTGAGTTCCGGGGTGAGTGCCTCACCCCATCGCTTTCCCCGCCCAGATAATTTTGTCTCACAATCAGTAATTTCGACCGCAGCCCGTGGCCGTCCGATGAATGAACGCCGACGCCGCCGTCATGGCTCTCCGGCCTCGTCCGCCATCTCGCGATCAGATCCATCTGCCTCTTCGAGAAAAGTAATGTTCTTCACATTTGCACCTTCTCCTTTCTGTTGTTCTTCGCTGTCAACAAAGCTGGGCTATTCACTGAGACATCCCGCTCAAAAAATTCGAAAGTCGGGGCGGATTTTCGATACAGTCCCTGGAGTTTTTTGTGCCATTCGAGGCTTCGAGATTCTTTCTGAAAGACACCATCAGGACTTGAAAAAAACTTCGTGGTCAATCATGAGTGGGCGGTTCTCCCGATCGAGTGTTTTCAGAATCAGTGTCTGACTCCCCGAGTTTCCAGAAAGAATACGATTGAATGGAGGTCGATTCCACACGACGTCTAGATCTCAGAATCAGATTACATGTCGAGATTTCGCTCTTCTAGTGGAAAACGCTCAAAAAATTGACACGCGTGAAAATTGCTAGCCCGTGAAAAAATCGCGAGTGTAACGGCCCCGGCAGATCAGGCAGCAAGAACGGGATGAGCTTCTTTGAGACGAATGGATGCAGTTGCGGTGAATGCGAAAAGTGCGCTTTTCGGGGCGGTGGAATTCAGGGAGTAACCCGAGATGCTCATGGAAGGTAGTGGCCACTCGCGAATCACTTGCGTGGCTTCCTAGAGAAAAGTGGTGTTTGGTCCGCTCATCAGGATTCAGAAATGTCGCAAAGAGATGTGGAGAACGATGTGGTTTCATTGTATGCATGAAGGCCAGTGAGGGTTCACGTCACAGTTGGGAGTTGAAGAAGCAGACGAGTGTCGATCCGGGACGAGAACTTGGTGGGCTGCGGAAGCTTACATCAAGCAGTCGTACTGAAATATCAATCATCCCCGGAGTCGGGTAACCGGAACCCGACCGTATCAGATATCGCAATGAGTTCCATATCCCGCCCGAATCCTCAACGAGGACAGCACCATAAACCTGGATCTGAAGAGAAATTCCCTTTCGTCCGGAATAATTATGAACGGACGATAGCTACATCGCCCGACTGCCCGTGGAATTCATTTGGGTATGTTCCATTCCTCCCAGCGGTAGCCTCCATATTCACGTGACGTATTTAACAGCCGAACTACGTCGCCCGGTGGAGAAATCGCTACCACGAAGTATTGCTAGAGCTCGAACGGGAACGGGCCCGGCGGCTGGCGGCCGAGGCCCAAGTCGCGGTTTTCAGAGAACTGTTACGGTGAGTTGGATCATTATGATCGTATTATTCATGGATATCTCGTGGAACCTTCGATCGGAGATAACATCTATCTTTGGAAGGGATCGCTTCCTGCAATAATCTCAGATTCCTCGACACAGTAAATCTCATCCGCAGAAAGGAGCGGCGGCCTTCGCCGCAGAGAGACTGAGGATCGGCTTGGACACGGCTCTGATGAATATATAATAAAATGCTCTAATAAAATGGATGTACGAATACGAGGAGATCTTCTTACCTCGAGGGAAAACTTGCATGCGACCATTCCACTCAAAGGGGAACAAGGCGCGGGCTAAACATTGAGCGTGCAGCGACTTGGAATCCATTCCTTTCCTACTTATTCATCGAACTTGGTATTATGATGTTTCAGTGAAGTATTTCGCGTTGCGATCATTTGAAATCCCACTGAATCGACCGCCATCAGCAATTTGAGAGCAGCCCATCTGATTGTTCAAGCTCTGGCCCACAAGCGCTTGAGAATCCTGGAAGCTTTCGGAGAACGATTCCTGAGTTTTTCCGTCTGAATCGGTTAATCCGTGTCTTTTGATCTCCGTTCGACTCCGTAAATTCGTCCACCACGAAACGAAAGCGTCAACATCAGAGGTTTCGATCGTGTCGTAGATCAGTCTCAGCTGTAATTGACACAATGAGGATCCTCCGATGCGGGAAAAATAGACGAAGACTTCTGAAATTCATTCGCTCTCCTAGATCTCTGTGCTCGAGATGGAGCGAGCATCAATGTCTCGTTGACGATACATTATTGAAATGCTCATATCTCTCTATCCGCTCATTTCCGTGCAGAATCCCGATAATTTTCTTCTCATTGAATCGTGAACATGACCCTGCCCACTTTTCAGCATGATTGATGAAATGAGATTCACTTCTGGTTAGACAGAACCTGTCCATCTAGAACAAATCTTCTCAAACTTTTGCTGACAATGAGTTGCTTGGCATCCTCGGTGGTGGGATCGAGTGTCTGTTCATCTCGGGGATCGTCTGGCACCTGTGGAGAGGAATAAATCACAAAGAATTTACGCATGGAAGTCGACGGCAGCCCTCCATTCG
This sequence comes from Lepidoglyphus destructor, assembly GCA_031001835.1. Classification (NCBI taxonomy): domain Eukaryota; kingdom Metazoa; phylum Arthropoda; class Arachnida; order Sarcoptiformes; family Glycyphagidae; genus Lepidoglyphus; species Lepidoglyphus destructor. Next base: position 157,546 of record JARNKU010000140.1, read on the forward strand.
ATCCACGAAGAGAGTCTCTAGAGATGACAACAGAAGCATGAGTTTCGCTCGAAAGTGAGCACTCTTCGTTATCCTCACTACGCCCCATATTTCCCCGATCTGGTTTGATCAATACATCGCAAAACCGGGGACACAGCTGTGCTAGCCCTCAGAACGGATTGAATGTGGACGCGATCCACTCTAAGATCATGGCGTTCCGAAGAAGAGAGCGGTCTGAGTCGGAGCACCCATTGCTCGTTGATGCGTGCCCACCATGCACGGCTTCCGAGACCCAAACCCTGTCGTGCAGTCCCGTAACCTTTCTTTCCTCCCGTACAGGATTCCCACCGCGAATCGTCGTTTTGTTTCTCGCAATCGCAAGTTTCGCCTCAATCTCATCTCTCAGTCTCCAAGTTGAATGAGCTCCTCTCCAGAGATCCCGCGGTACAGTGACCCTACCCTCACCGCCCTCTACGACTCAGTCATTGAGCTGCTGCTTCAATCATCGATTCCTTTTCTGTTGAACGTTCGATTCGTTTCCTTCCTCGCGGTCTCTCTTTTGACGCCACGTTTCCCCGCTCCCCCTCCCGATAGTAGTATAGCACTCAAGTGTCACATTTTCATTGTGAGAGCTTGAGCAGAGGTAGATGACTCCAGAGAATAAACCTTGTTCTAGTTCAACTCAATCTACGTCTCAAGCATGGATGCTTTGATACCGACGGGAAGACACTTCGTTACGGACTCACCGATAATCGTCGTGACCGCTTCCGTTGATTGTCCTCCTCGAAGCAGGAGCTCAGGATGAAATTCGCTGGGTCAAGGAATCCGAGTTCATCGTCGAAAGCAATCCCCTCCCAAGAAGAGATGCTATCCCCGATCGGAGCTCCAACGAGATATTCATGAATGATATGACCATAATGATACAACTCACTGCGAAATCCTCCACATCCCCGCAACCTGCGCCTCTGCGCCAACCCGACGCAACCGTTCCTCCTTGAGCTCCTCTTGACTCTTCCTCACTTCTTCTTTTTTCGCCAAGTATCTGTCCTTACACATTTGAGCGCAGTTTCGCTGTAAAATACGGCATATGAAGATTGAGGGCTCTGTCGGATAGGAATCGGTTTTCCTTTTCAGCCAACTGATTCGGACTCTTCATCTGTCTCATGCGTCAAGCAACCCTCGTCGTCCATGGTTCCATCAGAGCTGAGACGCTTGTCAAAAAGCCCGTGAGCCCCGAACCTCGAGCTTCGGAACCGATGCCGACGGGGAAGATTCCGGTCACTCTGGCTGTTCAGGTGACACGCCATTCCGTGCCTGGTAATCGAAGATTGAAAGAATATCACCTTTCTTGAAGAGGCAGACGAGTTTTTTCGCGGGTTCGAGGGAGAGGCGGGAGAGCCTGCACAGCCTTCATTGAGGGAACGAGCAGCGGCCACGAGCTACGGAGGAAATGACTGATGAGACAGGAACATCTTAATGGGCCATGAGCGGCATTTCCAGCAATTGAATTTATGGCTCGAGGATTAGGATGGGACTTCGGTAACCGAGGCACGCCAATGACGCGGAAAATCGAGAGATGTCATCGGACATCGAGCGAGCAACAATGAACAATCAAAATACAAGAAACAAGAATCATCGAACTGGAGCGGAGAGCGCTCCGGACGACGGACAAAACTACTTGAGAACTGCCGAAAAAGCCTGGGAGAACACAAACTGTGGGTAAGAAAAAATACGAAACATAAGATGGTCGATGTTTAATCCATAATTCAGGATTTCAGCGCTCCATCCTCCTCGAGGGTGGATGGAGCGAGGGAAGCGGAGGAGGCAGATGGATGCGAATGCACACGATATCCCGAAAACGCAGAATCTTGAAAACACGGAATCCCGAAAAATCCCGAAATCCCGAGAGCTCGGAATCCCAAAAATTGCAGATCCCGAAGAGCTCGGAGCCCGGCTAAGCTTCTGTGTAGATCGTAGGAAAACAACCAGTGCTGATTGAGATCTGTGGGTGAAATTATGATCAAAGGAATAGACAAGTGAGAGAAAAAGAATGAGACAGAAAGAGTATACAGTATGGGATAGGAATGAGGTAGCCTCCTTTCTTGAGTGTCAACCGAGCTTCGTTCTTCGTTACTTTCTACTCCCGATCATGTTGTTCTCGCTCGCCAGTTCGAAGGGCGTCGTTGTACAGAAGTCTGTCCGTCGACCTCAACCTAAACGCCGGGTGCTTGCCGAGCTAACGTCGATGCCGGCGACATCAGATGATTGAACGCTATTGACGTCCTCAACAGAGCCACGTCGCCTTGGTAATCATCCTTTCCGTCGACCTGATGCTGATTTATCGGCAAAGAAGGGTCATCAGAGCGGTCGCGGGATCGCCAATTTGCGATGAATTCTCTTGATGCACTCAAATGTCCCACGCTTGCTAATCGTCAGCAGACCCAATAACAGTTATGAAAAGTCCTTTGTGAGCTTTGGAAGTACATCATCTGTGGTACCGTGGAATTCACTTATAAGTACATGATGTCAGAGTGAAAGTACCCTATTCTCGCGCGTATAACGAACCCCGAAAAACCAAAAATCACTGTGCGTAAGACGAACCTTACGTATAACGAACCTCGCGTAAGACGAACCTTCCGTATGACGAACCTCGCTTAAGACGAACCTTCCGTATGACGAACCTCGCTTAAGACGAACCTTCCGTATGACGAACCTCGCGTAAGGAGAATCTTCCGTAAACGAACCTCGCATAAGAAGAACCTTCCGTATGACGAACCTCGCTTAAGACGAACCTTCCGTATGACGAACCTCGCGTAAGGAGAATCTTCCGTAAACGAACCTCGCATAAGAAGAACCTTCCGTATAACGAGCCTCGCTTAACAGTGGTCTCGCAAAGAGAAGGTTCTTCTTACGAAAGGTTCGTTACACGGAAGGTTCTTCTTACGCGAGTTCCGGTATACGGAAGGTTCGTCTTACGCGAGGTTCGTTATAAGGAAGATTCGTCTTACGCGAGGTTCGTTATACGGAAGGTTCGTCTTACGTGGCGTTCTGAGTACGCGCGAGAATAGGGTAGTGAAAGGAAGTCTTTTTTTCCGGGAAAGTTTCCGGGAAATGCCGATATGGATGCTGCCGGAAACAGGGTAAAGACAAGAGAGATTCTGTTTCGTGCAATCCTGTACGTCTGAAGGAGAATAGAGCTGATTGTGAGTTCTCAGATGAGCACACTTGAGCCGCTCTATGCCGTTGATCTTGATCTCGGCATCGATCAGCGGCGCCCCCGTCGTCCTGATTCTGGGAAGGAAAACATACGATTGGACCGAAAGTTCCGTTGAAAAAACAGGTAGCAGAATTTACAGTCGATCCGAGAGGAGTGTTCGATACACGGGCTTCATCGCGGCCGTGGTCACTGTGAAGAACCCCAGCTTCAGCTTTCAAAAATGGATCATTCGAGCTTCGAGGTTTTCCACGAAGCAGTCCAGATCATTTATTGACATTTCCCATCGCCTTCTGCCAACATCAGAAGTCAAAGAATGCAGAGGTGCTCCTTCTCGATTTAACAAAACACAAAGTATCCGCTCCAAGGCCGCCAAGCACGATGAGGACTGCGACCACAATGACGACTGTCAACCAACTTCTCAGGCTCCACTGAGTCACCGTTCTTTGTTCAGCGATATGAATCTTCCCGGTTCCTGATCCCCCGTGGAACGCAGCGACTGTCAAGTTGTATCCTGAAAAATTGAGAGTCTTTGTCACTCATGGGAGACAAAAAGGATGACTTACAAATCAACGGACGAAATGAGAAGAGAAGCTCTCCGGCGAAGTGCAAAATCAAACACGGGGATGCTCACGATTTCCCTCGATGAAAGCTTCCGGCGCGAAAGTATTCGATGATATCTTAGAGTCGAGGGTATGATTGGTCTCCCGTTTGAAGTCGTTGGAGTCAGTGATGAGCTCCAGGTAGCCGTCGGTGGGCCATTCAGGCTGGCTCGGTGGTGACCAGCCCGGATTCACTTCGGTGGCCGAGCTCGACACAGACAACGTTGCAACTCGTGATTGCGTTGCCAAGTTGACGATGCTTGAATGTTGAAATAATGTCTGATAAGATTGAGAAAGAGGACACTTTTTTCGTACCCCCTATACCGCTGCAGCGACCGGGAAACGGAACTACGGAATCCCGCGAGATAAGAGTCAATCGAGTCGGAATCAGTGGGATGATTGCGGTTGTTTCATCACATGCCATCCACCATGGCGTCACGCGTGATGCAACGATTTCTATGCGCTCTGATGATAGCCTATCTTTTGCTCAAGATACAGTGTCAAGCACCTAAATTTTGTTCCCAAGAATGCCGAGCACCAACAGTGAGGCTAGTAGAAATCTTCAAAGCTTGCACGGATCTCGGATCGATACGCACGAAAAGAACCTACATCCTTCGAATGACCGCCGTCTTGATACTGCTTTCACTCGCCGGAGACATCGAATCCAATCCGGGCGCCTGCTGCGAAACCTGCGCCGGACCTTTTCAGACAGCGAGCACAAAAGTGATTCGCAGAAGGTGCAACAAGTAGGCACACACCCACTGCGGGCTCCACATCCCGGACTCCGGAGACACCTTGTGAAAGTCGTGCTTCTGGTTGGAGGCGAGCACCATGGTGCTGAAGAACGTGAAAATGAAAACTTACAATTGCTTCGAAAAACTGGTGATCGTCGAGGAAAAGCTTGACGAAGTAAGCAAGAGGCTATCAGCGCCTCAGGAAGAACCAGTGGTGTTTTGAACGTCCATGACGACGTCAAATGTCAGAGCCTCTACACGTCAAGACGCACCAGCACGTACACCGCGGACCCTGACTTTCAACGAGAGACCTCGAGCGCAGATGAATCAGACATGGCTAGGCAGCCAGAACCGAAACGGGGAGGAATGGAAAGAGCCCAGAATGGTGCACCTCCGCGGCGCTCGAATGCGGAACACCAACGCATTTCCAGAACGGCCACCCGGAGTTTGACATATTTGAATCGTACGACTATATCTTGCCCACCGAGACTTTCATATACGATTCGGCCTCGACCAACCTACGCCCTCGCAAATTATTCCATGGCCTGAAAGAGAAACCGCCTCGAGGACGGCCGAAATCGGGAGTAGCTATCGGCGGTGTCCCTAGCATAGAAAACGCCACACTAATCGAACAGAGCACGAGAACAGTTATGGTCAAGACTACGACTTTCTATATCGTCTGTATCTATTCATCCCTGAACAGGGTGGTCGAATCTATAGTGGAGATTTGAGGGAATGTCTTCTGCGATGCCCGAGCAACGAAAAAAAAGCAATTTTTTGAGGAGATTTCAACTGCAACTCTCTACTGAACGACTCACGATCAACGGCCTTCAGACTAGGCATCGAGGACCTTGGCCTGACCATCGAGTCATCCATCACAACACCAACGTACATCTGTTACTAGGGCTCGAGCTGCGTAGACGTCTTGATGTCAACAGCTAGAACGGGGAAACTCTCATCCAAGATTGCGAGACACTGCTCTCGGTGGATCGAAAACACCGCCCGCTCAGATTCAGCTTAGCAAAACCAACAGCGGTCGACCGACGTGAGCCAGCCGGACACCGTCTCGCAGCAACAGACGTCTCGATTCTCGATATAGCGAACCTGCAGAAAATGCTGAGCAACCGCCAAGCATGCCATACCGTCGACACCATGGGACAACGGCTGAGAGAAGCCATCTCGAACTCCTGCCGACCTCGAGCTTTGGGGAGCAGAAACCGACCATGGTTCGACAACGAATGCAAAGCAGCCAAACAAAACAGTCCACACTGTGCGAAAGCCCTCAACGAAGGCACCTGTGAGTTATACGTCCACGTCTGTGCTCGCCGACAGTACCAGAAAATCCGCGCTCAAAAGAAGAAAGACTACAGAACCCTCAAGCGAGTTGAAACCGTCCGTGAGAGCGTCAAACGACCAAGGCTGCTCCTGCCAACGCAACCAGCTCGGGCAAATCCCGTCATAAACGACCATAAACCACTTTGCACAACTCCTGACGCAACAAACAGAGCTACGACCCCGAGACCGAACTGCTTAGCTTGAAAATGACCAACTGACTTCACTTTAGAGGGAGTCTGTGAAGCGCTGAGACGAAAGAGCAACAGAAAATGCGCAAACACCTCAAAGCGCATCCGATGACCACTGTCCCATGGCTGACCATGCTCTTCAACAAATGCTTGGCCGACGGCGAAATCCCGATACAGTAGAGCCCCGTTAATTCGCACTCTCTGGGCGTCACAACCTGGTGAATCCTGCGAAAAGCGAATTATCGGGATGTCTGAATAAGCGGCCCAAATAACTCGTTCAGTGAAGCTCTAGACCAGTGGTTCCCAACCTGGGGTGCGCGATACTGTTCTTGGGAGTGCGCGGCGACCTTTGGTGCGAAAAGCAACATCGCACAATGCGGAAATTCTATTTGGTTGCACTTGACATTCGACGTCTTGCTAACGGAGTCGTCGCTGTAACACCGTTTGGAACTCTCAACGTATCAATGCGTCAGTGTTCTCTCGGTATCTCAATGGCATCACTGACGACAATCCGTCGCAGTCAGAGTTTGAAATGAATGCGCGGTCGTTACTCATTTTCAGAATTGTATCAGCACTTCAACGAGCGAAAAACTTCTCACAATAGTTGGGACACTTCCTAAGAAGAGGTGCGCAAGGAGACATGAACCTCTCCCGGAGATGCGCGGAACGCGGAACGGAAGAGGTTGGGAACCACAAAGGTCTCAACCGGAGGCTCCTCCTACTCGGGGATTTGATCTTGCGACTGACCGATCGAAAGGAATTCATCCACCCTGAGATAGTCTTGCAGAGATACAGACGGCTCCCTATTCAAGACTTCAAGACGCCCGCCCGATTCCTGATAGCGCGACCAGTTTTGAGCGGCGGTGATCCTAGCTATCGACACGTGTCACACGGCACACATGGAGCCTATGGGCGAATCACCCAAAATTCTGAAAGAATCAGTGCGAATAGCGAATTAGCGGGATTCTACCGTAATGTAGCGGAACAGCACCTTGATGCCGATATACAAAGGCGAAGGCAGTGCCGGATACCCCGATAACTGCACAGTATTCAAGCTCCTGAAATCAGTCTTGGTGAACCGACTCTACGAACATCTGGCCGACGACCTGCCACGAGAACAGTTCGGTTTTCTACCGAATCGGACCACGGCCGACGCCCTGGAACTCGTCATCACCTCGATCAACGAACGCAGACCCAAAATGACTTACGCGGCATCCGTGGACTTCCGCAAATGCTTCGACACTGTTCCGCGAGACCGACTCCTCGAGCAGCTAAATCAGAGATACAATGTCAAGGGCCCGCTCTTCAATCTGATCCGAGATAGTTACACTGACTCCGAAACTCCGCTTCACAGATCACATCGAGGTGAAAACGGTAAAGGCCGTGGCCGCAACGATCATGATGGGCAACCTACTGGAACTAGACACCAAGCAAGCCAAGAATCTGTAGTGGAGGCAGAATGTTCAGATATGCCGCCTCGGGGCAAGAGCGCCCCCTGGGGGCTGGCAGACAACAATGTGTAAATAAAATATAGACGTCATTCCTTCACGCATAATAAGTCTTCATGATTCATGGTGTCAGGATAGTGGGTGAAACTGTGCATAAATGGATGATCGCCAGATCATGAACGATCCAGCAGTGAACGCGGTGCCGCTGATGGCTGTGAATCAACCACCGGTTGCGAGGATTCCGGCTAATCAGCCGCCGGCACCAGTATTCAATGTCGCACCGCCGCCACCTCTTGCGGTAGACAGTGTCGACCTACATGATGCACGGGAAGACTTCAAGCAGAAATTCGGGATTTTTGGACATCTCACGCAGCTCGGCGCACAGCCGGCGGAGTTGCAAAGAGGCCTCTCTTTCGCTCAACTGACGGTGCTCGTGTGTGTGGAGAAGGTCTCGAAAACTTTGAAGAACTACAGGTTCTGGTGTGAAGATGGGAGCCAGGCGGTCTTCCTCCTAGTCACCATCTGCAGAAGCGAGGACAGGCTCCTCCAGGCGTGGGAGCGCTTCCCCGCCCTGGTGAAGGGCGACGCGGCCTTCGTCGCCGCCATCGGCTTCATCAAGAACTCGTGCGTCGGGTACGTGCCCGAGGAGAGGTTGACGGTGAACATCGCCACGACCCACATTCCGAACGCCAACCCCAGCGCCTGCCTCTTCTGGCACAAGCTGATCAAGAGGTCGGTGACCTTGGAGGACCTGGCGAGGACCCAGTACGCGACACAGATCGCGATGGACGCCGAGCTCATGGCGGTCAACAAGGCCGCCATGATCGAGTTCTGGAACTAGATCAAGAAGAGCAGGAGCAGGGCCGCCCGGTCCCTCCCCTTCGGGTTCAGGGAGGAGTTCTACGCCACGGGGGCGGCCGACGACTACCCCCTGGTGTGGGCCGACGAGGAGGACGAGCTCTGCCCCATCTGAACACTCTGCCTCCACTACAGAACCTATTCAGAATCAAGATCGCCCCGCTCATAGATAGATATCAGCTCGTTGAAGAGCGAATCCGGCGGGCCGCCGCAGAGGCCCAGGTCGCAGTCATGCGAGAAATCTTGCGGTGAATTGGATCATTATGATCGTATCACTTATGGATATCTCGTGGAAGCTTCGATCGGAGATAACATCTATCTTTGGAAGGGATCGCTTCCAGCAATAAGCTCAGATTCCTTGACACAGTAAATCTCATCCGCAGGGAGCGGCGGTAGGGACAAAGAGACTGAGGCTCATCGTATCTCCAACGGAGATGGTGATTTGTCGCCGTTAAGGCAATGCCGAAGACCCTGATCGTGTTCGAATGTACTAAAATTTCGAGACTCAAATAACAAATGTCTGATGCCTCAGCCGAAGCTGAAGTGTTTTCATTGTGGTTGCCAGATTGAAGTTTTGCAGTCGGCGATGGAACGAGAGTTCCCTTTCAAATATGAACGAGACAACGCGAGCAGCCAACCACAGCTGACAATGAGTAGCCGCGGTGTGGAATGCCGATGGAATACCCGAATCGACTGTCGGTCACGCTGCTCACAGGCGACAAATCGCGCGAGGAAATTCTGGTTCGCATGAAACAGGATGTCAATTTTCCGAAGCGGCCAATCGATCCCCAGTCCCTCACGGGTAGACCCTGGCTCCCGTAACACGGAATATGGCTGTTTTCTAGGAATACGGTCCGTACCATGTTACGCAGTGGCGTACACAGGGGCATGCGCCGCCCGGGGCGGAATTGATTCCGCTGCCGCAGCCCTAACCGGCTCAACTTTTCGCTTGGCGCCTACCAAGTTTGCCTCATAATCAGTGGCGTAACTAGGGGGGCCAGAGGGGGCTCGTGCCCCGGGCGCAGCCTCTGGGGGCGCAAAAACGGGACTCGGACTCATACTACCGGAGTCAGCTTCAAGAGTGCCATGTATGCGGAAAATTGTCAATAGCACCAAGTTCTGTGATATACTGTTTGACGGAATTGAATCAAACACGCGTTCAAAAGTGCAATTTTGGCCCAGAGTAGGGGCCGAATCAGAGAGAGTGGACAACTTCTTCCTGTGGAGAGCCATGAGGAACCTTCGGATGGCTGCGCATCTATAGGTGCATGCCTTCATTGTTCAATGAAGCGGCGCATGGTAACAATTCACGGACGTTGATTCTCCCCTCGAATCGCAGGGGCGGACGCTTCCGGATCCCAGCGAGGAGTGATTATTCTCGTGCGCATGTTGGGGATTTCAATGACCAATCCGTAGGTCAACTTTGCGATCCGCGAAAGCATGGCCTCGAATCGCGGTGAAGAGATTCTTGAAGAACGAATAGGATTCTCCCCGGATGAGACACACTCGACTGCAAATGCGAAACCCGGCCAGAGACATTCAATCCCCTGAAGGAAATTTTTCCGCCGAGCGCGTCGATTTGATTTATGCAGCCATCCAACAAGGCCAGGAATGGTGCAACGACTTCGAAATTTTCTTCGAAAAACAACGAATAAGGTCTCGCTGTACCGTTTCGACAGCAAAATATAGTATGAGTTGGGTTTGCTACCATCGATAGGCTCCTTCATGAGCTGTAGCAAAGATCCGAGCGTTTGGCGGGATCAGATGAGAAATTCGGCTTTTCGCAAGTCACGACGCGACCCCTCTACGATCAGTGTGACACGCTCGAAGCACAGTGCCGGTCTTTTGCTGGTTTCTATAAAGTTCATGTTACTTCATGTACGGAAACTACACGTCGGGCGCCAAACCGAAGGAAGTTAGCGAACTAGAAGGACTGAAACCTGCTATGCCGGCGCACACTCCACGGTTTTCACCACCACATCAATATGACGGAAGCCTGCTTCTCGATCGATGCCTGCGTTTGCAGACTTTGTGGAGAGATGAACATTGAGCGACACCATATCGCAGTTTGTCAAACCCTAGTCGACTTATCATTACAGGACCGCGTTGAGCTTGTCGAAAATTCTTGAGGTATACAAACTCTACCGATTCATGGTGCCAACCACAAACCAATAGAGACTTGTAGACCTCTCCCACCTCAGTATAGAAACGAGATGACGGGAAAAACTGATTTCGAATCACTTGTGGAGACTTTCGCGTTAGCGGAAGTCAGGAAAGTTGATCTTTAGGCATCAAGATATGGTAATCCATTAAAGTCATTGTGCTGATAAGCTCACTCATGAGAATATGTCGATCTGAGAATTATTTTTGAGTTGCGGTAGAGGAAGGGTTCGAGGGGGGGGCGCATTTTCGTGAGTCTGCCCCGGGCGCCATCAAGCCTAGTTACGCCACTGCTCATAATAAGGCATACCCTGAAAGTGAGACGCCCCTCTTTTAACGCAGGCTTGCGTTCTTCCGCGCGGAAGAACGCCATATCCCGATTGTAAGCGACATCTCGAATATGAGCAATATCCTGAACGAAAGGCATATCCCGAGAATCAGCTTAAGGTGGGAAAATCAGGAACCTCGGCGAGAATGCCTCTGGAAATGAACCAACGGGGGGCCGAAGAAGGAGTTCCAAACGTGATGCTGCTCGAAGGCGTGCCGGAGAAAGATGAGCTTGTCGTTTTAGATTGAAGGCCGGGGCAACTCTATTCTCGGGATCTATCGTGTCGAGTTTGAGAACAATACAGTGTGTTCGAGTTGAGATCCGGCGTGTTCTCAATCTTTTGAAACGAAATTCACCGGGCAAAGCCAAGCAACGATCTTGAGGGAATCCAATACATATTCTGGAAGTTAAACATCCTCCCCATGTTCGACAAGAAAAAAATAGAAGACATGTCTTATTATAGGGCATTATAGGGTATTATACACAGTATGGTTTCCCCCATAAATGCCTTGAGAAGTGAAGATGAACAGTCAAAAAATTGAGAGAATAAGGAGGTGCAATTTTTGCCCTCACATCGACTCGCACGCTGGAATCAACCGAGGTTAACAACTCATGGTGATGCTCGACATCTACTACGATGCCTTGCGGACTTCACCCTCGGCAAACTCACGAATCAATTCTGTGAAATCTATCTCATTCGTCAGCTTGTGCTCAACCGGGAGCCCTCAACCGAGAGGATCGCCAGGCTGCTCAGGCGCGAGGCGGTCTTTTCCGCGCAATCAAATCGTCGATATAGCTCTGCTGGAAGTCTCTGTCGTCTTGTGTCGCGCTGGAAGTCTCCTCCCCTCGGTTACCTAGGGGAGGAGGGTGATTCTCCGTTTGTACTTGACAAGCAAGCAGAGGCTATGAAACCGGGAGTTGAGTCGAAGAAGGATAATTTCGAGCAGGACAAGGAAGCAGTGCCAGAAGATGTTAAAAACTTCGCCAAGCTTCTTGTGAAAGAAATTGTCGCTTCTGGCGCTTTCGATCGGGTCAAAGCAAAACCTCCAGTGTTCCGAGGTACTTCAGAAAAATTGAGCCCCGAATCATGGTTGGCGCAATTCGAGCACTTTGTGAAAGGGAGAGACTCTTTCGATAGCGTGATGATATTGCGCGAATACTTATCGGGAGTCGCTCTCGTCTGGTACAATTCGGCGTTGGCAGCTTTGGGTTCGGAAGCGAGCTGGTCCGTTTGGAGGAAGAGCTTCCTTTCGGCTTTCCCATCGGACTACGTAAGGGATGCCGAATTTGCAACGAAGTATTATTTCAAAGAGGATCAGGGAAGTCTGACGGAATACCTCTTCGAGAAGCAGAGGCTACTTCTTCGAGCCGACCCCGGGATGACAGACCGGTCGTTGATGCAGGCCGTGCTCCTGGGGCTGCCTTTTAACGGAGAACTCCGTTTATAGGCGCGTTGGCCACGGGACGGAAGTGGCTGTTGTTGCTGTTGTTTTTACCCTCTCCGCGTGAGTGTGCGCTAGCAGTTCGCGCTGTGTGCTGCGCGCTGTGCTGCTGCCGTGGCCAGCTCGCTCCATGCGGCGCAGCCAAAAGCGAAGCTTTCTAGTGAAGAGACATGCAATCTCGTTAATCCGTGTTTTCCCTGACAATGAGTTGGTCCACGGCGTCGCCGAAAGCCAATGCTTTGCCTCTGATCCCTCAGCGCGTCTGTAGCGTCCATCGTGATTTAGGCTCGTCCGTTACCGTGAAGCGGCAGCCTGCAGCTGTTGTATCCTGCTGCAACTGACGTTGTTACGCTTGAAGGTCTGCCGCCAGCTTCTCGAGCATCGCAAGCGTACCTGCGCATTGCCTCAAGCATTCCGTCGACAACATGAACAGGCACCAAGGTACATGCTGAGATTGCGATTCCCTATGTGTTGGAGCAAGTAATGTTTCGCTGCGTACCAAATATGATTTTCAGTGTGCATTGTGCATGGCTTCAATCTTACTCATGCCGGCGTCGTATGGTCATTCTTAATGACGTCTGTTTTGTGACGAGGTCGCCTGTGGCTGACCGATCAAATCCGCCGCCATTGTTGTTTTCTGTTAACTCAGGCCGACAATATGGCTCGTTCAAATCTCGGCCGTATTGGTAGCTATCCGAGGTGAAAGAAGTTGTCAGGAATTGCGCGTATTCAGTTTGAATTCGAACGATTGGAAAGGTGACAGCAGCGGCACTGCTCTGAACTCTAAATGACAGCAGCGGCCCAAGCGCACACATTCGCACCCATGCTGTAGTTCGATCGGAAACCGCTTCGATCATCATTTGGCCGTCCTGCGATCGTGTTCTGTTTGCAGTTCACGAGCTTTCTTCGGACGGATCATGCAAGGAATCACGAAACATCGTTGAAATAACCGTACGCAATTCGAAGCAGTTCTTTCATACGGCGCCAGCGCTTCAGCCATCAGATTCGCCGCATGCTGCCTCTGAGTTTTTCCAAGAGCAACAATTCAGCGTGAGCAGTCTGACCTTATATTCATTGTCAGCAGAGCATACTTGACACATGCGGCCAATTGATAAACGGGACAAGGAACAGGATGATGTTCTGCCTTGCAGACACTGACTCATTGGTAGCTTAGCTGATCCGGCGGCATAGTTTGCCAAGAACAACAGCGGCCCTCGAAGACCTCAGAGCAAAGATGCAAGAGCTCAAGGAAAGCAGAGAAGGGATGAACGTGCCCGCTGCATGGTCACAAGGCTGGCAAAAGCCTTGCCAGTGCTCCGCGTATCTTACACGACCCCTGGCGTCTCATTCAAAGTCCCACTCGGGGCGAGTCAGTATACTTTCGCCGCCGCCGCCCCCGTCCGCCCGTAATCGAAGTATCATGGAGAGCCCCTAATGTTTTCAGAAGGAGTTTTCTGACATCGTGGACCGAAATTGTTGTTTACCAACTTCAGCTTCGAAGAGCTTTGTTCACATTATGTCACAACGATACCAATCGTGAGGAATGTTCGCGACTTTAGTACAATATTTGGCATAAAGAGACCGAGACGAAAGTTTTGAATGGATACCAGGATGCCGAATGTTGTATGATGTGTATGTTGGATTTGCTGCAGAACTCCTGTGGAAGCCGCAGCTGAGACCCGCGTGGTTCGCTAGAACCTTTGTCACGAGTTTGCTTCGCCATGGTTAGAAACGGAGTTCTCCGTTAGGGCTTTCACTCCCCGAGTGAAAGGCACGAGATTTGTTTACTTGCGACAGCAGTTCAAGATCCTGAGACCCACGTCGATGAATGATATAATCACGAAGGTTGACAGGATCTCCGTCAAGCCGAAGAAGAAGTCTACGGAGGAAAAGACAGCTAGCCCTTCGGATGCTCGGTCGAAAGTGTCACGGGTGAATGTGGCGGCTGTCGAAGATTGTAGTGATTACGACGAAGATCCTTTAAACTAGTAAAAGGGGGTGTGGTTCCGACCCCGAAGTCGTTAAATGAGACCATCCTCTTGAACGGTGCCGGTCTTCCCACTCTCTCGGTGGCTCTTGAAGGAAGGGAAATAGTTCAAGCGGTGCTAGATTCTGGTGCCACGCTCTCGTTGGTGAATCAGAGTCTGCTTAACGGCATCCCGATCACAAGGGGCCGCCAGGTAGATGTCCAAGACTATTGTGGTGGCGTGCGGGTTTATGACAGGTGGTGTCATATACTCATCAGAATTGGCAACGAGGCGCAAAGTCTCCGTTTCTTGGTCGTCGATGGGCTGAAGTACGACATGCTCATCTCGAGGTCCGTGATGAAAGATTTCAAAATGAATCTGCATTACGACGACACGATTTCTTTTGGAGAAGCTCATGGCGAAAGAGTGGCGACGAAAGCAAATGGTATCCTTAAGCGGGATTTTCGATCCTTCGAGATCAGAGGCATGGACGATGTAGGGAGATTTTTCCCTGGGGTGGTATCAGAATCTCCGTATCCTGAGCCAGTCAGGAAGTTCTCTGTACCATTCTTGCTGAATGATGTCACGCCTATCTCAAGGAGACCATACACGTTGTCACGGGCGAAGATGTTGTGCATGGAGAAAGAGTTGAATGAGATGGTGAAGCACGGCATAGTGCGGGAGTCATCATCGTCTTTTGGCAGTCCGTGTACCATGGTCCCGAAGGCTGACGGCTCGTGGCGTTTCGTTACGGATTACCGGTTGGTGAATCAGAAGACGGACCTGCTAAGCTGGCCTCTCCCAAGGATTGATGAGATTATAGCGGAGACAGGAGGCTGCAAGGTTTTTTCGACTATAGATCTTCTGAAGGGATATTGGCAACAACCGCTCACAGAGGAGACGAAATGTTTCTCGGCGTTTGTGACTCCGTTCGGGTCATACGAGTATAATGTCAATCCTTTTGGCTGGAAGAATGCGCCGAAGCATTTTCAAAAGATGATGGATTCTGTGATGCGTCCGCATCGGTCGTATGCCCGGGCGTATGTAGATGATATCATCGTATTTTCAAAAGACGAGTCAGAACATCAGCATCATCTGAAGAAGGTTCTACAGGCATTGGAAGGAGCCTCGCTGAAGATTAATACCAAGAAGTCAAAATTGTTGTGTAATTCGGTTGTGTTTCTGGGACGCAAGTTCGATGGAGCGACAAAGAGCACGAAGGATGAGTCGATCGAAAGAGTAAGGGGTATGCTACCTCCAGAGAACATTCATCAGCTTAGAACTTTCCTTGGTTTGTGCGGGCACTTTCGAGCTTTCATTCAAGATTATGCCAAAATGGTGAAACCTCTGACGGAGCTTACAGGCCACGGGGTTCCCCATGAATGGACAGACATCCACCAGGAGGTGTTCAAGAAGTTGAAGACTGTGATCACGAGCAATCCTATTCTGTCCCTGCCTGATTTCGAGAAGAAATTCGTCTTAACTACAGATGCTTCTGATGTGGGCACTGGGGGGTCTTGCCCCAGGTCCTCGATGATGGTAAGGAGCACGCGGTCGGGTTTTACTCATACACGTTGACTCCTGCCGAGGCCAATTATACTACTTCGGAGAAAGAGGCTCTGGCGGTTATCAAAGCAACGGAGTATTTCTACTCTTTCCTTGACGAGCAGAAATTCGTCTTGAGAACGGATCACAGTGCTCTGAGGGAGATCCTGTCTGTAAAGCAACCAAAAGGCCGCATCGCGCGCTGGCTGGAAAAGCTCAGTGGGCTGGATTATGAAGTTGTGCACATCCCAGGCAAGAAGATTCCGCACGCGGATGCTCTGTCAAGGCTCCCGGTGAGTTCAGAGGCCGCATCGATCTTGTTGGTCAAGGGAGACCGGATACCGGTGTCAGAGGGGGAAAAGAAGCGGATTCTTGAGCTCTATCACGATTCTCCGCATTCGGGTGGCCATGACGGCATGTGGAGAACTTATCTCAAGGTAGCGAGGAGGTTTACGTGGCCGTCAATGAAGAAGGACATCGATGCTTATGTGAGGTCGTGTGACGTTTGTCAGAAGGTTAAAGCAAAGTTTCGTCCAAAGCCCGATGCCATGGTTATCTTACCGGAGGTGCCGGTGATGCATAGTCTGCATTTGGATTTCGCAGAGCTGGAGAAGAAAAAGGAAGGCGTCAAGAGAACGAAGTCGTTCCTCGTGGCTATCGACCGCAACACGCGCTATGCGTTCGCGAAGGCGTCGAGGGAAAGTGCTAGGGACGTCATCCAGTTCCTTTCGCAGAAGGGTTTCGAAGGGTTGAAAAAGATAATTTCTGATAGGGCGAAGGTTTTCGAAAGTAAGGAGCTGCGAGACTGGGCTCAGCAACGGGGCATTGAGGTTCAAACGGGGAGCCCGTATCATCCTGCTTCTAATGGCCTCGCCGAGAGGTTGATTCGAGACTTGAAGATGTATGTACATGAATATGTATCAGGGGTTTCCAGGCGGGTGGAAGTGTTGCTTGGAGGCCGCAGTGAAGCATCACAATCGGTCCCACTGTTCGACTTTAGGTTGTTCCCCCGAATTCGCGTTGAGGGGTTCTGTGCCTGTCTTGCAGGCCGAGAGAGATTTGGGCATTGAGAGCAGGTTGAACTTGAAAGAGAGCAGGGATGTTCAAAAGGAACGACTTCTGAAAGCCAAGCTGAAAAGCCAATTCGATAGGAGGCACCCACAGAAGTTCCCGAGAATCGGTGTCGGAGACAAGGTTTTGGTGAGAACGGGTCTGCCCCCGAATAACAAGAAATTCGGTGGTCCATATGAAGTCACGAGAGTGGAGTCATTCGATGGCGTGCCGAAACGATTTTTCTACATGCTTGGTGGAACGGAGAAGCAAGCTACGCTGCGCAATACGCTCCTGTATGTTCCCAGGAGGGAACAGGACAAAAGCCCGGGGGAGTGAGGAGGGAGAGTATATAAGGGGCATGAGTCTGAGAAATAAACGAAGAGACAACAACGAGGTGTCAGTCCGACAGCCTGTGTCTTTTACTACAGTCCACATTTTGAATACGATGATACGGCTCTACGGTCCGTTTTACGGCCCGTACCGTAATGCGGCATTGTCGAATACGGTGTGCGATTCTGGACATAGGAGGGCCTCAAATCGAACCGCTAATTATCCAACGTCCCCCAGGTTCGCACTCATGATCAGATGCCCCAAGTTCACACTCAGACGCCGTATTCATCGGAATCGTATCACGGTACGAGCCGTATTACCAAGACGAACCGTAAAGCCGCAGCATTATACGATTCGCATTCAAAATACGGACCGTGCGGCCGTCATACGGTACGGGCCGTATCATCAGTACGGGCCTTGAAATCGTACTACGGTACGGTCCGTAGTATGATACGAGCCGTATTCCCAGGAAAAAGCCGTATTCCGTGTTACGGGAGCCAGGGTCTACTCACGGAAGGCTGAACTGAACTGAGATTTCTGGTTAATTTCCGGTGTTGCGAACGACTTCCGCTCAAGCATTCGTGAATATTTGTGACACCAACATCAGTTAGGATCGATCATTATGTACATCGTAACGCTATTTAGAATTCAGGTCGCGGTCTCTCATCTCGTGCCGAAACTTCTTCAAAGAAGGACGGATACGCGTGGTTCGTGGGAGAGCGCTCTACACAATTGGCATTCGATGAGAGAGCATGGCGACAGAATATGCAACGTGCTGACGGCCTTTCGAAAAATGAACGTCTGCGTGAGGGTTTTGAGCGGCGGCGGGCGGCGCGGATTGATGGCAGGATTCCGCTGAAAGTTCTACAGTTCCCACTCTTGTAGGCGAGGACTGCCACAGCGATCCTGTGAATCTTCTCTACTGTGAGCAATCGATGGGTGCCTTGGGGTTTGGCCACCGATTCTCTTCGTTTGTTGTTGAAAATAGCGCGGATAGCGTCGCACAGTGGGAGATTCGTGCTCGAAACCCCAAATCGCGTTTTTCGCGGTTTCCAAGTAGAAGATGTTGAATTGAAGCTGGAAAGGATGGTCGCATAGGCTCGAGGCGGTTGTTCGGGATAGACCAGATGGGGATCCGTCAAAAGAAATCGTCACCGCCCCCCTCGCAAACTCTCCCACAGAGCGCTGTCGCTTTTTCTAAAGATATACCTAGAATTTTGGATCCCCGAGATCCCGGCCGGGCGCATGTTTCGTCCGACTCCTCACCACAGGTAGAGTCGGACCATCTAGGTTCCAGCTGCAGATTCGCGCGCATGCGAGAGTACTGGAGGAAAACTTGAGAAACCATCGCAATCCCATGCTTCCTTTTGCTATCGCTTTCTCGACTCCACGCACCCCGATCTCGACCGGATGAACTGCATTCGACGTTGAATGTCATCACATTCCTCTCAGTCTGCCTCCGACTGTCTCACAGTCAGTCCAGTCGTACAGTCCAAATCGAGAAAATGAGACCACGTCAGTCTACCCCGACTCATCTTCGTCCCATCCCTCGGTTGTCAACGACACCCCGCCCTGCCTTTCGGTCGCACGAAGCGCGACGGGCTTTGCTAGTGTCAGATATCTCAGCTCCCTCTCGCTACGCGCTCTGCCCCTACGCGACTCACGTTTGAAGAGGGGGGCGCTGGTGATGCTTCTTCGGTATGCAGACTAATGGTCGACGAGCTCAATGCCGCGGTATCGCGAGAGGAAATTTTTTTCGAATCATCCCCCCAGAAACGCCTAAAACATTCAGTGAGCGAACTACGGATCCCATTTAATTTAAGAAAAACTAGCATTCATTGCATCATTTGTCTTCAAGGAGATCCAAATGGAAGATTGCGACTCGGCAGGTCAACCCCGTGACGTTCGACTCGATGTCGTTATCCTGTAATGGTCGGAAGATGGGAAAGAAATGGAAGCGCACGATTACTGACGTGTAACACTCGATCTCTTTTATTCCAACCGTCAGGATCACGGTCAGGTTCCGTGAGCACTGTCTGGTGAAATTGAAAGCGCTCTTCCTCGATTATGATATACAAATAAACTAACTCTCTCCATTGTATGCTTAGTATCACTATCGCTCATCGTATCCATAACAATCGCACTCGCAGTGGTAGTTGACAAAGGCCCTCCATTCATCCACGGGCTGTGCACCCCGTATGCTGCCCGTGAGCAATCCTTGTAGCTCCCGATGGTTTCTGACGAATAGACGAAGTTGGCTGGGTACTTGCTCTTCGATTGTCGATTGAGGTATTCCTCTAGCAGCGAGGCAAGAGAGCGGTGCCGGCCGACCATTGTCAGCAATGATCTTGCCCCTCTTCTTCTCTTCACAAGGACAGCAAATGTACGATGACAATTCTCGAGCCAAAGACTCCTCGACATGGGTGTATGGGACACGGATACCAAAGAGCCTTCTCAGAGACGATACTCCATGCTGATCCCTGTAGTAAAAACTTGCGCCCCTGATCAGGAGGGATACTAAATCCCAACCCAACGTGCGTACGCGCTCAGCGTTCTGGAACAGTATCGTATTGGAAAGCAGGCAGTTCAATGCTTCGTCAAGATTTGCATCCGGGATTTCTGCACCAGATGGAGACGCGTCTGATACAGTCAAACAAGCGGCTCTTTCCAAGTATAATTTAGTTTCTCGCCACGGGGATGGCCCGTATGGTCGGGGCCCTAAAAATTTTTTGAAGCGGACCTGGAATTTTAGTCCAAGATCCTACTGGTGGAAGTGGAAGTCTGAACGCGGCTGCTTGCTCTCATTTCGATATCGCCTGTATCTCTTAAACATTAAAACGGTACTTCATACAGAGTCGCCAGCTGCTCGACGGTGGACGCACTTTCGAACATCTGATCCACATGTCTGTCATCCACCAAGTCCAGCCTCATGCACTGGATCATGAAATCCGCGGAGTTGTTGGTTTTGATATTCCGTTCGAGTTCTACGATGTCTTCAAACGATTGGAAGCAGTTCGGGGGTGAAGTTTCGCGCGTCGTTCCATGCTCCTCCCGGATCCTTTGCGCAAGTCGGAAGAAATTGAGTTTTTGCTCCCGACGGAGCCCCGACCGCTCCCCGAGAGATTCATTTAGCCCTCTGTTGAAAAGATTCACCTGCAAGTGCTCGCACGCGAGCGACATTATACGTGGATCGGCCTCAGCGAGCCGGGGGAATCCCGCGAAAACTTCGTCCACTGAGCCGGATCGAGCCAGCTGTACCAATTCAGCAACGGGCAGACCTGCGGTCGTCCCCTCCACGTGTTGGCGGAGCTCTTCAACATTGGTTCTCCTCGAAGGGTCCTGTAGCGACCCGGAGTTATCGACCCCGATGTACCCCGGGTAATGCAAATCCATAGGGAACTGAATCTGCAGGCGAGAAGAATCAAACATCAGCATCCGTGCTGGTCGGGACCATGGGGCTTATTCTCGCGAAGCTGGCACGAGAACCGCGCATATGTTTGCATTCATTCTGCTCAGTACTATCCGGCAGCTATTCCTCTTAATGAAAAGTGGAGTCTGGTATTGTAGCGAGTCCCTATTGCCAAACAGAAGGAGACCGTTGGAGCGATCCAGTGATCATTAATTAAGTCAGCGCTATCGTTTCAACCTACCTAGATTCTCGCCTCCGACGGGGCAAACTTGTGAGCACACGTAACGAATCACGAGCAGCGCGAGGGATCCAACTTCAAGCGTTTGAATAGAGTTGAGGATTCTTGTTTCGTCAGAGTCACGAACTTACACTCGCTTCAAGCTGTTGCACATTTTCGTCGTCGCGTTCCAAGGTTGTGAGACGTCGAACGTCAACTCGGCTCATCATCACGAGCTACGAGCGATGCGGCCACTCATCACACACGGTAAGGCGTGGCATCGAGAAGGGCACGGCGAGGTATTCCGACGAAGAAAAATCCGACGAAGTGTGTTTCACCGATGACTGGTCAAGCAACAGTGGCGGCGCCAGCGGTACGCTATACCCGCTTTAGCGTATCGAGCTAAAGCGGTACGCTTCAAAATAGGTACGCTTAGCGTACCGATTTTTTGCCCACTGGTCCCGTCTTCAATGAAGATTCTGCAATCATGCACAAACAGATTGTTCACCGAGAAAAGCGATTCGAGCTGTTCAGAAATCGTTTCAGTGCGACTTCGATTGCCCTCTGGGAGATCGTGAAAGAGGGTCGCGGTGACGAGATTGTCCATTGCAAAGCTCACTTGAATGAAATTGGTTCTTCCAAAGCAGTCTTCATGCTGGTGACTTTGGATGACATCCTCAACAAAGCCGATTCTCTGTCTGAATGCCCCGATCCTAAAAGCTCATCCTTGTGAGAGCCGGAGAAATCTCACGAGCAACGATCCCAAACTTGCATGATATGAGCTCCAGCGACAGCCTCGATCGGTTCTGGGGAATGACCGAAACGATTGTACGAGTCGAATCAGCTTCTCGTTCACCAATCCAGAGTTGCCATGGATGTGTTGAAGGAGAACACTTCGAAACGCTCAACGCTCCTCTAGCGTACTTCCAGCTCGTGCTCTCATTCCCCCATCATGCCAAGCTTCAGCGCGCTCAATGGAATAAAGACGTTTCTGCGGACCACAATGATTGATCAACGACTGTCCAGTTTGGCATTGCTGTCAATCGACAGTGAGCTAGCGGACGACGTGTATCGGAATCCAGAGAAATTCATCGATTTATTCGCCGTGAGGAAGCATAGGAGGCTGTCTCTGCCCTGAGTCGCAACAAACTCGCATTGATCGGGCATTCATTGACATGTTTTCTTCACATCACTGCCAAGCGAAGAGAACCCCTTTTTTTGCTCTGAGAATTCAAGCGTACCAGGAAAAAATTCCTGGCGCCGCCACTGTTGCTTGTCAAGCAACTTCTGTCAAACGTGGCTTCTTGGCCAAGAGATGAATCAGCCTGCTCACTGTCGAAGTCGAATTGTAGTCTTGAAGAGCTTGCATTGTTCAAGAGCACCATAACTCACCCCGAGTTATGGTGCTTACGGGGCCTAAAACGGTCTGGTCTGGTCGCGGGCACCACCCTCCCGATGCCGCTCTGATTATGCAGCCTATCAGTAATCGTCTTTACTGTTTCGTCATACTGTTATGTACATTTTTGCATATCACTTACACCCCTTTGAATGAAGGAGACATTGAATTTCAATTTGAGCAGGTGTCTGTTGCCTCAAGATGGTCTACCGTTGTGTGCTGTTCGAGGGGTGAGGCTGCCATCTCCCGGTTCAAGGGTCGGGAGGTTCGATTCACTTCCGGTTCCCTCGGGGCAGCGATACACAGACCCGACGACACAAGTGGCAGGGTCTCTGTCACAAACCCGATAAATAATGTGTGATAACTACGGCCCGGAAGTTCAGGCACTTGAAAATCATGTCGAAGGCGGGCAAAAAGGCACTGAAAATTGCCAAAAAAAAGCACAAAGATAGACTTATTCGGCATCGGAAGCTTACATCATCTCATTGTCCTGAGGGTAGACTACATTTCCGGGCGCCCGGGTACCGGAAATTGAATATCCGCGCCGTCCATCTTGTTCTCCCCGCACCAGATGGTGAGGGCTGTCAGTGCGGTCAGGACTTCATCTGCGTCTGGGCCCGCGATCACGAGGTCATCAGCAAACATTAGTGAAAACGTTTTCCTCTTCTCAAGTTTACGGAGTAGGCTATTCATGAACTGATCAAGACACTGATCCTCGAATCCACACTGCGTACGTAGAGCACAGCATGCACGTTGTAGTAAGCATGGGATTGACAGGGTCGCTCCGCAAAAGTCAACGCTGCGTGTAGGCATACATCGACCGGCACTTGACGTGTCTGTCAGAGTGATTCAACGGTGTCCACTCTCCTGAAAACTGTAACCGGTGTCCCCGGAGCTTGCTCGACCCCGAAGTGAAAGGGTCATCTACGGATCAGACGTGAATAAAACCATCAACCATAAACCATGGTTAACCTGCAGACCGAATGTATTGAAAGTATTGATCACCTTCCCAACACTGTCAGAGATTTCACGTAACTGTTCCTCCAGATTCGACGAGTCAATTTCATAGAGCAACGTCGAGTCGTCAGCGTTCGTCATGAGTTTGAGTTCGTTTTCTCGGCAATTTCGTGCCGGAACAGCCACCCTCGAATCCGGGCATTCCACCGCGAGCGGTTATCAGCGATGTGCGGCTATCATTCGACCCGCACACCCTGCAGATCCGTTGTATCTGTGATTCGGATCCCGCATGGAACTCAAAATCAGTCTCCTCCTCTTAGCAAATGATTTCGACCGGATGCTCTGGGAACTAGCAGGATGTACGCCGCAAACGTATCATATCTTCCGAATTCGCGACATCTAGTGCGTTTCTGTTGCTCTTCATCAAGTCTTTCATCGTCAAAATGATCCTGCTCACTGCCCTGATTGCCATGGAGATCATTTTGCCTTCAGATTTACCCCTATATCTTCCGGCGAGCATAGCTGCGTGTTCAATCATCAAGAGATCCTTCCCAAAGAACGATTTCACTGGTTCTTCACGCATCTCAGGGTAGATGAGCTCGACGATTCCATTCAAGGGGAGGCCCAATTCCCGATTGCCGCGAGCCGGGTTTGTCGTTTCTCATTCCTCAGCCTGGTCGCGGATGGATAACAGCAGTGTCTCTCAATCTTTCTTGCGCCGTGCCCCGCGTCGCAGGCCTGAAATATCCTCATGCCCTCTCCTCTCTCCCTACCGATTGATATAACTGCGAGAAAGATACACAATCACCCATGTCGTCTCAGCCCGTTTGGATATTATGTAAACCCTTGATCAGCGCATGTAAGGGTAAGAACAGCACCCTTGTGTCAGTTCAGCCTGTTTTCGTAACCTGAGGCCGCATATCGGAACATGCGTGCAAGGGATGTAGCTAACGTACCGCGCATCGACGTCGCCGCTGAGATGCTCAAGTCGAGCAACCACTCGTCAATCATTGGCAGTGTTGGTATTCACACTTTTCGGTGTTGGTGTCTCGAACCCTTGACGAAAAATATGTATGAAAACCAGTTTCGAGTTTGAAAGCCCGAGTGCACTGTCAACCTGTAAATCCACAGCTCATCAATTCGCGGGAGCGATTGCACTTTGCGGCGCATCATGATGCACCGTCGAAAAGTTTCGCTCTCGAAGTGAGCGGGACGGTTGGGACGGCTGTCTCTAGAGTTAGAGCGGAAACGGAGAGCAACGGTATCCGAACCATACGTTCCGGAGGAACGGCAGGAACAGATACCCGAGACTGCCTTGAAAGGGACCCCAGGGCCAGGTGCTCGCTGCCAGCAGGAGATTCGACCAGCACCATAAGGTCCATGGAGTCCGGAAAGGAAATCGATGTGATTGGCTCATGGAGTGACTGCGGGACGCCGACCGACTTCCGTCGGTCATTTCCGAGCCCGTTGGCGTCGAGCGGTCCTTATTCTTGACAAGAGGCTTCGAAAAAAACCGCCGTTCCTGAGAAATGCTGATATGTATGCTGACGGAAACAGCGTGAAGACAAAAGAAATTCCGATTCGTGCAATTCTGTGTGTCGAAACGGGAATAGAGCTGATTATGTGTGATCAGATGAGCACACTCGAGCCGCTCTGTGCCGTTGATCTTGGTCTCGGCATCGATCAACGCGTTGGCGCTCCCTTCCCACTGATTTCGGGCCCACATGAAGGAAAACACAGGAAGTTCTATTGGAAAAATAGGTGACAGAATTCACGCCAACCCAAAAGAAGTGTTTGATACGCGGGCTTTATCGCGGCTGTGGCCGCTGTGAAGAACTCTTAGCTTTAGATTTCAAAAATGGATTATTCGAGCTTCAAGGTTTTTCAGGACGGAGTCCAGATAATTTATTGAGATACCTAATCGCTCTCTGCGAACATTAAAATTCGAAGAATGCAGAGGTGCTCCTTCTCGATTTCACAAGACACAAAGTGCCCGCTCCAAGTCCGCCAAGCACGACGAGGACTGCGACCACAATGACAACGGTCAACCAGCTTCCCGGGCTCCACTGGGTCACCGTTCTCCGTGCGCCGATGTGGATCTTCCCGGTTTCTGAATCCACGTTGAACGCAGCGACTGTCAAGTTGTACCTTGGAGAATCGAGAATCTTTGTCACTCATGGGAAAGAGGAAGGATGACTCACAAATCGTCGGACGAAATGAGTAGAGATGCTATCGGGGGAAGCACAGAATCAAACACGGGGACCCTCACGTTCTTCCTTTGATGAACGCTTCCGGGGCGAAGTTGATCGATGATATCTTCGAGTCGAGGGTATGATTGGTCTCCCGTTTGAAGTCGTTCGAGTCAGTGATGAACACCACGTAGCCGTCGATGGGCCCGTTAGGCTGGCTCGGTGGTGACCAGCGCAGAATCACTTCGGTGGCCGAGCTCGACACAGACAACGTTGCAACTGGCGATGGCGCTGTAAAGCCGACGATACGTGAACGTTGCAAACATGTCTGATGAGATTGAACAAGAGAGGAGACTTCATTCGTATCCCCGATGCCGCTGCCGCGTTTGGGAAACGAATTCACGCAATTCCCCGAGAAGAAGTCAACCGAGGCGGAATCAGTGATTGATCGCAAAAGACTATGAATCAAGATGAGCAGTCCAACTTCAATAAACGCTCTACTAATGCGGAAATCATCACCTGCAACGTTGGATCTCTCCTCGGCCTGAAGAGGCTCTCCGCAGACGTGGCGCCCGAGCATTGCCGTTATATAGCAGGTGCTCACATTGAAAATGACCTCCTCGAACGGATTCAAGTGGTCGACGACCGCTGCATTGATAACGTGTTTGTTTCGAATGTTTGCAAGGGATGAGATCTCGTAACAAGGAGTGAACGGCAGCTTCTCGGAGGTCGGTGGAGAAATTTCGAAGCCGATCCAGGTCGCTCTTCTCGATGTGACCTTGACTGCGCTGGGTTTTCCTGTGATTCAACAATCATAAGTGGCGTTTCAGGTTACATGGGAAATTGTTCGGCTATGATGACACGTCGTGATATCTCCATCTCGAGTGAAGAAAGAACTACTAAGCAGCGCCTGCTTTTGTTCGGGCGGCCGCGTCAAACCTGGTCTTTTGTGGGGAAGGCTGAGCCTTAGCGCAGAACTTGAGAAAGTTTCGCTCGAGTTTTGATCGACATTCACAGCGCTGATCCACACCTCGTGGGCGTAATTGAGCATTCCAGAGACGTCGATCATCGCTCTCGTCCCGTCCAGCTTGAGCCTGAGAAATCATCAGCAGAGAAGTGTTCAATGATAATCCGGCAATCAGATTATGTTCATATCCAGTCGGAAAGAAAAATGAATCCGAGGGAAACGCTGCGTAGAGGATGCACAGTAAACTCACCGTTGCCAATTGGTGCTGTTGAGAGCGTCATAAACGTCCAGGATGTAGAAGTCGATCGGTCCGTTTGGCGAAGCTGGAGGATCCCATTCGAGTTCCAGAGTGTCGTTGTCGAGTTGAGACCTCATCGCCGGCACTCGGCTCGGGGGTCCTACGCCGCTCTGGTGGACATAAACGTCGCTTCTTCTCGGGAGGAGTTCCTTTGAATGCGGGATTTGGAATAGCGAGACCACCGAAACGTTGAAGTTTGTGTAGAAAGGAGCGCTGAACTTCATTTCAAACTGGGTAGGCGGCACTTCTGGGCCGATGCATTTCGGGGTGCAGATCACGGTTCTGAAGGCTCGCAAGTTTTGCGTTGACCTTATATTCCATGTCATTCTGAACTCGGCTGTCAACGATCTATTGAACACTTTGCTTTTGGTGACCACGATGTTTTCCGGAGCAGGCCACTCTGTGAAGGTTTCTACATGAATTTTACACGCCGAAAACGCTATAAGCCAGAAGATTGTTATGACTGACCTAACAGAATTTTGCGAAGAAAGTCGACCCTGGGGTCGGTTGAAGGCGATTACCTGTAACATCTCCGGAGTCCTGCTGGTAGATCTGCACGGCCCGCAACGGCGGTTCCTCGTCAAATGACTCAGCCTCATCGGTGTATTCACCGCCGATGAACGTGATCCCATCGACCTCCCAAACTCTACCGGCTGAATTTTCGGCTGCCCAGACATCTGATGATGAGAAGAGAATCCTAAGACCGAGTCTTCTGTCAGGCCGAGGCCTGTCATTTTCTCATCGCAATCCGAGAGCTGGTCCAAGAAGTTTGGAGCATTCAGATGCAAAGCTCTTCCGGCTGTATTCGAGGGAGTCCCAGATGGAAAGGATAGAAAACATCGACTCAAACTAGGACGTGAGTGATTCTACAATTCCGAGGCGTAGGGTAAAAAGAACGACGGAACACGTGAACCTGGGAATATCGAGGCTGGCGTGGACTTCGCCCAAAGCATTCCGCTGGAGTCCGGGCGTCCCCTCCGGGCAGTCTCCTTGTTGTTGTTAGGAGGAATTCTCATACAAGGGGATGTGGGGGATAGAGAGCCTACGGCGCACAGTGAGCCGGCAGCGGCGAAAAATATACAGGGCGTTCTGCCCGAACCCTACGGCGAATTTTTGACACCACTGGCCCACTGTGCGGCGTAGCTTTCGAGAAGACTTTACCGACGAGACAGTCGAGTGGTCCAAGCAGTGTGTGCCATGAAAGCATGCCCGTGAAGCTACATGTGAAGCTTTCTCGGACGGCATCTCGCGGGTTTGATCCCCGCAGCCGGCTGTTCTGGGAATAGCCTCCACGGTTCCCACTCTCTACGGGCGAATCCACATCATAGATTCTGGGAGCTTCTTGCGGGTGGCCGCAGGGAGGGGGTGAAGACGAGAAAAAATTCGCCGCCCATCAAAAATCTGTCGCCGTAGGCCCCAGCCTTATCGGCCGAATGGGAAATCCGTTCGTTGCTCTGGCCTGTCATGTCACAGAATCCATCTAACCAATCAACAACGTTCACGGTTTTATGTGAGCGATAATGTTCCTCTGAGAACGACTTTGTTTCGCTTGACCGAAACTTCTTGCCTGCTGATCGCCGATTGCGGGCGTCACGCGTCGCAATCGGAAGCTTAGAACTTTGAGCTCGTTACAAGTGACCCACGAAAGCAGGCGGCATGGCTAGCTATCAGAGGCAAATGCTATCAAGCTCGTTGACGGCTTGTGACACGCTGAATGCACCATATTGAGTACAGTCGAACCCGCTTATAAGAGACTCCTCGGGGAATCGGTAATCGTCTCTTATATCCGGTTTTCTCTTGTATCCGGTGAATGATTTCTAAGCTCGAAAACAGATCAAAACATCGGATTCGCAAGAAATTCGGAAGCATTTATCTCCATTCTATGAAAAGACCGTCATATCGTCATAAGAAAGACATAAAGACCGTCAGACGTGCACGTGACACAATCATCTTCGCGCAGAGAAGAGCGCCGCACAGTGGGCCGGCAGCGGCCAAAATTCATTCGCACACACAGCGCGCTGCAGCGCGCTGCTCGGCTATGAGCGCGCGCCAAATTAGAAGGTGGTGCTGTTCATGAATGATTCCTACTGCGCCCGTTTTTCATGATATCGATGTAGAACTGCGGAAATATGTTTAGCAAAGGCTGGTTGCACATCGTGACGAAGTTTTTGAGTCCATTTTTGAGAAAATCAGGACGATTAGCGCAGTTGAAATCCATGGCGCTTCTGAGCGGTCGGCGTCTTCCGCCGCAGCTGGCTGATACAAACTCGGATTGCGAACGTGCGGAATGGTGCGACAGTCTGAGACTGGGATGAGCCCTCCTTCATCACCCCTCGCGCACGGCCCGAAAATTCCAGCTGCCCCGAGCTGCCCGTTCTCAAGTTCCGACCTAAAGTCGGGAGGAAACTCGAACGTAGATTCGGGGTCGTTTCCACATGCATGTTCGCCCGCGATTCGTTCAAGACATGGCGCTGACATCCTGAGGGGACGTTCTAGGGACGCATCGACACTACTTGGCAGAATTTCAGTAGCTATTCAGGGTAACTCCCACCCAGATATTGCGGCTGAAATCCGTGGCGGGCCCGAGCTTTTAGCGTCGACCAATTCGGTGCTAGGGGAGAAAGCCGGAGTCTGAGCGAACGAAGGGATGCTTGCTCGTGTACTCATTCTCCTGAACTGACTGAACTCACCACAGTTTTGCAATAATGATCACTACAGAATTTCGAAAGCGCTCTTCTCAGCCATGAGCACGTCCAGAGCTGGCTCCCTCCCTCCCTCCAGGCTTTGGGTCGGAACTTGAGAACGGGCAGCTCGGGGCAGCTGGAATTTTCGGGACGTGCGCGAGGGGTGATAAAGAAGGGTTCATCCCAGTATCAGACTTTCGCACCCTTCCGCACGTTCGCAATCCGACTTTGTATCAGTCAGCTGCGGCGAAGGACGCCGACCGCTCAGAAGCGCCATGGATTTCAACTGCGCTAATCGTCCTGATTTTCTCAAAAATGGACTCAGAAACTTCGTCACGATGTGCAACCAGCCTTTGCTAAACATATTTCCGCAGTTCCACATCGATATCATGAAAAACGGGCGCAGGAGGAATCATTCATGAACAGCACCACCTTCTAATTTGGCGCGCGCCCATAGCCGAGCAGCGCGCTGCGTGTGCGAATGAATTTTGGCCGCTGCCGGCCCACTGTGCGCCGTGAATGAAAAATTGAGAAACTCATTGACTGAGATTGTCTCTCAGGCGGGTGTCTCTTATAAACGGTTCTTATAACATGGGATCCTATGGAGCCGGGATCTGGAAAAAGTCTCTTTTATCCGGTTTTCTCTTATATCCGGGTTTCTTATTAGCGGGGATTTTAACATGGAGCTCTATGGAAGAAAGATCGGGGAATCTGGATCGGTCTCTTATATCCGGTTTTCTCTTATATCCGGTTCTCTTATAAGCGGGTTCGACTGTACTGTTCCCAAAGCTCAGACCACCACGAACTAAAGTTGTGGACAAATCCTGGAAAAACGAGAACTGACCGCAATCGACAGATTCATTCCGGCCACCGTCGCTCTTTGGGCCGACTACATTCAGCAAATCGCAAGAGCGGATCCGACGCGATGTTTCGGCGCATACCGAATTGTGCGGACGTCCCATTTGCACGGATCTCGATTTGAGCGAAAAGCACAACACCGCGGGATGACGATTCGCGCGGAACGCATACTCGCGCGGGGCGGCCCATTTGAGCGTTTCTGTCCGGTGCCCCAAGGGGCGGTTCAATCCAATGATCGGGTGCTTCGAGAATCCCACAGAGTTTCTTGTACGATGGCAAGGTATTTCCAATCCTCCGCAACGGACCCAAGGAGCTCAGCTTTGCGAGTCAAGATTTTGAGTAAAAATCCGGGCCGCGCAACCATTTACTATGCACTGCCAAGCTTCGGACCCACTGGATTTGTGATTCTTCCTGAGTTGGTAGTTTTCGACAACTAACAGTAGCAGGTCGCCCTTTGAACGTACAGAAGTGAGCATCATTGTTCCCAAACCCTCGAGTCAATGTGTTCACTATTAGGGATCTATTCTTCCAACGGAAAGAAGCCGAGCGGTGAGAACGTAAGCCTACGTTGAAATTCCCATGGAGTCTTAGGTGGGCCCTCCCAGCCTCACCTCAAGCTGCTCTCAATCAGCGATCGGTAGGCTAGTGGCCTTGGGAGACTTCGCCCTGCCACAGGCCTTGACTAGGGGTCAACAGAGGACCGAAAACAGGACGCGTGAACCTGATCCTCCAGAACATCTAGATCGGGCAAATCGAGCTGTGACCCACTACGAGGTGGCGCTTTGACGACGAAAAGAAAACTCACCTCCGGAACTCCGATGCCATGTAATGCAGAAAACCAGCAAAAAACTCGCGCTAAACTGAGCCATTTCTCGAAGTACCGAGGAGCGACTGCCGCGATGGCCGATGGAACGAACTGCGCGTGAGACGGAGAGATTTAGGGATGCTAATCCCCGCTGCCGATGCTTGGAAAATGTATCTCTCCTTTCCAACAGCTCATCCCTCCCGCAGCCGATTAGATCGACTCGAGGAATTTTCCGGCCACAGCGAGAGTGTGGCACCAGAGGAGCTGGAAGACTGTTCCTTCGCCCCTTCAAGGCGATTTTTTCCAATTTTCAATCCCCTGTCTCGGTCAAGCCCGAGCCGCTCATCTAAGGGGAAATGCAATAGAGGTGTTGATGGAATGGACGGCTCAGTGGGAGAAGCGGATGATTTTTCGTGAGCACCGGGATGAAAATCATGATCAACTCGGAGCTGGGTTCTTTCGTTCGCGGAAATATCTTCAAAAACGTGCCTCAAAATGGGGAATGATAGTGGCGCTTTCCACGGGTGCCCGCTTCGAAGATGCAAAGCTTCCTTAGGGGATTATCATCGACGCGTATCTTGGATAGGATCATCCATGTATCAAGTTAGTCGATGACAATGAGGGAGATTCTCAGCTCAAGCAGATGCGCAATATTCCCCCCTATGACTCGATTGTAGAAGAGACCCACTTGGAATTTGTTGAAAACTATGCTTGGGAATCATGGCCGGAGCTGGTGTCAGATATCTGAAATTGCGGGTTGGGACGGAAAACAGGAACTCAGTGCCGAGGAAACAGCTTTATTCTGCGTTGCCAAAAAGCTCTCCATGAGTTCATGGGTTGCCGATTCCCGGGAGGTCCTCACGAGCCAAGCTCCGTGGTCTCCAAGCCCGTATAATCATTGTACAGTCGAACCCGCTTATAGGAGACCTCTCGGGAAAATGAGGATGGTCTCCTATACCAGGTTGTCTCTTATATCCGAAGTTTCCAACATGAGGTCCTATCGAGACAGGAAATCCGAGAGGGTCCCTTATATGCGGTTTTCTCCTATATCCGAGTCTCTTATAGGCGGGTTCGACTGTATTCACATTTGGTGCGACTGATTGTTAGTGAGATCACGTGTAAACTCCCTATTCGATTCGGCTCTCACTAATTCTGCGTGATTCATAATTTTCGGTAGAAGATTTTGTAGCCCAGTTTTCTACTCAATATCCTACTTCGAGATGTTCAAGAAGCTCGGCAAGGACCCTCGTGACCTCGAGTAGTAGAAAACGCCCACGCCCACGACGCACAGCATGAGGAGTACAGCGAAGACGACCACCGGCACAACCCAATGAGCTTGACCTGCAGGAGGAATGAGAAGCGTTGCCTTAGTCTCCTCGCCATAATAATACTCTTGCGTCTCCAGGTCTTTGTTGAAGGCGGCGACCGCGAATTCGTATCTGAGGAAAAATGATCCCGTCAGTGGCCTGCACCATCTTGGTTCAAAGGAAATGAGACGTTGATCGGATATTGGAATGCTCACGATTTCCCCGTGGCCAGCTCCGCTCCCAGAAAAGTGACGGATCGCGCTGACCGATCGAGATCGCGGGTGGTGATCTTCTCTGTATTGGAATCCACTATCTCGGTGATGTAAACACGGAATCCGCTGATAGGGCCATTCGGCTTGTCTGGTAATGCCCACTTCAGAACGGTGTCGTTGCTCGAGGAGCGAATCAGATCCACTTTACTGATTAGCGATGGAGCTGTTGGTGGAATAATCGTTAGTCTCCATGACGCGGACCGCCGTTGAATCGATGGACGGCTCATGATCCATGACCATTGTTTGTTCCCACCCAAAAAGCTTCGAAAGGAGAGTTTCCCAGGAGAACCCTGATTGAAGACTGAGATCTGGAGTCCGAAATCGAGTCGCAAACTCAGACCGGGAACCAGGATAAATCTTCGCTGGTTTGCTACCTTTACAAACGGCATTGA
Source organism: Lepidoglyphus destructor (assembly GCA_031001835.1). Classification (NCBI taxonomy): domain Eukaryota; kingdom Metazoa; phylum Arthropoda; class Arachnida; order Sarcoptiformes; family Glycyphagidae; genus Lepidoglyphus; species Lepidoglyphus destructor. The sequence goes on from JARNKU010000140.1 coordinate 190,480, forward strand.
ATGATCACCTGCAACGTTCGTGGTTCCTCTAGCTCGCAGAGCCTCGCCGCAAACGTATTGTTTGAAGAGCGCCGTTTGATAGCATGTGCTGACTTCTATGGTGGCATTCTCGAACGGAGCCAAGCGGTCGATAACCGCCAATTGAGTTACATAGTCGCTTTCCAGGTGAGCAGAAGTTTTGATTTTGTAGAAGAGAGGGAACGGTGGGAGGTCTCGATAGTTCGGTGGAGAAATCTCGAAACGAATCGAGTCCGTGCTTCTCCAGATTGGAACGGCGGCAGCTGGCCGGACTGGAATGAAATCCGTTTTTTGTTCGAGGGCAACCTACCATGAGATCTTTTTCGGTCATTTATGCAATGAAATGACCCCCAGCAGTCATTGGAGAATCCAAATTGAGTTGTCTTCCTCTCTGAATTACTCACTGAGTTTCCTGTGAGTCAGGCTTAATTTGTATTCCGAGCTCGCCATTTCTTGTGTTGTATTCGCATCGATGTTCACAGCTTGTATTATGATTTCGTAACCGTAACCCGACATCTCCGAAACGTCCATCGTGGCCTCGATGGTCGTGGGCGTGAGCCTTCAATTCGATAACAGCTTCAGCACAACAGTCCATAATTGTTGACCCATCCGATAGTGAACAAGGGAAGACTCTTCACATCCTTCCCACCGGTCTGGGCTAAGGTCCCTCTGTGATGGCTGATCGCCTTACTCACACTCTCTTCTTTGTGCTGTCAAGGGAGTCGCTGACTTGAAGGATGTAGTGGTGGATTGGGCCGTTCGATGGGGATGGACGATCCCACCAGAGTTTCAGGCTTTTCGTGGATTCGTCGAGTTTACCTTTCAGTCTTTTTATCGCATTCGGGGGTCCTACTCCACTCTTGTACTCATAAACATTGCTGGAGATCTCAATGAGCCTCGTAGAGTTGGCGGGTTGGAATATAGCGATCACCGCCGTCGTGAATTTCGTGTAGAAAGGTACGTCGAGAAGAACTGTGAACTGAGTTCGATTGACGTTCGTCTCAACGCACTTGGGAGTGCAAAGCTTCACGCGGAATCCCTGAAGATCGGCCGCTGATCGGATGCTCCATCTCATTTCGAAGCGAGCTCGGATCGCGGTCGATGTTATGCCCAGCTTCACCAACGTTATGTTAGTCGGGGCGGGCCATCCTGTTTAGAAAAGCGTCTGGTTTTATTCGTGAGCGATCGGGATGATGCGCCACCGACGTCGGGGAACCCAACACGAGCTCCATAATTCATATTTTTTCGACACCGCACCTGAAAGGTTGCCGTAGGTCTGGTGTTGCAGACTTATGCTTATCCCTTCATTGATCACCGTCCCGGCTTCAGGCGTAGCCCAAGGAGGGTCTGACGTACTCTCACGCATCTCATCTTGCACAGTGATGCTTCCGATGTTTGGGTCCCCGAGCTCATTGCTTGACTCGTGCTGCTCGGAATACTCGATGACTTCAAGCTCTTCTGATAGCGAAGGGCAGGGGACTGTCGAATGAAACCAGAATCACTCATCGAATCTACTTCATTTGTGATCAAAACATCGGAAAACTCGGAGAAACACAAGATGGTGGAACTACGTGCGCCTGGGGCCATACTCACCTGCTGAAGCGCATTGTTGACCCACCAGTAACAGGACAATCACTCGCACACCAAACAAAGCCATTCCAGCGAGATCTCGAAACTGAATGTTGTGTTTTTGACATGGACGACGAGTTCTTGTAGCTGTAAGATTCCGTGATGAGTATCAGTGTCATCGAACAATAGTGCACTACACCTGGGCATTCGATCTTACAATTAGTCCCTGAAAGGCTTACCTTCCCATTGCGGCGCCGGCGCTGTGCGCCTCGAGAGGGAGCAACAAAGATAGTGCTGAGATATATCATCGTGAATCTTTCGTGAATGTATCATCATATGAATCCAACCAGAGAACACAAGTTCTCAGCCACAAGACGCTTTGGAAGACCGAGTTAACCTCGGAACAGTGAACAGTGTTTTCCGTGCTTATTCTTCGTACTTTTGGCGGAAGAATGGTCGAAAATATCGATGTGACTCCAACGACTGCTCCAACGGCATGAACAACGGGGGGGGGGGCTCCAGGAGCTCAGCTTGAGTAGGGAAGCTGGTTCGGGATCTGACCACACCGGGACTCGATGGCCACCGTGACATTCGCCTTTCGCGATTGGCGGTTTCTTTGGATGTACCATGGGAGTTTGTTGATCGAAACGGCGTTCTTTGTTGCTCTCGCGGCGAATCGAATATGTACTCTGTTCGATTTCACTTCGCAGTCCTTTCCCTCCGTTCCCAATGAATGGATGGATGGTTTCTTTCCGTCGATTCACACCGGGGGCATGAAGCGTCTACTCACAGTCAGTGGAGCCGCGCTGCAGACCTTCGAGACCGAAGTCGTGCCAAATAAGAGACTTTCGAGGAGTTGACGAGAAACTGCCCGAAGGCGGCAGGGCTTGAGCCCTACGAATCGGCTTATACGTCTGCCGACTCGCTAACCGATAATGCTGCAAGCATGCGGTCTTTTCTGCCGTTACTACAATCCGGTCGCCTCGAGAATGAGTCAGTCTGAGTTGACTTTGTGGATCGTGTCGCGCGATCGGAATCTCCCGTAGGGCAAGCCCAGACTTTCGGCCGTTTTACCATGTTCTGAATTTGAAACCAGATGATACCTGCAGAATTCCCTCATCTTGCAAGGTGGCAAAGCTTGAATCCCACGTCTCGATAGCCGGCGATTGGTCAGACCGTACTCAGAACGCAATCGTCAGCAAGAATCAGGCGTGATGAAACCGGCTGGCTTCGAGCTTGATCATCTGTGTTTGGAAATATTCGAAAAAGACCGGGTGGACGTCGATCGGAGACGGCATCGGCGAATTCTTCCCAACTTCTCGGAGTTAAGTTCACAATTTGATGTTGGCTCATTCTGTAGGTTTTCGGAGTTTTCGAATATGAACGGTGCATGTCAAAGTAAATCAATCCTTTATTGTTATCTAGGGAAGAGCAGTTATTCGTCTCAGCTTCTCTTCTGCTAGTCTATGTGGGAAACTTCTGAGAGTTAAAGAACAACCAGCCACCCGGAAGTACCAATCGACGAGAACTCCCCAAATGTTCCGCATCAGTACTTGAGTGGGTTCGTTTTCAAGTCGGGTTTAGCTTCAACGCATACCCTTCAGCGCCGTAGATAACGGTGTTGCAAGTTCATGGCCACCTTCCGACGCTTCAATGTGTGACCTAGATGCATTCCGGGGCCCCACCCTGGAAAAGATCGTGTCATGAATCGATAATATCGTCTCTCAAGCTTTAGGGATTACTCAGCACTCGAGTTGAGAGTGGCGTTTGATTCGACATCGCTACACGCTCGAGAGAAAATCTCTCACGCAACGCCTCCAGCTCATAGGTACAACAATCTTATCGCGCGGCGCTTGCCGTAACACACCGCCATGAACGGCGAAAGTTCCGTGGAAGAGCTCAACAGTGTGTTGCTCAAACTGAGGCTTGTGAGAGCCTAGTTCCAGGATCCTGAGATCCAAAATCCCTCGAATTTTTCCACCTACCGGTATGTGAGAAGAAGAAAAAGTGAATCGGGATAGGAATCGTTACCTGGGCAAAACGAAGATTCGGTTCGAGAGCGCTTGGAATCCCTCTTCAAAAGGGCATTGTCATGGCCCGCAGTCATTCGATCACGAAGCTCGTGGGACTATCGAAGCTTTCGGCAGCGAGGATTGTTTTAAAGAACTCTTGTGTACTTCGTTTTCACTCACCGGAGTGAACTCCGGAGATTTGAATCTCGCCCGAGTCGGGGCAAATGGCGAATTAGAAAGGATAGAATGCGGGAATATGTAAGATTCGACCGCCAGCAACCGTGCTGAGCTCCGATTCTTCACAGAGCTGCTGACAAATTTGGAATCACAATCGCCACCACCGCTCATCTCCCGCTTTCAGATCTCCCGAACTTCATTAGCTCGACGGCGAAGCTGAGCAGACCATGTTCAACATCTGCTCAACTGTTGATCTGGAAAGTTGCCTCTTTATCATTGAAAGTTTGTAAATAATCAGCTTCGTGGCAATGGTTAGGCTCCCTTAACTGATCCTCTTCGCCGAACATCTAGCGTATGCTATGACAACCGAAGACAGCTTCGGGTCGCTGACGAATTCCGACCTCATCTGGGCACTCGTCATCGTCATGATGTTTTCGATGATGGTTATCTCGATGAGCATCGCCGATTTCCATGCCAGAAAGAGGGACACCGTCTCTGAAGAACCTAGCAAAGTTTGAACAGCTCGAGACAATCCGTTGAAGCTCCTGCTTTACGGAAACGAGGTTGAATATCGTGCTTTTGCTCCATCAACGCAAATCATCGCTCGATATGGCATCGCCACGGCGCGGGAGATATTCTCCTGACATCCGTCCCTGAACAGAACTGCTCGGGGTCTTGAAACCTAAATCACTCGGGAACCTGAACGCGGTTGTTTTCGGGAGCGTGGGGGCTCTGAAGCTATTCATCAAGCCGGGACAATGGCCCGATGAGTTTGAGGAACAATAAAAAGTACTTTTTCTGCGTTCAGACATGTTCGGAGTCTTGACTGTCCTATCAACTTTTAGCAAAATGCAACCAAGGTCAATGCGGTTTGTGGTATCGTTTCGAAACGGCGTTCACACGCGGATTTGTTACCGAATATCGAGCTTGAAAGCCAGTACATCACAGCCGTCGGCCTAGCAACCTCCAAATCCCGACAGCGTGTGCCCTTTCTCATGATTTGACCTTGCCTGCCGACACCTAACAATATTTATAATCTAGGAAACTGATCCGTTTGTAGTAAACTTGAACACGAGGAAATGTCATGCTCTAAGCACGCGTATAACGAGAATGTGGACTCCAAGTCGAATTTCCCGCGAGTGGATTTTGGTTCAGAATCGGAAACTGAACGAATAAGCGGAGTTCAAGCACCGCGGATTCTGTCGGATATCTGTCACGATGGATCAACTATGCAGACCGGGCTGATCGCGGTTTACGCGTCCACCTCAGGCCCCACCATCGGGAGTTTTCCGCACACGAAAAGATTGCGCGACGGGGAATTCTATTTTGAAACTTTTGATCATAGGGGAACCATCAATCCCCTCATATCCACCGTCAAACGAGAGAGTCTTGCCGCTTGGAAGATCCGATCCGAAAAAGCCGCTGGTTCCAAAAGCCCATGGCGACCAGAGGTAGGGAAGCAATATCCATCCAACATCGAATGCCTTATGCCTGAAGAGCGAGGCGAAGGATGTTGTTTTCAATTCTCAAACATGACAGCGGTGTGTATCCCTCCTCCTGTGATTCTTGACTCTGAGCGTGATCCAACGTAGTATGGGAATCAGAGTCAGTCAGTCAGAACACCTTCTGGCGGGCAAAACTAGTCATCAGGCCAGTTCTATTGCGAGGACTGGAACCACGTCGACGAAACCGTGCGCAGAGCGTGCTCACGATACGCGCGATAACGGTCAAACGTCCAGATCGATTCATCCGGCCTGACTTATGAAGCTTCAACTGCAGTCACCGATAGATAAGGCCGAGCGGAAAATTGAATCAATTGAGTTGCGTGGTGAGCGCGCCTTTTCACTTCCACAATTTCTCACCGAGCGGCGAGGGAATGTAACGACGCCGTTTAGAGCATTGACGGGATTTGTTCGATTCCATCGGGAAGTAATACTTTCTCACCGAGAGCAGCAGGTGACTTTCGAACTGTTCGCTGTGTTGTGGCTCAAGGAGTCAAGATGGCAGCCTCCGTCGCTGCCATCGTTCTATTGTTCTCATCTGGAATTCAATACTCTACTCAAGGTACGGCTTCGCGTTGAGACAGGAAACCAATGGAATCGGAAACATTCCATGAAAAGAAACTTTCCAAACTTGTGATACGTTGAATACGCGACCCCCTACCACTCCAGAATCTCTCACCCAGCCGTCCGATCTGGCGATCGCGAAATGGAGCCCGCGGAGCGTCCTCCTGGGCTGGAATTTCACTGTGCCTGGAAATCTGAAAATTGACGCTATCACGTTCCTCATCGAGTGCTGGACCAAAGGCGTCGAACCGAGGATGGTAAAATTGAATGGAAGCCACGGTCTCAGAGTCAACTTGACGAATCTTGTCGAGAACGCGGAGTACACTGTGAAGATCACCGCATCGAGTGAAGGCTTCGAGAGCGGGGGAGCTGGGACCGTCTCATTCATGACTTTGGCAGAAGGTAAAGCTTGAATTTCTCATTGAGAATATGAGGATTTTAACGTTTGCGGCAAAATCGTTCCGATCGATAAGCAATCTTCGTGCTTCACCTCGGGAACTCAATATTTCGGAGCCGAGCGAACTTTCCCTCCATGAAGCTCCCATCTTTCGAATCTTGACTCATCGCTCATTACAGATTACCCTACTCCACAGTTCATAAGCAACACCTTGGTTTCGACGAGAAATCTTCCAAGATACGAGTTGAAATGGAGACAAGACCGGAACGATTCCCTGAGCGGTTTTGACGTGGTTTCTTGTATGGAAACTTGTAAATCAGTGTTCATCCATCGATCTGATCCACAAGACTCGACTTACTCTCTCGAGTATGAGCTTGAGGCTTTCTACATAGAGTACAATGTCACGGTCACCGCTATCTTCAGCCAACCGCTCGGTGTCCGGGTCCGCCGGTCGCTTGTTCACAAAACTGTGAGCGAGGTTGGGGAGCCGAGCGTGGTGACCAACGTCCGCAAGGTTGCTCAAGTCGGACCGGTTGTCCACTTGAAGTGGGACAAACCGTCGAAGCCCAACGGCCCGATCAGTCACTACCGCCTGTTCATCGATGACGTCATTGACGGCTTCACTGAGATGGAGTAAGTAGTAGATCAGCTGCGTTTCACAATCACTTGCACACATTGTTTCTTCGAGAGTCGGGAAACACGTACCTATCGGATAGAATATATCAAGATCATGGAGAGTGAATCCTGACTGAGAGGTCAAAATTGGTCGTGAATCATACGGAGTTCTGTTTTGTTGCGTACCAGGTTGAGATCGACCGTCAACGAGATAAACGTAACGCTGCCGATGCCAGCTTCGAACTTCTACAGGGTAAGAATCACAGCGGTGAATCTCGATCAGATGGCAGAAGCGATGCGAAGTAAGACCGCGCAGGCCCTCATTCCGTACGAACCGCCAGGTAGGCTTCACTATCAGACGGCATCCCGGAATCAGTGAACGTTCCAATGATTCGATGGAGGAATTCTTCAATTCATCAGGATTCCCTCGATTCGCTCTGAACTGTGAAGAACTTCCTTGAGCATCCGATATTCGCCTTCTAGAGTCTCCCAAGAAGATCGAAACCATCGACTTCGGGTCCAACTCGGTATCGTTCAATGTCGTCCCGGCAAAGGAGTTTGAGGGAGCGTACTACGATGTCAAGGTACCCTCCAAGGGCTGGAATTACTCGTCACCCGGAAAGTTCATCTTCAGTGGACTCCAGCCTTACGAAACGGTTTTCTTCACTGCGGCCACATGCTATCATGAGCACCGCACTGAGAAACGTTGCGGGCCCCCGCTGTCGACGTCAGTCACTAGCAGCGTGGCAGGTAAGCTTGTTAACGGAGCTTCGAGGAAAATGAGGATGTTGGAAGAAACTTCGACGGGATGTCGAGCAGCGTCAAATTTTAGAAATGCGGGACTCGAGAGGAATGGCATCGCCCTCGAGTCCAGACATCTCGGATATTCAGACGCCTGTCATATCAATTTGGAGGACAATTCAAGAGTGATCAGATGGATTCGGTGAGTCGTAGATATGCCGTGTCGGTTATGATATCAGGTGCTTTATAGGTCCGGACGAGGTTAACGACCTCAAGCTCGTGGTCCCCGAAGACGAGACCGCGAATGTTCTTTGGAGTGCACCGAGGAAGCTCAACGGTCCTCTCGACGGTTACATCATCTCGATCATAGGCTCGGAAGATTCCGTCATATCCAACACAACAGTCCCGCCGTCCGAGCACTCATTCCCTATTGAAACGGATGAATGCTCCGAAGCGTGAGTTCAGGACCTATCCCGCGGTGAAGTCGAGATCAATGGGAGTCCGGCACCCGGAGCTATTTTCTCCTGACGAACCTGGTCCTCTTTCCTTTCAGCTGTCGGATAAGGGTGGCGGCTTATAACCTCGATTTGGTGACGAAGGAACTAGTGATCGGTGCGGGCTCCGAAGTTCTTTATCGTCCTTACACCCGCATCCCAAGCATCGTCGCCAGTTCGATTTTGATGCTCTTCGTAGTGGGAGCTATCAGCGGGAGTCTTATGTACAAGAAAAAGTATGCAGCAAAGAAGTGTGACTGCCCGCCACATAACGAGGAAGGAAGCACAGAAGAGACGACAACGATGACCGAGAATACTCAACAAGATCAGGATGAATAAATGAACGGAACTGTAACAAGAGAACGGCACAGAATCACTCAGCCCGACTCGCGGAAGACAAGAGTGGTAAAGTCGATAAGACCGAGGTGAATTGCTGTCGAAAGTGAATGCCGCTCACGCAGATAAGTAGCAGCCGTCGGTAATGCCCTTGTCTAATTTTGCTCACCGCTCTCGAGATCGTTGCGTGGGGGAGACCTCATCACTAAGGCTGAGAAGTCTAGGCATTTTGCCATGAATGCCCGTGCCTGTCTTTATCAGAGGATTTTCACTGCTCTCGCCTATTTCGGCTTTTAGGGCCTGAAGTACCTATCGTGCAAGTTTCCCTAGCGATCGCCGGCACTTCTAAAGGTTTTTGAGTTTCCAAGGTAACCCCGAACTAATTCTGCTGAAGATTCTGGTCCCCCTGAGTTTTCTCTCGAGTCCAGAGTTGCGTAATTCTAGCAAGAGCGCTCCGCCGGATAGCGCCTGCGTCGGGATGGCGCGGTGAAAACACGGCGGCCTCTCGCCGTGGTTCGATTCGCATCTTCGAGAGAGGTTTCTATGGTTCCCTCTCTTCTCGGGACACCGAAGTAGATTCCAGGCCACAGCCGACCCTAGCACTGACAGGGACTAGCCCTTGTGGACTTCCAGGGGGCAAATCCGAAACTTGCTCTCGGATCCGATACGTGCTGTCGGTTCTCCGCAGCTTTGAATAGTGGTGTTCATGGTATTTTGTCTAAACATCCAATCTCTGGTAATGAGCATGCGGTGGCCTTTGCGACATGACTGACGACAGCTTCATCTTACGGTCGCGCGTAGGTTCAAGTTTTAGTTTCAATTTCTTCACCCCCGCATTTGCTATCCGGAGCGGGTTGAACAAGAAGGGAAGGAATCACTAGAGTTCTATCAAAGAAATTATGAAAATCCTACGGGTTCCAAATTCAACCTGGACTTCTTGAGAGCAAAGATGGCACAGTGACCATAGAGCCTCGATGCTCCATGCTTAACATCAGCGATGCGGAATAGATACCACTTGTATTTAGACTGGGCTTGATATATTTTTATTCACACCGTGAGCAACACTTGTCGAACCTGAGCGATCGGTTCAACCATCACTAATTTCACATCAGTAGGTGGGGAGGCAGGGTTCTGGCTGCATGATGTGGGTCCCGAGCTAGGCAGCCGCTCCACATCCCTTCTCCGGCTTCTTGCGGGGAATCCTCCGCGCAAGAGCTCGAATTCTCGCATGCTCCAGTTCCCGCGCTGGTTGAGTTCTTGCGCGACGAACGCCGCCGCTGTTTGCGCGGCGGATGTGACTGCCTGATGTGGAAGGGCATCAGCGCCAACCTTTCGGTGGTATACGTGCAGCGGTTGCACTGGAACCTTGCGCTGTCGTTCTCGGCCATGGGTTGATCTCTGTAGAGAAATGCATTGTACCTCGTGATGAAATGCTCGCGGCTCATTTTGGTGATCGAGCTGAATGGGAGCGACTGATGTTCTGACCATGCAGGTCGCGAAAACGCTCTTCTTAAAGCCCCACAGGGCCCCGAAGGGGTGAGTGAGAGTTTCTAGACGAGTACCTTTCGAGGATACAGGCGGGTCAATGCCTCAACCCCAATGAGTGGGTCCGAACCACCGATCTCCACCGCTAGTGCTTGTTTCAGCTGTTTATGACCGCGAATTCCGCAACCCCTTCCGAATCACGGAAGGTGAAGCCGAGGGCGAACAGCGAATGGGTTTCAGGGCCGGCATTTGCTCAGCGGGGTTTGAAATGCACCCCAGAGAGTCGGAGTGATGCCGGACTGCATGATATGCCCTCGGGTCGTAGTTATTCGATCGAAGGGAAATAACACGCCGAATTAGGTGGCGCTAGCTCAGTCGATGATTTCATCCGAGCCTGCAGAAGATTTCGGGGATTGCACTTGGTTTGCTCCGCTCTTAGGTCGGTACGATGCACATCTACCGACAAGCAGCGGTCGAGTCCGGCGAGGGTTGCTTCGTCAAAGGACGATCTGTTCCATGCTTGTGCTCGACAGACAGATCAGGCGTAGCATGTCTGCTCTGAGAGTTTCTCTCCCGGTTAGAGAAGATTCCAGCGGCATTTATGTTGTGTTTCCGCTTCGCTGCTCCTACTTCCGCAAGGATCAGCAAGCTTCGATCTTTGATCGGAGAATCGTCTTCGTAGAGGCCATGTTGGATCTCCAGATGTCTGATCAGAGAACTGGTCGTCGTTTCCCGGGGCCTGAGGATCGGGATCGGAGGAATACTAGATAGTACGATGCTCATTTTCCGCCACGTTAACCTAATTGAGCGTAGATAGTCCGCCATGATTTTCTTATGAACGATGAGAGGACTTCTCAACAATCATTTCGTTTGGACTGGCACGTACCTGGATGCTTCTCTCATCGAGCCAGCTTAGTGCTGTTTCTGAATCAGTTCCAGACCCAACTTTTGGATGGCGCACAGAAGTATTCATTCATACTGGACCGCGATAATGGAACAACACTCTCTCGCGAGGAAGACGCAGCTCTCAACGACCACGCATCGCGACTGTAACCGGAACGAGTGAGAGCGCAGCGCACGCACATTCGCATCTGGATTCTGTGCACATTGGAAACACTTCGAATCAGTGCACCACATAACTCTCTACCTACGAATGTAATACGTTTTCAACAGAGAAAATGTTCACTCAAGATTGCTTGAATAACTGAATCGAGTCTGTAGTTTTTTTAGCACAAGCGGTCTTTATGGTCAAGATCCGCAAAAATACTGCGATCCCTTGAGGTTGAAAAGCTCGAAAATCTTGCGGTCTGAAACTGCCACAATGCCTAGACTGGATGTCCTGGAAGACCGCCTGGCGGAGGCTCCAACGCGAATTCTATGTGAACGTCCGAAAACCCGAGGAACGCATGCATTGGTGTTTCTCGACGGCAGAACCCGACCCCTCTTCAGCACGGTGGAATGTGCATCCGAAAAGAACGGCACTCCCGGTGTTTGGGGGTACAACCCGGTTGAAGCTCGCGGCTGCTTCCGCGGCGTAGTGAAAAAACAATCGCAGAAACCTGGGGTTTCATGTCGAAACCGTTAGCTTCATCTAGCGATCCGAATTCCCAGGTGCATGAGATCACGGGTCACGTTGGGTCCCGCCAACCTATTGCTCTCAGTGGAATATGTCAACCGTCCGAAAAACAATGATCAGTTGCAGCCTTGAATTGTTGATCGCATCGTGTGGAATGGAAAAAAAACTCTTATTTGGTGGATCACCCATCGCACCGTGGAGTCTGTCAGAGGAACATCCCAACGTGTCCCGAAGGACAACTTCTTCCTCATAGAGTCCGATGCAGAACACCTTCATCTGATAGGTTCCTCATGCGCCAGATTTTAGGGTAGTCGAGTTTGTCTTGAGTTCAAACCCGAACTTCTACTCGCCTTTCCAAACAAGAACACATTTTTTCCCGGAATAGCCTCGGCAGAATGTAGAATCGTTGGTGGAATCCAATGACGTTTATCAAGTGCTAGGAAGGAAGCTCATGGTAGGACTGAAGATTGTTCCTTCCTCGGTATTGCCAGCTCTGAAGCTTCTCGTCGCTTCAAGGATTGCTTGTCCTAGAAACCATCTTCATTGACACACTCGTCCTGAGGGTTTGTTCCTAGGATCGGACAATGGCTGCGGCGACGGACAGTTCGCGAGGGTTCCAAGAAAGTGTAGGAAGCCCAATTTCATCGATTGTCCCCCGCCTCGGGGATTGCAAACCCATCAAAGCCTCTTGCATGGGTACAAGCAGTTCAATATTCGGAAGGAGGATACAAGTTTTCCCAAGGGCGCTGACTCCTGATTCGGTATCGATGGCAACTCTCAATGCGCGAGCCTGTGTGATCGAGCTTGCCACCGAGAACGTCGGTGTGGAAAATACCAACGTCAAGGTACAACGAGCCTGTCGCGCGCCATCGTGGTGACAACGCGGCTCGCGCGGGTCGACCATGCGCCGTCACTCGGAGCTGCAATGCCGAAAGTCTGGCGGAATTTATGCTCCAGCACGACGAGGAGCGTATCATAAGCTCCAGCTAGAGTCCAGAAGTCCCCATGTTTGATGCTGTCCCACTCTAACAAGCGAAAGGCGGCTCGACTGATCAGTCGGATAAAAATGCGTTTCCATTCCTTCATATGAGCACTTCAGCTGGTCAAGTATATGCTCCTCAAAACAACTCTAATTCGCGGTATCGCGCGTTGTACTGAACGTTCGTCATATCAACAAGCCACCGGTAAAATCGGATTCGAGATGAATTACGAAATAGATGAAACTCGCGCCGAGGGTAGAATCGTTCTCTGTGGTTCTCAAGACATAGTATCCACTGGACCCGATGCTTTGGCGGAGTTCTCAATTCATTCCATTCAGCCTGCCCTGGATCGAGTGAACAGTGCGTTGCTGTGGAAACCGCAGTCGCTGAACGCGAGCTGAGTGGAGTTTGTCGCGCAGTGCTTCGTACGCGGGTCTTGCTCTTCGTTCATTTCTTCGTTCCCGCATTGGGATCTGAATCTGAGTATGTCGCTCGCTGCCGGGCCGTCATTGATGGTGACGTCACCTTTGAAAGTCCTATTTGTTTCCTCTTGCCTCGCGGAAATCCTCCCATTTACTAAGAGGATGATTCTCGATGCCAACAATCACGAATTGTCCATTAAAACCCTGTGAAAACAATCGCGCGGAGGTGTGAGCCTGCGCACAAACGGACCGAGATAGCGTTTTTATTTCTGGGGGATTTCTAGGGGATGGGAATCGACGGAGCGTGTCGTCAAGGACATTGGAGCTTCGACACTTGAAACCTCAGATTCGAAATGACTGGAGACGGCGCTTGCGGAAACGCCGAGAGATGACCGAAGTTGAGACATGATCACAGTTCTTTGCCGCTTCATGCGGATCGTGTTCTGGCAGAACCCGAAGATGATACACGATCAGATTCGTAGGAAACTTGGTTCTCGATGAGAGGCCGATGGGGAGCGTTCATTCCTCGCCGCCATAGTTGTATGTACATTCTCGACTTCGGCTCAATTTGATTCTGATGTCCCATCCCACACCCATAACCTGACCAAGGTCTACGATCTGTTTGAGGAGAAGTAGTGCACGTTTTCACCGTTCCGTCTTAGATGACGCTCCCTCTCGTTCTAGGCGTGGACGGTGAGCATTTCATTTCGAAACCTGGAGAGGTTCGGAAAGGAACGCGAGCGGCTTGCCTCGGCGAGTCAACACGTTTCTTCCGGGTGGAATCCGTGTGACAATGCTCCTGAACGCGTCCATGACTTGATCAATCGTTCCTGTATGCTGATGGAATGGAGACAAATCGGGAAAATTAACAAATGAATCCTCAATCTATCGATGTTGGATGGAATTTCCTTCAAGAACGCAAAGCCATATCAACTGCGACGTGGACCGGTACCCACGGCACAAATGGCTTTCCTGTCTCGAACATCATTGAGCTCCGGTTTCTCGAGCCAGAGAATCCCCGTATGTGACAGCCCGCGTCTTTTCTAGCGAAGCACACTTCTCGCACCAGATTTTCCGGTGCCGACATTCGGAGAAAGATTCTTTCCGCAGGCGAACTTCGCCCCAACATTCTCTCGAAGCACCTCACACGCTTTCCGATTGCGGTCAAACCAAGAACCACGCTTGCTCAGAAGATTTCTTTCCGCGGCATTGTCAGTTGCGATTCGTGACGCGAGGAATCGGTTCGTGGAAGTTTGAGCAGATATGCACGTCCGCGCCCTAAGATTTCACTGCCCCTCCCCAGAGGGCGCTCCGGGTCCTGGGGAGACGTCTGCTCTCACGTCATTACATTCTTCATTGGGCGGTCAGTCGAGACCAGAGTACCGCAAATCCTGGACATCCCTGATTCTCTCTCTGATTCATGGTGAGTATTTTAGTAGTCCTCTATCTCCCGTATCTCAATGGTGCCACTCCTCTTTGGAACGAAGTGTATGACTTTTGGTATCGTGAGCCCGCATCCGAGCAAGGAATGATTGAGTCATTCCGAATCCTAAGAACGTAGAACAGAGACTCGTGGTCGTTGGAACTGGTGATTAGTCGAATCAATCGAAGTTCAGTATGAGCGAGACTGAGGGAACCGGTTGAGATTGCCCGCCCCCAACCGCCGAGAGAACCCGATGGCTATTTGGTGAGAGCCCCAAGTCCACTCGCCCAGAGACTCACTCCCTCTCGCTCAGGATGAGTGCAAGACTCTATAGAAGACGGGGGACGCGGTCGGATGAGCCAGAATTCGTTCAAACCCAAGTCAAATATGTCTTTCAGTTTCGGTGACTTCAGCGATGCGCTGCCGGCCTTAACGGTCAACAAGAAAACGGCGCATTTCCTGCTGACCTTCCTGGGTCCCGGGGAGGTAATCTTCGAATGCGACCAGTGCGATTTCACCCACCCGAGGCTGGCGATTGTAGATTTCCACAAGCGAAGACGACACCCAACGCGGAAAAATCGTCGCCCGTCCCCCGAGGAAAGGGTTGGGATCCCAAAACGCCAGCTGTCGAAGCCTGATACGCGGTGAGCCATCCGCACCACGACGGCTCCCAACGGCTTGGGATGGTTCCCAAAATGTACCATGGCTCGGTACAGACTTTCTGACTTCTTGAGACGTCCGCGCAGGATGCCGATGAACAACAGTGTTCCTGCCGAGCTCGTGTTGTGGCCTGAATTCCTGATTTCTGATTCCTGATTATGTGAATAGCGCAGAAATTCGAAATACAAATGCTCTGTTTCCGTAAATAAACCATCTGTTGAAATGAAATGAAATGTGTTGATCTTTGCCTCGAGGACATCTTGAGGAACTTCTGTCGATGAGAAGTTCATCTCGCAGCCATACGAATCACTGCTCTGAAATCATCGAGGAGGTCAAACTTGCTTGTGGTCAGTGGCGTAGATAGAAGGAAGTTTGATCAGGTAAAGCTTCGCATTTCTCAATGTCCACAAACTTCCTAAAGGAGGATATGAGGTGCGACGTACCTAACTGTCGGAAGTCAATTTTCGTGAAAACTTAGGGCTGGCTACGCCACTGACGCCTTCATCCATTCATTCAGTTGCCGACCGTAGTCCCTCCCTTCTCCTGGCTACCTGCACGTCTGCCTCCATGCAACAAGCAATCTGTTAACCAGCGACAACTCTGATCGCTGCATGAGTGAGACGCATCGAAAGACTCATCAGTTCGTACGTCGCGACCAGGAAGTTTCCTCGTTCTGTGGCTCCCACCGCAGCCGACAGGCGATTGCGCTCAGAGTGAAGTTTTCTTTCGCGGGAATGGGACCCCGAATGCCAGCATTTCATACTGAGTCATCAGTCCGTGACCTCGACTTCACCCTGTGCCATGCGCGTCACAGTGCCGAGAGGCGGTACAAATTGGTTAAGTCGTCACCTGCGTCGGAAGCACGGCCTGTCCCGGCTTCTCAAAAAAGTTCAGTTCTTCGACTTCCATGAGGGAGATGCACCAAGCAGCGAGGTGGAGTCACTTATCACCGAGGAGGACCGGATGGCGAATTGAATAAGGATTCTGAGGCCGTTGAGTTTTGTCGTGAATCAGCAGTCCATTGCTAGTGGCACCCGGTACGTGATTCGGAGCGTTGCTGAATAAAATGTCGTGTAGAATAAGCGGAAAATCTTTCTTTCCCTCCGATCCAGCGCGGAACATACGCCGAGCCAGGAGACAATCCACGAAAGTTCCGCGAATATGGAAGTCTACAGAATTCGTGAATTGTTTCAGCTTATTGATACTTTTTTTGCCTATCGATGCTTCAAATCTCTGCATTAGGATGGCACTTACCAAGTTGTTGAACAGAAAACTTCCTTCCTTCGATCTCTCAGGATAACAGCTGCTGCAGAGGCAATCTACCGGCGGAAAGTTTGGGCCCACCCCGTTTCTCGAAAAAACACATTTCATGCCACTTTGAGGATCCCTGAAGCACTGTTATGTTAACTGCAGAAGAATAGCGATCGATTGCCGGAATGAACCTCGTTGTCATCATGCGCTTCCGGGACTGTTGATGGAATACTCAATTTCGAAACGGAGCGTCGCAAGGCCTTCAAATTGTCGCAGAATGTTCTTCGCATAGAGGTAAAATATGAGGCCGAATTTCGATTCGATACCGATTCTACAACCGGAGAAAAAAATCAATAAGATGCAGCATACTGAGTAATCGGCTGATTCTGATGATGATGACAACGAAGTTCATTCCGCCGATCGATCGCTATTCAACTGCGGTTCCCTTAACAATGCTTCAGGGATCCTCAAAGTGACATGAAATGTGTTCTTTCGAGAAATTTCGGGGTGGGTTCAAACTTTCCGCCGGTAGTGTATATGGTGCGAGACGCCAGGTCACGGGTGTTTCTACTGAAGGACTTCCTATTGTAGCATAGGATGAGGAACTTTGTGAACTCGTGCTCGCGGAAAGCGGCGGGTTAAGACAACCTTGGTTATTATTATCCACAGGTTTGAAGATCCTCGTGCACGGTAAACCTTGCAAACTAAGGCATTGCTCTCCGACCCTAGAAACCCTCCACCTGGAATATTCATCACGCGTAGAGCCATGGTTCCACTTCCCGGATCCCAACACTCACGAGCGTAGAGTACTGCGTATACGTGGCCCAGAACACGCTCAATTCGAAGTTCCCGGTCACTGATTTGTAGTTTTCTGTGTGACATTGCATGGATTTTACAGTTTTCTTGCGAATGGAAGCGAAAGCCTCATCCATTGCGGTGCGCATAACACTATCGGGGCTCCAAATGGGATCACCTCAGTTATTCGGTCCAACCCCTGCAAATCGGAAGATTGCCTGCGGATGCAGCCGCCGGGTCACGAGATTGGGTGATATGAGGGGTGAGTGAAATGGAGACCAGGGGTTCTCGGGGGAGGGGCTGCCTTAAAAGCCCGTGCTCGGAAGCCTCCAAGCAGTTCAGTCCGTTGAACGCGTCCAGCGCTCCAGTTCTTCCTGCCTACTCGAAGTGAAAGGTGTGCTGTGAATCTCTCAAGGTTTTCGTATTTGCAATCAGGACCAGTTGACGTAAAGATGTCGTACGCAATGCCTGCTACTCTCCTTGCGCTTCCGATCGAAACTGTGGAGCAGATGCTTCGCCCTCTCGACGACGAATCGCTGCTCAATTTCGCCGTTACGTTTCCTTCGTACGCAGACATCTGCCAGAACTTGATCGCACTCAAGTCGATCCGAGCTCGACACGTTCACCGTTTCATGATCCAGGCCATCTCTCCGAACGTCGCGAGAGTGCGAACTCTCGATCTGTCCAACTGCTGGTCAGATCCGGAGAGTATTTTGATGTTGATCCGACAATGTGAGAATCTATCCGGCTTGAATGTTGTGAACTCATCTTTCACCTCGAAATATCTGTTGCGTGTGCTCGATGTGCTTGGAAAGTTGAAGGACCTGAGCGCGACAGTGACCGATGCCGACGAGGATACCCGCCCTACATCGTACGCGAGCCTTGAAAGCATCTCCCTGGAGTTCGGGCCGCAGCTAACGGACGTTAGATTCGCCATTAGGCTCCTGAAGGCGTGCCCTGGTGTGAAAGATTTGCGCCTCAGTGTCATCGGAAATGCTGCCAACCCGATCTCGCCCGCTCTCTGGGACGGGCTCGAATATCCTGAGAACAAATATGACAGCGTCGTGATCTTCAGGGGCGCGGGTACCGGCTGGGCGTGTCCCGCAGTGTACCGTCTCATTCTCGGACGGTCTCCGCCTCTCGATTGTTTGTTGTTAGGCATCAGTTTCCAAGTTCGCGTTGCATTCTACGAAGCAGCGGCCGCGACGAATCATCATCTCGGAGTGACTGTGCCAGCACAACCGAAACCTAGTGAGATGTATCGGACGACCCATCAATTCATACGTCACGGCGACGAGTGGTCCCCTTTCTATGTCTTAAACCTCTGCAGGCAGGCGATTGGGCTTCGCGTGAAATTTTCTTTCGAGGGAATGGTGCCCCTAATGCCCGCGATGCAAGCTCTGTCATCTTTCCGGGAGCTAGACCTCACCTCATGCCACGTACGTCACACTGCCGAGGCGTGGTACACGTTGGTAAACTCCTCACCGGTGACCCAAGCCCTTGCGTTACCGTCGTGCGCTCTGATCGGTACCGACGATGGGTCGGTCCTGAACGAAGACATCCTGGAGGCCTTGGCAAAACTGAAATTGACGAAATTCAGAATCGAGTCTCCCGAAGGCGGTTGCGATCGATGCAACGCAAAGCTCAGCGTTGGGTTGATGACCCATCTCGCTGAGTTTCAACACCTCGAGGAATTGGCCTTGCACAGGACTCGAGTTAGCAGCAGTTTCCTTGACGACCTCAAGAAACCACTCCCAGCGTCGATGCGGACCATCAAATTGAACGTTGACTCTCTCGGCGACGAATACCGAGTCGCACGCCTCATCACTTCGTGCAAGAGCCTGAAGAATCTCAAGCTCGAAGCGTCCGACCTGCCTCTACACTCGGATCTGTTCTGGGACGCCCTCAGCAAAGTCAAGCTCTCTCTACTTTGTCTGTCTACGGCCTCGCTCCTTTTCTCGCAGCCGGCAACTCTGAAGCGAAGTATCTCTCGGCTGTTCGAGACTCTCGACATTTTCCATCTTCATGCAAAGGACGCCCTGAACAGCGAAATGGAATCGCTCATCCAGAAGGAGGCCCGAATGGTCAACCGAAGAAGATGGTTGGAGCCGCTCTACTTTACGGTTGGTCAGCAGTCGATCGCCGATTGGCGGAATGCCGACAGTCCGCGGCTCCCGGGAAGGAGCCTCTGTTGCATGGAGAACTTCATCGGCGTCCCGAAGCCCATCAGCTGGGATACGGATTGCTGATTCAACTTCCTGACTGCGCTGATCTGATCGATAGATAGATAGATGGCTTGAATAAAATGAATGGACTATGTACAGTTACGAGAAGATCTTTTTACCTCAAGAAAAAATTCGCACGCGTTCATCTCTCCCGGAGGGGAACGAGACGCTCGTTTACCACTAGTAATTCAGAAGCTTGCTCGAGGTCGATTTGAGTATTGTGCACTTTTGTCCGACTGAATAACGAGAGAAGTCAAACATACATACTCTCATCGGTCCGAAAAACGAGAGAAAGAACGAGAACGGGATGGTTCCTCGGTGTCGTTCTTCTCGGGAAACATCACAACGGAGCTCACTTGATCTGAGTATTCTTGAAGTTCATTGCTGCGATGGACAGACTCAACATCTGAGCCAGCGCTCTCATGGTGGAGCTCCGACACGATCATCTCGATGGCCAGCGATTGCGCAGCGAGTGGGGAGCGATTTTGCTCCTACTCATTCATCAAAAGTAGCAATGGGATGTTACGGTTGAGTTAATCGCGTTACGATGGTTTGAAATCCCATTGAATCGGCTGCCATCAGCAATGCGGGAGTAGCCAATTTGATCATCGAGCCGTAACCTTGATCGATCATATGAATCGCGCTTTCCTCCTTGCGCAGCACTAGAGTTCTCAGCCTCGAATGCTGCCAAGCCCCAGCGAAGACCTGTGTTGCCAATCCGCGCCAAGATCAGCGATGAATCGACGAACTGGGGAATCGAAAACACTAGAAGATTCCGGATATTCACTCCACGCCGAGACGATCGTCTGACTCGATACCGCTCGGAACAGTGACGCTGTCCATAGTACAAAAAACCCTGACGAGACGAGACGCTTGTTCAGTGAGACGCCTCCGCACTCGGACTCATCGAGGATTCCTCCGACATCCACACAAACAACCCAGGAAGCCAATCCACAATTACCGCTGAGAGTCTGGCCCGCACAGAGGCGATCGTTAACACGTTCTCCTGGCGAATCGGCGCGGAAATCTGCGAGGGGGATATCGAGCTACATAGATACTCCTCCGGGTAGCAGCCCGATTCACCGAGAACCCACTTCGCCGAGAGCTTCGCTCTTGCCCCGCTGGCTGTGCGGAACACTCCCCCTCTCAACGCCAGAGAATGCGAACCCACAGAAAATCGGATCCGATAAACATCATATTAGTCTCTCCGACTCGCCGTGTTTGCATTCCTTCAGCCGAATCCTCCAATCTCGGAAGGCATTCCAGAAAAGTTGTCTCCTTCGACTTCTTCAACAGTTTAGCTCGTGAGAACCGGGCCTGAGATGGAAAGCAGGCTGCGGAGCCTCAGACGCCTCTGCGTGAAAAACGCCGATTCTTTTGGCACACGGACAGTCTGATATTTCGAATGGAGGAATGGTGGATTGATTTAAATTGCTCGAAGAACGATTTCTGATCGGTTGTGAGGAATCAAACGAAAAACCCGAGAACGATGCCAATATCATCGTTCCCTCATTGACGGCATGAGGTGTATGTCCGTTCAAATTGTTTCTCGGCTATGGAAGGCTCCACCTTCGTCAGGGCCTTCATCTTTGAGTCCAAACTGGTGGTTCACTCACCGACGGCCAAGTCCACGGAGATGATACCAGCGGTGCACCACTTCGCGATCGCAATTACAGCTGCTGCAGAAGCATCGCCAGAGAACCGTGAGGTAGGCTCTGAATGGGCGACATCGAAGGTTCCCCCTGAAGATTCTCGGAAAGCGTCGAAGCATTCCGACAAGTTGGAGCCGCCCATCAGGACGCCACGATCATCATCACCGAGGCGAAAGGTTTCACATTTTCCGGTGCCATTGCAACTACGTCATTCCGATTCCGCCAGGGACTTTCAAGTCATCGAGGTTCCCTCAATCCTGATTGAGCCACTCACTGATCGAATCCATGAACCAAAAGCCACTCCGTGGAGCTCAGGAAGTTTCATCATATGCAGAGCTCGTTTACCAGGCAAGAGCACTTGTCGAATGGAACGTATCAAATCGATCACATAGCCGAGAGGTGGAAGGATGTCTAATTTATCGAATACACCGAAGAATGTCACCACGGAATCAAAGACTCGTAGAATTGCATCTGAATCATCGAGAGTTGAAAATCATAAGTCCTTAATGGGCTGGCCGCTTAGCCAGACAACCGGGGTTTAATGACACTCTATCAGCTACGTAGCGCACGACCCAGGTCAAGGGTGTTTCTACTAGAGGACTGCATGGGATGAAAAACGTTCTGAGCTCGTGCTCGAAGGGAGCGGCCAGTGAAGACAACGTTGGTCATTATGCTCCTCAGGTTTAGAGATCCGCATGCACGGTGAACCTCCCAAACTGAGGCATAGCTCTCCGAGTGAGACCCCAAAAAACGGTACCCTCCATCCGGAATATTCATCACGCGCAAATCCATGACTCTTCTCTACGGCTCCCATTACGCCCGACCGTAGATTACCGTGTCTACTTGGACCAAAACACACTCAGTTTGAACTTTCTTGTCAGTGATCGGTAGTCTCCAGTGTAGGTTTGCATACATTTTACAGTTTTATCGCGAGTTGGAGCGGAAGCTTTATTCATTGCGGTGCACATAACATTACCGGGGCTCTAGATGAGCTCACCTGAATTATTTCGTAAAATTCTTGCAAATCGAACGATTGTTTGAGGATGCAGCCGCCGGGTCACGAGATTGGGTGATATGAGGGGTGAGTGAAATGGAGATCAGGGGTTCTCGGGACGAGGGGCTGCCTCAAAATCCAGTGCATCGGAGCCTCCGAGCAGTTCAGTCCGTTGAACGCGTCCAGCGCTCCAGTTTTTTCTGACTACGCGAAGTGAATCGTCTCAGGGTTTTCGTGTTTGCAATCAAACCTAGTTGACGTGAAGATGTCGTACGCAATGCCTGCTACTCTCCTTGCGCTTCCGATCGAAATTGTGGAGCATATTCTTCGCAATCTCGACGACGAATCGCTGCTCAACTTCGCCGATACGTTTCCTTCGTACACGGACATCTGTCAGAACTTGATAGCGCTCAAGTCGATCCGAGCTCGACACGTACATCGTTTCATGATCCAAGCCATCTCTTCAAACGCCACGAGAGTGCGAACTCTCGATCTGTCCAACTGCTGGTCAGATCCGGAGAGCATTTCGAAGTTGATCCGGCAATGTGAGAATCTATCCGGCTTGAATGTCGTCAACTCATCTTTAACCCCAAATATCTGTTGCGTGTGCTCAATGTGCTCGGAAACCTGAAGGACCTGAGCGCGACAGTGACCGATGCCGACGAGGATGCACACCCCACATTGTACGCCAGCCTTGAGAGCATCTACCTGGAGTTCAGTGCGCAGCTAGTGGACGTGAGATTCACCATTGAGCTCCTGAAGGCGTGCCCTGCCGTGAAAGATTTGCGGCTCAGTGTCATCGGTAATGCTGCCGAGCCAATCTTGCCCGCTGTTGTGGACGGATTCGCATATCCTGAGAACCAGTATGACAGCGTCGTGATCTTCAGGGGCGCGGGTACCGGCTGGGCGTGTCCCGCGGTGTACCGTCTCATCCTCGGACGGTCTCCGCCTCTCCATAGTCTGCTGTCAGACGCCAGTCTCCGAGATCGCGTTGCTTGCTACGAAGCAGAGGACTTGACGAATCGTCATCTTGGTGTCACTGTGCCAGCTCAACCGGAACTTAGTGAGATGTATCGGACGACCCATCAATTCTTACGTCCCAACCAGAAGGTTTCCCCTTTCTGTGGCTTCAACCGCAGCGGGCAGGCGATTGGGCTTCGAGTGAAATTCTCTTTTGAAGGAACAGTGCCCCAAATGCCCGCACTGCAAGCTCTGGCATCAGTCAGGGAGCTCGACCTCACCTTATGCCACGTACGTCACACTGCCGAGGCGTGGTACACGTTGGTAAACTCCTCACCTGCGACCCAAGCCCTTGCGTTACCGTCGTGCGCTCTCATCAGTACCGACGATGAGTCGGTCCTGAACGAAGGAATCCTGGAGGCCTTGGCAAAACTGAAATTGACGAAGTTCCGGATTGAGTCTCCCGAAGGCGGTTGCGATCGATGCAACGCGAAGCTCAGCGGAGGGTTGATGAATCATCTGGCTGAGTTTCAACACCTCGAAAGTTTCGCGTTGCACAGGACTCGAGTCAGCAGCAGTTTCCTTGATGACCTCGAGAAACCGCTCCCAGTGTCGATGCGGACCATCAAATTGAATGTGGACTCTCTTGGCGACGAATACCGAGTCGCACACCTCATCACTTCGTGCAAGACCCTGAAGCATCTCAAGCTTGAAGCGTCCGACCTGCCTCTACACTCGGATCTGTTCTGGGACGCCCTCAGCAAGGTCGAACTTTCTCAACTTTGTCTGTCTACGGCCTCGCTTCTCTCCTCGAAGCCGGCAACTCTGAAGCGAAGTATCTCTCGGCTTTTCGAAACCCTCGACATTTTCCACCTCCATGCAAAAGATGCCCCGAACAGCGAGATGGAATCGCTCATCCAGGACGAAGCCCGAATGGCAAACCGGAAGAGATATTTGGAGCCGCTCTACTTCACCGTTGGCGAGCAATCTATGGCCGACTGGCGGAATCCCAACGGTCCGCGGCTCCCGGAAGGAGCCTTTGCTGCATGGAGAGCTTCATCGGCGTGCCGAAGCCCATCAGCTGGGACACTGATTGCTGATTCAACTCCTGAAGTGCTGATCTGATGAATAGCGTTAATAAAATGGATGGACTATGTACAGTTACGAGAAGATCTTTTCATCTTAAGCGAAAACTCGCATGCGACCATCTCCTCAGAGGGGAACACGACGCGGGCTAGACAATGAGTGCGCAGCGAGTCGGAATGCATTCCACTCCTACTCATTCATTGAACTCGGCATTATGATGTTTCAGTGGAGTATTCCGCGTTGCAATCATTTGAAATCCCACTGAATCGACCGCCATCAGCAATTTGAGAGTAGCCCATCTGATCGTCAAGCCGCGACCTCGCTCGATCAGATGGATCGCGCTGTCCTCCGTGCCCAGCAGTGGATTTCTCAGTTTCAAATGCTGCTCAGCGCCAGCGAAGACCACTCTTGCCGGCCACTTCTGCATTTTCCGGTCGCTGCCGACCAGTCTCGCCAACAGCACCACGAATTCGCTGTGAACGCTGCTGATTGTAGCAGGTTGCTGGGGATAGAGTACCTCTTCTTCTAGGGGATGCACATGCAGGAAGGGCGCTACACTGGGTAGTCAGCTAGTATCCCAGTTCACTTCACGCCTTCATTCATTCATTCACCAGTCGAGCATAACACGGTCGCGACCACTCACAAACTCTATCTCTAACTACTCTTCATGCTAGTTCTCATTGCGTGCCGTCGTCACATTCGTTCCAGCTCCAGTCACTCTCTTCCTTCTCCTGGCTACCTGCACGTCTGCAATCCATGCACCAAGCTCTTTGTTGACCAGCGACAACTCGGATCGCTACATGAGTGAAATGTATCTTAAGACTCATCAGTTCGTACGTCGCGACCAGGAAGTTTCCGCGTTCTGTACCCAAAATGCGACCATTTCATGCTCTGTCATCAGTCCGGGACTTCGACTCCATCTTGTGCTGTGCGCGTCACCCCTCTGAGGCTAGGTACATGTTGGTGAGCTCGTCAACTGCGACTGAAGCACGGTCTGTCCTGGCTATTCGAAAAGCTTCGGTTTTCCACTTCCACGCGGGAGATGCACCGAACAGCGAGGTGGAGTCATGCATCACCGAGGAAGCCCGGATGGCGAACTGGGCGAGGATTCAGAGGCCGTTGACTCCCGTCGTGAATCAGCAGTCCATCGGTAGTGGACAGAATTCGGCTGGGGAGCGGAATCGTGATTTTGCTTACAGGCTCTGTGATCGTACTTTTTGGTATTCCCAGCGAATGAACGAGAGTATCGTTTATGTATTCATTAAGCAGATCTGGGCACCCGGTACGTGGTGCGGAGCGTTGCTGAATAAAATCCCCTGAGCGGCGGGAGCTTCTGCGACGAACTTTCGAGACAGTTCTCCTATTTCTACTCGATCCAATCTTTTCATACTTGCCACGAGCTGGGCAGCACGGAATCCATTCGGTGCTTCATTCCCACTCATTCTGTTGCGTCTGGACGTCCCCGATGATGGGTTCGTTATGCCGGAAACGTAAGCGTCCAAGATAGTTTGACGCTTCGTATACCCCCTATCTCCGCGTTTCGCTCCTTCCTTCTCAATGTCTCCCTCCCGCCCGACGACGGTCCACATCCGCAACCAAGAGCCCTGCTTCTTCCTTCGATGCTGAAGTGTCCTCTTGGTCGATTCCGCATTCTAGGTTTCCTCTCAAACCGCCCCAGTTGAATGACTTCTACCACTGCACCTAAATTCCATCGCCGCTGATTGTGACAGGACAGAGTAACTTCTCCTCTAGTGAATGCACGTGCAGGAAGGGCAAAACAATCGCTAGCCCGCCATGATCCCACTTTACTGGTGGCGTAGCTAGAACGAGGCTTTATCAGCATTTCTCCCTGTCCACGAAGCTAGTTTCGGAGAATCTCGGACTTCCCTTGAAAGAAATGTGGTAGGACGTTAGAAATCTTGGCGGCTCCGATTTCGACACGGTTTTTCGTTAGAAGTCGTCGGTGTCCCAATATGGGACACATGCAGCATCCTCATATGGGATAGGGCAGAAGCATCGAGCTCCACCTCCCAGAAGAGCATCGAGAGTTGTTTCGGTTGAATTGGTTGTGGTTGGATCAGAAGACCGGGGTCGTTTCGGTCGAAGACCGTAGACTTTCAGACGTGAGGTACGTCGCGGAATGTATCCAAAGTTCGTGGGGCCCAGCGTAGGTCGTAGAGCACGTTCTTGGTCGCCCGTTATTGCAATGATATGGACTTTTCCTTCCGGAAAACTATCCCCTATATAACGAACCCCTCAGATGACGGACCTCCCAGATAATGAACCCCTGTAGTCGCAATCTCTCATCCGTGCGGCTCGCTCGCGCAAACGCCTGCGTCCAGCTCGGTTGTCCATGAAATATACCGCCTCCTATTGTCTCGATGCTCTATCCGTGCTACAGGCGCACTTCGAGGTTACCATTGAGGACGCATGATCACAGAGGAAAGCCGGATCAAAAAATCCGATCCATTGGTCGTCGGAACCACAGAGTGGTGCATGTGAGCATGCTGCGTTTGGATATTGCGCGACGTGGACGTCCCGATCCAGCAATCGATCGCTAGCGACGTATCGCGCGGTGGGACCCTGGTAGCTCTTTCTCCAGGACACAGTCAGCGAGATATTCTCCCGAAAAATTTCAACCGTGAAATTCACTCGAGTTTTCGAATCTAGGCCTGACCTCAATCGGTAAGAGAAAAAAACGCATGTTAGCTTCTGCCTCGATATGCTCCATGCCAGGAGCAACTGAAGCCAACAGCTTCCGCAGAGCCCTCAGTCCGGATTCCGGCTCCTCGTCAGGCGATCATGATAGTGATGGAGACGAGGGAGATGCGAGCGGAGACGATAAATGCTTCGAAGACCTTCTGGAAACCGACAATGAAGATGATTCCGATTTGTCTTAGGATTTTGACAGGACAGTCGGTCAAGTGAGCAATTCAGATGCGAAGCCTGTTGAAAACACGCCATGATGAGCCGCACAACCCGGCGCTGATTCACAGGAAAACATGTACCGCAGCCCATCCAGTGATTTCTCATTGGTGTCGCAGTTTCATCGGAAAATTGTGTCATCGAATTGACGATGCCAGCAATACTGGTATCGTGGTCGAAGCGCCGCGCCGCCGTATCGTTCAGTTAGTTGAGGCGATACGTACTGCTCCCGATGCTTTCATTTTTGTGAGCCCATTGTTAATGAAATTGTTCACAACTCCTAGAGCATTTTATTATCTGCATCGGATCCATGCGCCAGCTGATGGGCTTCTGCACGCCGATGGAACTTCCCATGTAGCAAAGGCTCCTTCCCGGGATTCCGCCAATCGGCCATAGATTGCTGGCCCAGCTCCTTTTTTAACACTTCGTAAAGAAGTTGCCCGAAGCTGGATTCAATCCCACATCCTCCCGATCGTGATGGTTTCAACCACGGATAGGCAATCGTGCATGCAAATGTACGCCGATTAGACCGCTCGGCCATCACGTCGGTTTCGTTGACTTTGACTATGACACCTGGAGGGAACTCCTCTTTCGGCATGAGTTCCTCCTTGGAGATGAGCATTGGCATTAATTTCTTTCCAGCTGCGGTGGTTCCTAGAACGACCGTCAGATTGCTTTTCTCGTGGCCCTTCGAGTCCATCTTCGTCGTCGTCGCTGCCCTCGAGAGCCGCGGCTGTGCCGAAAATGATATCGAACGGAACTGGTCGGTTGTCCGCTTTTGGACGCAGAATCCATTCCGCCTCATGAACTTGTCTGCCTGTAAGATTTTTGATAGACGACTGTGATGCCTGACGCGGTACCCTTCGGTGGCGTACGCGTTAGTCCCATATGAATCCCGACGGAAAACACGCCGGAACGGCGGCAGACTTCACTTCCATTGTAGCGGTCCTTTTCTTCTCACAACTTCTCTTCGAGTCTATTTCTCCGTCTCGAAACCACTCCGCATCAAATAATTGAGAGGTGGAGAGGGCTCTGAACGTACGTGTAATGTTGACGTGCGCAGAATCGCTCATAACAAATTATTTCGGCCCCTGACAATGATAGTGCTCGGACCATTTGACACTGCCCATCGACGGAACGCCTTGAAACCATGGTTTCCATGGCGTTGGGCATCATCTGCCGCTGTCCTCCATAAGTCAATAACCTGGACGGCTCTGTTCCTGGATCGTTTTCCTACAACCCAGTCCTCAACCTTCGCCTCCATCGCAGGATCCTTTACCAACCCCTTTCTGAACGATCGACGATTTTTCTGGGTTTCTGCGAAAGTTTTTCCCTACCGCGTCCAGCCGTGAATCATACTTTCTGGGATTTCAGATTGTGAGTCTTAACCAGCTCACTCCGTGTCTCACAATCGAGGCGGACACGTCGCTGAGCGTGTCCGGGAGCATCGCCTTGATCATTTTTCTGACAGTGCTCTGAAAACATGAGATTGAGGCAGGGACAGGATCGTGTACGACAAAGTAATAATTGCTCGTGGAAAAATTTGAGCGAGTTGCAATGATTGAGCTAGCCTTTAGTCGGGATTTCGGCTCTTCGTCAGGTGATGATGATAGTGCTGAAGACGATGGAGGTCCGTTATGTTAGGGGTTCCCGGGTTTTGCGTTCAATCCCAAAGCCACTAGTGCTCAGAAGATTCCTTCCCGCGGCATCGTCAGTTGCGGGTCAACCCGCGGGGAATCGGCTCGTGAGAGTTTGGACATGTAAGTCTGCGCCACTAGATTTCAGTGCCCCTGCCCAGAGGGCGCTTTGGTTCCTGGGGAGACGTCTGCTCTCACGTCAATACATTCTTCATCGGGCGGCCAGTAGAGATCGGCATACTGCGAAGCCTGGAAAGCGATTCTCTTTCTTATTCAAGGTCAGTATTTTAGTAGTCCCACATCTCCCGAGTCTGAATGGTGCCAATCTTCTTTGGAAGCAGGTGTATGACTTCTGAGATAATGATCCCGCATTCGAGCGAGAAACGATCGAGTCATTTCGAATTGAAAGAAGGTAGAACAAACACTCGCGGTCATTGAAACTATCGATCAATCGAAAGAATCAAAGTTCAGCATGAGCGAGGCGAAGAACCCCGATCAAGTTTGCCCACCCCTAACTGCCTGATGGCACTTTGGTGAGAACCTTAAGTCCACTCGCCCAGAGACTCTCCCTCTCGCGTGAGGATGAGTGCAAGACCCTATAGAAGACGGGAGGACCAGAGTCGAATGAACCAGAATTCGTTGAATCTTAAGTGAAATATGTCTTTCAGCGTCGGTGACTTCAGCGAAGCGATGCCGGCCTTAAAGGTCACCAAGGAAACGGCGCATTTCCTGCTGACTTTCCTGGGTCCCGGGGAAGTGATCTTCGAATGCGACCAGTGTGATTTCACCCACCCGAGGCTGGCGATCGTAGACATTCACAAGCAAACAAGACATCCGACGAGGAAGAGTCGCCGCCCATCCCCCGAGGAGAGGGTTGCGATCCCAAAACGCCAGTTGTGGAAGCCTGATACGCGGTGAGCGATCCGTGCCACGACGGCTCGCAACGGTTTGGGATGGTTCCCGAAATGTACCAAGGCATGGCTTTCGGACGGCCCTTCCAAGAGAAGATCGCGGAGGATGCCGACAGACAACAATGCTCTCGCCGAGCTCATGTTCTGCTCTGATCTCTGATGTGAATAGCTCAGAATTTCGAAATAAAAATGTTCTGTTTCCATGTATTCCATTGTGTTAATCATTGCCTCGAGGACATATTGGAGAACATCTGTCAATGAGAAAGCAATCCGCAGCCATACCAGTCACTGCTTCGAAATCATCGAGAGAGGGAGTCGAACTTGCCTGAGGTCGACTTCCTAGGCGTATCTGAGTTCTCCAAGGAACCGATATCACCGCGGTCGACCGACACGAACCTTGACTGCCGGGAGGTGCGCGCAGGCAGATCGATCTCGTTGCCATTGCCCATGTGTCCATCCTCCATCCTACTTCATCGCTCCTGCTGCGATAAAATGGAAAGTAATGATAGCTCAATGATAACTCGCATCTGATCATGCTCGTGGTCCTGCTCAGTTTGCTGGGAACTTGTTTCCCATATGTACGTGCTTTTCTTGCCGAATGAAACGGATTTCTCGAGAATCATGGAAGGCTCATGGATTTTCATCAGAGGCCACCGCTTCGAGATCAGATCGTAAGAGGAATCGGAACACAGATCCTCCAGTAAACCTAACACCTCTTTAAGGAAACCGGGGCTCTCCCTATCACACTCAGCAGTCTGCCTATCACACTGTCTACAACACACTGATTGTGAGATCTCAGAGACTCCCGAGGAGGAGCTGAAGAAAACTCTGGCTACCGGAACTCGTTCAGTCAAGGAGCATGGTTTCCCGCGAGTTTGTACGCGTTACATCTACTGCGAGTCTGCATCGCACATTCTCCACTTCTGAGAACCGAAAGAGAGCTCGCTAGGGTATGGCTTACACAGGCCCCAGAACTGCACAATGAATGTTTAAAACTGAAAGGATCCAGAGTTCACAACAAACGTTGATCCCTGTCGGATCATATCGAGGGTGCCGTTCTCCATGCGTACGCTCTTCTCTCTCGCTCGCTCCTGTATTCCGGCGACAGTTCTCCGCTTGTTTGAACTCGAGTTTGTCTGGCCTGGTGCGTGGTCGAGTGAATCGCGTTCTCCAGCTGATTTCGCTAAAAACGCATCGATTCTGAACTCATCGAATCATGTACAGATGCGGTCCGTGATGAAGAATGTTTGGTGCGATTTTCTTCTTTCAAACCCCATGATATAATACGATCGGTCACGTGTTCTTAATGTTCTTCTCAACTCATGGTCTCTTGAGGGGTCGGGCGAGTCCTAGAGACTGTTCCGGAGGATCCCTAGGAGATGCCCGGGAACCGTGAGCCCGGACAAGCGTTAGAATGTCGATTGGAAGCGTGCGAGCTTTCGGATTGATGCATCTGGTTCTTCGAGATGTTGTATGTGATCGCATCCCATCCCTTTCATGCGTAACGGCACACTATGTTCTTGAAGGACGAACGTTTTCGTGGCCCGTTCGAGAGGACCGAGAACACCTGTTCTCCCCGAGGGTCGGAAGTTCTCATGGCCGGCGGCTTTGGGAGACGAACCGCTGCCCAACGGCGCGAAACTAGACTTTTCCATTGGTTTCTCGGGGATATTTCTAGTCCGTGAGCTCGCGTTACCATTATCGAGGATTCCATTCACGACCGATCGTGCCGGTTTCCGGGTGGTGCCCGCTTGTCGGATTGTGTTTACACGGTGGCTCGATGAAGTTCGGAATATTTCCGACCAGCAGGTCGTCATGGAAATTAAAGATTTTTCCCCCCGAAGCCTTTCGCTTCGAAGCCTTGTTCGGGGCACTTCAGAACTCATGCAATGGGACTTCTGTTATGGTTGGTTTATAGTGCGTCTCATCCGAAGACGACCCTTTCACTTCAGGGACAAGCAAGCTCCGCGGACGCCGGTCACAGTTTTTGGGAAAGTGGACACCGTTGAACCCACTCCCGACTGACGCCTAATCGTGTCAGTCGATGCACACCTTGGATGCGCTCATGCACCTGATGCACGTCACATGTGATGCATCCCGGCAGCAGTCGAGATTCGAACCGCCGCCATCGAGTTTTTGGTTACGGGACATGCACTGACATTCGGTCGTTTGATCCTTTTTTCGGACACACGGGTTGAATCAACTCCAACCAACGGTGCCTAGGTGAGGGAAAGGTCCTTGCGGACACAACCCGACACCGGAGGGAACGATCCGAGATAGTCATCTGTGCTCCTCGACCCCGAATCTCAGCCCCGCCGGAGCACGGTTACAGTCCCATGCCAAGGAGACCGGCTTCGCCGGGGTCGCCTCTGGCGCGCAAGTTGAAGCTAGTCAACATCTGGGGAACCGAATTGCAATCATGATACATCTTTGCAAAATGGCAACCGATCGTATCTCCCCGATCTGTGGGTCCTGCAGTCGTCCCCACCGCATATCCTCTCGTAGCTCCCCAACCAAGCCGAATCACTCAAACGATTCAACCCAGCCGTTTGTGAAGTTGTTGGCTAGATATGAAGAGTCTTCATTTCATCTGGAATAGAAGGGCCGGAAATCGGATGAAGGTGATTTCCGGGTAGAGGGAAAAGAGACTGCAGATTGAACCTAGAGACTTCGAAAATGGATCGTTTGAACCGTTAAGAGAAACTTCCATCATCGATTTCGGCTGGCTTGAGAAGCTACGAGGGGAAACGCGCTGGAAACCAGATTCCTCAAGTCGCAGGACCCAGTCCGGTGGATACGAACGGTAGCCATTCTTGAAGGATGGAAGATGGCTCAAGTCCCGTTTTCTGCCTATTGTCAAGTTCCCTTCTGAGCGTCGAGCGCAACGACTCCCTGGACGCAAAAGTCATCATGTCTATTGCGATCAAGAAATCGAAATGACCTTCGAAATAAAATCCGCCATCTATATTTATTAATTCTCGATGAAATCTCAAAAATCAAAGAAGTCATGGTCGAAACAAAGTCGAGCTGGGATCCAATCGAGTCGCCCTGTGGCCGCAGCTCCCCACGATACCGCAGTGGTTGAACAAATACTGGCATTAGGATTGCCTGACATGAACAAATCACGAGAAAGAATCTTCCGGTTTCATGGTTGAGGCGGTCGCGGTGCTCTCAGAATAGATTCGGCGACTGTTTCATATTACTGCGCGTTAAACAGTTTCCGAGACAACTAGTGCTGACTCATTGGCTGAACATGCTCCCCTGTGACGCCGCGCCGTTCTTTCAGCATTCGTTGCTGCATGTTGAGTGGAATCAATATCGACAAGAATTCGGCGATTCTAGTGGATATTGGACAACATCAGAGAAATCTACGAACATCAAGCCGATCAGAGTCCAGGCATCACGACCACTTCAAGTCCATTCGCGGGAAGCGAGCATATCGTAGTGGCCGAACATGTCCGATAGCCGAGCCGAGTTTGAACTGTTTGGTTCTAGTCCTCGGACAGCCGGTGACGGAAACGACTTCGGATCGGACCTTTTTCGATGTTCGGTAGGAAGATGCAGGGCCCTCGACGCGAACAGGCCTGCTCCACATTACACAAAAGTAACGTAACGTAAACGTATTCAAAACACAATACACCAAGGGTGGTCAGAGACGAAGTCAGGTAACTTTAAATCTCAATGTATATTCATTCCAAAGCAGTGCCTAATTCGATACTCCAATGCGCTCCGAGAGCTTGAGGAACGTCAATAAATCATAGCAGGATAGGATCCGCGGAGTTTCTCTCGCTAGCTGTCGATCGCCTCTCATGTCAGTCGAACAGAACGACGTCACGTCATCTCGACCGGCTTCCCTGGTCACAGTCGTGTAAGACTTGCTGAAGACGCATGCTTTGTCTCTCTCTCCGCGCGTTCTCCACTTGTCAGTCTAGCAGACAGCGAGACTTCAGAATCAAGAGTGCACCTCCAAGGTTGATCACCGCATATCCATATCTATACAGTGATTGCGGGAAATTCCCCGAAATTCCCAATCTCCCGGGCCCGGAGTCCCCTCGTGAGTTCCCAAGCCACTGACTTGCGAACTGATCCCAGTTCCCAAAGGCATCTGCGACCCATCCTGCTGAGTGCTAGAAACCCCCGTGTTTTCCATCTCCCCCACAGGACCCTGAGTCACAGCAACTGTCAGGCTCATTCAATGACTCGGCCTCGCTCGATTGCGTAGAACGAACGTACGAGAATTGTTTTGCGTTCACAGATCAGTTTTCGTTGTTCTCCATCATCTTGAGATTCGCTTCGTCCTTCCGTGGTCCTCCGTTGTTGGATCGGGGCAGCTGTCAGCGGCGAATTCTCGGCAGCTATAAGCAGAATTTCGAGGTGTATGATTCTCGTACCTTCAGCCCCCGAGCCTCACTTCCCAACCTACGCGGCGAAACGGGAGCCGCTCCGGTCTGAAGCCGTAGACTCTCAGTGTCAAGCTACGTCGTGGAGTCTATCCAACGTTCCAAAGTTCCAGCGTAGCGCGTAGAACAAGATTGTACTCGGTGGGAGATAGTGAGATCGATCGCAGTCGTTGGGTCAACGTTCGAATCAACTGGTTGAGAGGGAGCTTGTGGTGCAATTCGAGATTGCAAGCGGTTCCGTTCCCGATACTGTGAGCCCAAGTCGGGGAGTCGTCGCCAGATGAGTAATCAGTCGGACTCAATATGACCCTCAGTTTGAGCCGGAAGGTGGCGTGTTAGGCTGACGGCTTATCGGAGAGGAGCAAGGTTCCGCCTTCGGACTTGCCTCTGGAGCAGCGATTCACCCGAGTTTCCCAAAATCTTATGCAAAACGATTCGATCAGTATCAAGCCTTGGATACAAAGCAAAGGATACCAAGGACGAATGCGGACTCCATCGCTGGGTCGGGAATCATTCCCGGTATTTTTCGAAAGTCCACGGCAGCATCCGGAATAAGCGAGTTCCCATCATGCGCAGCACGGATTGCCCAGAGAGCATAGAGAGCACTCCGATACTTTGAATTACGCAAAACCAAACTAGTTACGGTTCACGAGACTCCGTCTCACGACATCCGGATCGGCGGGGAGCCAAATGGAGATGGAAACCGGGCGAGGGCGGAAATCATGTCATAAAGAAGGTCGGCGAAGAACAACGGCTAATCGTGGAAATGTCGCGGAGCGGAAGACGTCTCAAGCACTTGCTGCTGGTGCTGGTGTCGATAGCGTCAGTGTCGGGATCAGCTTTCGCGTGGGGTAAGTCAGAACGTATCATCCACTGAATGTTCTGCCGACGAGCGCGGTGAACTCTTGTTACGACGAGCTTCCTGAACCCTTTTGAGATCTGTTCTCTTCAACGGGATTCCTCCGAAACAAACGACTTCAAACATTGACCCTCGCAGAAAGTAATCAAAAGCTGATACGGACGTTTCTACCCAAGAGTTCTTTGAAGAATCCGCTGTGACTGTGTTCGCTTCACCAATAATTTACATGGTTTACATTCAGCTACGAAGCCCTCTTCAGGGAATTTGCGGAAGTTTGTGGTTCCATGCGAAAAAAGTCCATGAATGCTGATCGGAGTGATGTTCTGTTCCCAATCGTCACGGTCTCGCGTTCCGTTTCAGAGCCCTTCAATCTCACTGCAAAGAAGATTGACGGAAATGATGGCTTCAACAGCTTGGAAATCTCCTGGGATCCGGGCGAGTGTGGCCGAATCGACAAGTCGGCGATCACCGTCATCGGGAATAACGTCGTGAGAAATCAAACGGTGAAAACCGCGAGAGGGTTGGCGACGTTCTACAATTGCGAGTACTGGACTCGCTACGAAATTATCTTCCGTGCCGGTTTGGCCTGCTTGGATCAGGAGCTGCACACCTTCATACAGACGGGCCCTGGACGTGAGTTTCCCGATTCTTACCACTTGGGAACAACTCTCAAGCTAGAGCAAGTTGGGCACATTCTCCGGTCCCGTGGACTCGACGGAGAGGCTCGCGGTTGAACACTTTTGTTCTTGGCTGTGTTTTATGACATGAAAATCGAGCATACCAATCGGTGCCAGTCAGCGATTACTTTCTCCGATATTGGCCAGCAATGGATAACGCACTCGACTACGATATTCTCATGACTCGAATTTCTTGTCAAGAGCTCTCGACTGCCAACTGGCTCATGTCAAGGCAGTAATTCGATGTGAGCGTTGAGGCAAACGATGGGGGGAAGTGATATTCGTCTCGTTGACTTCCCAACGGGTTCCATCGTATCCATCTCCGAGACGTCCGATCCTTAGGTCTTGTAGCTCTGAAACAGCTGAGAAGTCACCGCTCAAGACTCTTCCGAAGATTCCGAGCTGGAAAGAATTCGTCCGTTGACATGAGAGAAGATGGAGGTTGCCGTTCTGGTTTATGGGCGGATGCCAGGTCTCTCGAGTGTGCTCGAGATCGGACTGGAAGTCAACCAGCCGCTCACAGGCTCACCATGCTCCCACGACGATATCCTACAAAGTTTAACATTGCTTGCGGGCAAAGCTCTTCGGGGAGTTCGTATGCATCGTGGAGAGAACCCTCCCACGGGCAATCATTCCGTGGGAGATATCGATTCAAGATCACGAAGAGTTCATGAAAACGCTGATGAAAACTTTGGATGGCTGCTTATCGTTTGCTCCGATGAAGGCATCTGATATCGGATCCAAACAAAACCATGCCAAAGAGCAGTCAGGAAACGCATCGGAACGGAAATGCGACTTTTGATTGACTATGAGACTAAAAAAGCCCTTTAGCACTTGGCGTCGCTCTACAGCCGACCAGCCGGAAGACTGTCCGAGTTCAAGTTTCGGCGCCGCCAAGACCAGAGAAACCAGCGGAAATTCAGACTCTTCGGAAACGCTCCGAGCTTTCCGGATTGCCGGACTCACAGTTCATGTTTCATTCATTTCCGGTTTTCCGCGCCCTTGACTCCGGTTCGACTAGCGATTTCATCTGATCCAAACGCGTAGAGTCGTTGTAATCTCATATTGCGTGGCTCGACAAAACCCAATTCTGGCCTCGCAGTCTCTCGCACTATATTTTCCGTATTCCGAAATATGCTCCGAGTTTCTGGAGGTTACCCTCGAGCCTACTCACGTGTCGCAGCTCCACTGGCCGGGAGCTCCTGACCTCGAGTCGGGCTTGGAGAACGTCAATTCGGCGAACGTCGGAACATTTATGTTAAAATCGACGGAAAACTTTTTTCACAGAGCCTCATCGACCCAAAGACTTCAAGGTTGCCCCCCACGCGACCTCGGCAGAGTTCACTATCGTTGAAGCCTTGATGCCACGGGAAGTTTCCGGCTACAATTTGCAGCTGTGTCGAACGGACATTGACACAATGGATAGATGCAAGCCCGAAACATTTGTGAATCACACCGCGACCGACGGGGTGAGTTTGTCCAGTGGAGGCGATCTCAAATTCCTATAGAGTGATTCGTGGAGTTCGCTCCCCACTCCTTCGTCGGTATCTGCTGATTGACTTGCTCCGATAATTCAAGCTTCAGAATGGGACGTTCGTTGACCTTGAGCCCGAGTCCGCCTACGAGTGCAAGGTCACACCGATCATCATCGATGGGTCTAAGATCTACGAGGGCTTGTCTCTGACAGGATCTTTCCATACGACCCAATTTGGTGAGAGAAGTTGTTATTGAAGAGAAGCTTATGGCAGGGATGGCCTTCTCTCGATTCGCGGCCCCTTGGTAACGAAATCTCTTCCGTACGCAGACTACCCACTCGTGGTGAACTTTAGCGCGCAGTATGAAGAACGAAACTCGACGCTTTCCGCCGCACTCACCTGGGAGGTAAGATTGTTCGTATACTGAGATTCCCTCTTGTTGAATTCTCCGCAGCTTCATGTCTCCTTTTCGGATCTTCCAGATTTCCAGGCCTGACCTTCTTGTGGAGTCCTACTGGATCACAATGGAGCCGTGCGTGGCCAACTGCACGCGCACAGTTGTTATGCCTGCAGTCGGCTTCACAAACTTGGGGTTCTCGTCGAACATCCGATTCGAGATCTTGGCAATGTTCTCCGTTGGGAGAAAGATCCGATTCAAGACTTTCTTCTTCAACCTCACCACACCGAACTGTGAGAACCTTCCAGAAGTCTTTGCTCCAAGCTTTGAAGTTATTCTCGGTGAGGCTCCTTGAATTCTGAGGATGATGAATTCAACCTAAACTTCCGCTTCCTTGCCTGCAGACATCGCCCCAATCGGCGCTCTCGACGTTGCCAGAATCTCGCCGACGGAGGCCTACGTGGGATGGGCTCCGACGGAGGAGCGCAGCGAGTATGAAATCGCCATCTGTAATGCTACAGAATGCGTCTTCCGACGTCAAGATGTTCCGGAAATCCATCTAACTGCTCACCAGCCGGGTGCCCTCTACGACGTAGAAATCGAAGTCCATCAAGAGAACTTCACGGCCGAGTATTTCAAAGGCCCCCTCCAGATGCTGGTCAAGGGTGAGAGCGAGATTTTCCAGAATTTTCATACCAAAAAGTTTTCAAGATTCCTTCTTCCTGAGATCCGGAACAAAACCTGGTCTCCTTGCAGACTATGAAGCTCCTGAAATAGTGAGCACTGAAGTCGAGCAGAAGCTGTGGAACAGAGTGATCTACACGATGCAAACTTCAATCGCCGAGGATGCCTCTTCCCTCGAAATCGAGGCATGCAACTCGGATACGACACGCGCCGACTGCTCCCGTGTCGAAGCCGAAAACAGCGAGAAGAGTGGAAAAATCCCCGTGAGATTATCGTTGGATTACTTCAGCTCCTACGAAGTCAAAGCGACCGTGAAGCATGAACTTCCTCTGGGGAAGGAAGTACGGAAGAGTTCGCATAGAACCATGAGCACCGTCGGGACAAGTGAGGCCGTCGAGAACTGTCTCCCGCTACGGAAATAAGAGAATTGATATCTACAATAGATATGGGTAGATAACATAAATAGATAGATGAGATAGGATATGGGTTAAAATAGTCATGTTCAATTTCGGATTTCGTTCTCAGATCCGAGCGCCGTGCAGGACCTTGACGCTTCGGAGATCACCTCAAACTCGGTGGACCTGCGATGGCAACCCCCGCAGAACATTCCCAAGCCCATGCCCGCATTCTTGACAATCTCTTACGAGATCTCAACCGAGTCGAGAAACTGGACGACTACCGAACCCACCTTGAGTGTGCCAAATCTCAACGCTTCCACCGAGTACGTCTTCAATGTTCGGGCCAATGTGACGTACCTCACGCAGGTTTACCTGGGAACGGCGGCTCACGCAAGATTCAAAACTGACGCCGGCAGACCGGGGAAGGTGGAAAATTTGCGTGTCTTCCAACGTGTCCATTCTCCGAACATAACCGTGACGTGGGACCCACCCACGGAAACCCGTGGTGAGATCCAGTACTATGAATTGGACTACGGATCTTTTGGTTCGGACCCGATTTCTCGAAGGTACATCCAGCTTCTATAAGTCAAGTCATGCAACCATAAAAATGCTTCCAGAATGATTGAGGAGGTTTTCCTTATTCGCCCGCAGAGTTCCGGTCCGCTCCACTCATACGACCCTTGTCCTTCCCGTGACACAGGAGGACACTGCCTATTTGTTCCGCATAGCTGCCGTGACCTTCAACTCGAAATCGAGCGCGCTTGTCGGAGACTTTGCAGAGCTCAACGTGACCGTGCCCGGCATCGGTTAGTATGGATCGCGAACGAACCGCCGGAAAGAACCGCTGAACCCACAAGTTCGATCCGGAGTCTCCGAGAGAAACAGTGGGTCTTATGTTCACAAGTTATTGGAAAGAGGCTCGCAGGTTCGTTCCTCGATTACAGGTCTCACCTTCAAGGTTTCGCTCATTGGCCGCAACTCAAGCTCTTTGGAGCTTCTGTTCGAGTCGTCAGAAGATCACAAGGAGCCCACGAACCATTTCTTCACGGTGACCGATTACAAGAACAAAACCATCAAAAGCAGCTCAAACATCGTAAATGTTACCAACTTGAGGGTCTATCGTGATGAGCTGTTAAGGGTCCACGCGTGTTTTGAAGATGATTTCTGCACGGAGGAGAAACAAATTGAAGCTCTGACTGACGTTGACGGTGAGATGGATTCTCTGAGATTGGAGAGGAATTGTTCCCGAGCTTCTGAGCGACTCATGACTGAGTTGTGGCGCTCGGGTCTTTCTTTGCAGCGCCATCGGCTGTCGTTGGTTTGAAGGCAACGGTTTCAAACCGAACAAACGTCCAGATTGTTTGGCACGAACCAAGCACCAAGAACGGCCCGATTGATGGCTACGTCGTGGATGTAGTTGACGAAACCGATTCCGCTGTTAGGCTCAACTTTACGGTAGGCAACGTGACTCGGTTCACCTACAACTC
The DNA here is from genome assembly GCA_031001835.1 of Lepidoglyphus destructor. Taxonomy (NCBI): domain Eukaryota; kingdom Metazoa; phylum Arthropoda; class Arachnida; order Sarcoptiformes; family Glycyphagidae; genus Lepidoglyphus; species Lepidoglyphus destructor. Next base: position 230,264 of record JARNKU010000140.1, read on the forward strand.
CTCGGATGAATTCGAGCGGTAAGTTTAGCAATTCACTTATTCATCGGAACGCTGTCTCCGTGGGGTTGGAATCCGTCCTTTGACTTCCTTTCTGCAACATACCGAAAGACTCAGTCTATATCTGACATCTGTATGGGGTATCGTCAAGCTTCCTAACGACTGTCTATACTGCGCAGTGTTCGAATCTCCGTCAGAGCGTTCAACAATCATGTCAACGATACGAGCAAGAAGGTCTATGGACCAGCTGTGACGGCTAGGGTTCGGACTTCGGGTTTCTGTGAGTTTAGAATTTCGTGAATCCATGATTGTACTTTTCCCCAAGTGAATTTGTGTCTAATATGCTGACCATGCCTCGGAATCTTGGAAGACCTCTTGAGTTCCTAATCTACAACGTCTTCACTCCGCAGCTGTGCCAAAAGTAGAGAATCTCAGAATCACCACCGTGAATGCAACGAGCGTTGAGCTGGATTGGGACAAAGCTGAAACAGATGCTGGTAGCAACGGCATTTTATACAAAGTTGGAACCTTCGGAAACGACCACCCGGAACTCACAACTCAGAATCTATCTGCCACGATCTCTGGTCTGGAAGCGTTCAAAAACTTCTCGGTGGGAGTGAGAACCTGCATCGGTGACCGCAGCAACCTCACTTGCGGCTTCTCCCGAAAAATATATGGAAGAACCGACTCCGCTGGTTTGTAAATTTCCTGAGATTGAACGGACGATATGCAGAGAAGATTTGATACCGATCATTCTTCGGTGGTTTCAAGGACTACCGTGCGCTCGGAACTGATTGATTTCTTCTGCTCGATTGATTCGAATGATCGTTCCAGCTCCCAGCCCGCCACGGAACTTGACCAAGACGATTCTCGATGATAATACGGTTGCGTTGTCCTGGGAACGTCCAGAGTCATCAAACGGCATACTTGCTGGCTACATCCTCTCCATCAGGAACTCGACTCAAACCGTCGTTAATAGCCTCAACAGCTCCATCGAATATTACAAATGCCAGAAGTTGAATCCAAGTGAGAAATACCATTGTGAGGTTGTCGCTTTCGTCTTCAACACACATAGCCAACGCTTGGAGTCTGGGCCAGCTGTCGCGGAGTTTTCTACGGGTGAATTTTTTCTTCTATCTTCGGATTTGAATCGCTGGAACGAATTGAGTCTGACTTGGTTTTGTTGTCGGATACCGGAAGATTGGGATCGTTTATTTGTAACTTCATGGCGAATCCGTTGCAGGTCACTCGTCGGATGTCGGTATTGGAGTGTTGCTCGTCGGGTTGATCCTGTTGGTCGTTGCAACGCTCGGATATGTGCTGTGGAGGCGCACGAAAAGGGCGGTGCCATACGAGTCGATCAGTCCAGATCCGTGAATGTGAAATCTTGTATTCGGATCGGATGAGGATTTCGCCCTCATTGGGCTTGGTCTCCGTTGAGTCCCGAAGCTCCCTATGGGAGCAAATCTCATACTTATTATCATGTATACCAAGGGAGGTCCAGAGCTGTTCCCTCTCCTATTTGAGCCACCGCTGAAGATCGTTCGATACTGCGTACTGTTCCCTCACGCCAAGCGTTACGGAAAGAGGGAGGCGAGAGTACGAATTCCATGGTTCGCGACGTCGCTTTCAGAGAATCGGCTCCTGAAGCTCCATGGTAACGATCGTCCATGTACCTTGTGCAACCAGAAATATTGTCGGGACGTTCATGCAATCCCTTTCTCCTCAAGAACTCCATTGGAACAACCTTGCCCTCTCCACAAGATAGACAACGCACTCGGTTCAATGAAGAGTTGGACGAATCCTGGATGACGATATTTTTCGTATCCTCACTCAGGAGCTCAATATTGCACAGGAACGGATCTCGTCGATTCGTATCAGAGCTCATCTCTCAAAACGCAATCTACTAGCTTTCGCGGGATAACGCCCGTATTGAATAATGTGATACAGAAATATGAATCCAACTTATTCGAATTCAAGCTTCGAGGCTCTTTTTGAGGGTGCATGGTGGAATCGTGGAGGGCCGCATCAGGATTGGGACCGACATGCGATACGCCGGCGTCGGGCTATGACGGCGAGCGGTCCCGTAGGACCACTGCGCCGAGCGTCCACACTCACACATACATATCGGAAATCAAGCACGATTCAGGGTGACCAATCATTCCATCAATCTGTATATTTCTGTGGTCATTAGCGGTTCAGGCCGGCGAAAGAATCATTACACGATCGCAAACACTCTGGAGATGACCCGAACATCAATTCCGTGTTTGCGCAATGCCAACGCATCCAAGTGTTGTGGAGTTACCACCCGCAAAACCGATTTAAGAGTTTTACGGGTCGAAACACCCTCAACACCCTAGATTTAGGCTATTTTACTCGGGTTTCGCGGTTGTAACGCCACCGAACTGAGGTACGCGAACATATGGGCCGACACATTACTGATGTTCGGGTCATCTCCAGAGTGGTCGCGATATTCATTTCCATTTCCACGGCTATTTGAACCATTGTGCGGCGCGGTGCCGGCGTCTCTGGATCACGTCACCGAAATAGGTCGGTGACGATCTCAACTTTCAACAGAATTGACACAAGTTCGAGAAGACAGTCGTGTTCGGATCGCTCGCGCGTACCGCGGTCAATAGAGCTAAACTCTGTGTTTTCAATTCTACCGTTTTAGCTGTGGTGCGCCGTACCATATATGGGATGGAGTCGTTCGCTTTCAGGTCTTCCTATGGTTTCTGTCGCGGTTGGCTAGGAAAAGTGACTGCGTAGAACAGAAAGCTATCGTCGTGTAACCGCGATGTTAGAAGAGTCAGTTGGAGAACCACAATACGTCATCTTGAATGGTGCGGCATACCGCTCCCTCGCTCTGGAGTGATAGGACGCGGCCGCGCCTGACCAGAGGAGGATGAATAAGATTAGATAAATAGAGAGTACGACTAGTATCTCGACATTAGTCGAGCGTTCGTGCCTGCCTTCCACCTAAGACCAGCTATCTGCCCCGGCACTACTACATACTGAGCGACCGGCAACACCACAACAGTTTCCGCGCTCCCAGCTGCCGCACTGGAGAATCTTCCGGTCGGGAGGGAGGCTTTCGGAACCGAGCCCGAGTCTGTGATCCTGAACGATCAGGACGTCTTTCGTATTATTGCAGCTGATGGTTAACATTGAGTGATTCTGTTTGACTTGCTATTGTTTGTTCCATCGGTCATCGTACAACGATGTCTCTCCCCATTCCAGAGACGGGCTACTCGACGCCTTCTTTCGGCGAAGTAATCTCGTATGCCCAACCGTCATAAACAGCAATGAAAATAAATCGAAATAAACACCGAATTCGCAAGCAGCCGTGGGCTGGATGAGACCCCGGGCGGGACTCCATTCAGACTTTGGGATATTGATCCGAGGACTTCGAACAGGGGTAGCGTTGGCTCGACGCGAGTCATACAGTTCCCGAGATGCAGCTCCGCTTGAAAACGTCGAAAACAACCTTCCTGATTTTAGTTTCTTCCCCGGCCTTCATTTGGGTCTCCGAAGACTCCCTGATCGGTTCGCTTCAAACAAATGTTTCCGTGGCATCGCTCGAGCTAGATATTGCGCGACGAGCAGACCCTATGCCCGCTAAAACACAATGGTTAAATCCCAAAGCGTGGATGGAATCAGAGACCTTTCAGACAAGAAGCAATTCTTGTTACTTTTTTTTATGAGAAAAAGACTCCCGGAATCGTCTCCAGAATTCGGGTGCTTCCCTGTTGGAAACTCGTCCCACACGACGCCTCTTTTGGCCCAAACAGAACTTTGATATCTCTCTTCCTCGAAAGTGGGCCATTTGGGAGCAGGGAAAGTTTCCTGCCGTACCCTGTAGAATCCGACTTTCATTGTCGAGCAAGGTCTTGGGCATGTATCCAGAGTTTTTCTCTCCACGAGACATTTCGAAAACTTCGTGATCAAAAGGTACCCCGGGAAAGGAAGGGTCTGTATGCGGCCAATTCTCAGGTTCGACGAAATCGAAACGGCCGCGGACGACAGGTGGAAAGCTACTCTATGGACTCGCGTTACAGGGGAGGCGGCCCAAATATGTGATACTTCTTCCGGAATCGAAAGCGTCTTCGAACGAAAGATGACTCCAGGAACTTGGCAGGGTTCTGCGGGATATGCCTAACAATGATATAATAGAAGTCACGGGGACGTTGTCGTAGAACACAAATATTCTGTCTCATTTTTTTTGGGAGCGCGGGCTGACATTCCGCAACGACGACTCAGAAAATCCTAGAGAACATAGCGAACTTCGGTCTCAAACACAGCCACAGGCAGTGTTAATGTGCCGCCAATGCACACACGAACCGTTTGCACAAGCATGCCCTCAAGTGTCAGGAGCGCCGGAAGCTATCCGCGGCGGATTCTCTAAGAGATCGATATCCGTGTCGCCCAAGGGGATAATAGGCAGGTCAGTATTCGTGGGAATGCTTCTGTCGAGAAGGTCAACCAGAGTTTGATGATACTCCCTATTTCGGGAGTAAGCTGCAATGACAAAGCTCTCAAAGGCGGGAGGGCGCAATCGAAAACCGACAACCCGAACACTCTATCATCCTTTTACTAGATTTCGGATGATTCAAGGTGCCGTGCAGAGTGTGCATGGACGGCAAACCTGCCACCGCGTTCACTAGGCCTGGAAGACTGGATGCAATTTTATTGAGGAATGCCGCAGTGGTCTACGTCGCGTCGTGCGCATCATACCAAGTCTCATCCACCACCACAACGTCAATGTCGACCCCCGAGTCCTCTAGGAACAGGTTCAGCTCCGCTTATTGTGGAACCCTTCTGAGATACCGCGCATCCACATGTAGGAAGTGGGTTTTGCAAAAAAACGCATTTTGGAAAAACCGCGGGTGGGGTAAACCGTAAACCGCAAAGATGGAAAACGCGGGCAAGCGGCCGGAGCAGCGATTTTGAACGAGATTCGGCACAAAACTTCCAGGATGGATGCGTGAAATCTTCTGTATTCACATGGCGTACTCATTTTTTCCAAATAAATTCGCTAAACAAAGGATTTTGATCGAATAAGTTGGCCCATCTGCAGAAACCTCCATCCTCATGTTTGCGTTCAGCCATGGGGATCCGCAACTGCTTGCGGTGTTTCTCAGGGAAAAAACCGCGGGGAAAATACGCTGCAAAGCCTAGCAGGCACTTGAGACTGGGAAATTCTTCGACTAGATTATTGGATTGAATATAATAACACTCATGTCAGTGTTTCGACGGAACTCATCTTCTTGTAGTGATGTGGGCGTGTTGATCATGGTTGGAGGACTTCGAGCGGATGGAGCACCGGGCACCGAGCATCAGAGTAGTTTCGTGACAGGCCGAAGAGCGTTCGACCCAGTCTTATCACGGAGCTTCATCTTCATCTTCAGAATCGTCGTTGAGCCTAGCCGATTGACTTTGACCTCGGGACCACCCTGCAAACCTGCAAACCCTGCACCCCTCGGCGCCCACACAACTGATCTGACTGCAGCGGCGTAGGTTCTTTGCCGGTTGGGATCCGTTGCAGCAGGAGCAAATCTCTGCGTCACTCTGGGGCTGTCGATCATTTCAGCCAGAGCCCCTTCTGGATAGGAGGCGCGAATCCAATATATCAAGCGACTTTCAAGTCTAGTTTTTCTTCTCTCAATCACGACTGCTCTGACTGGGCACTCCTCGAGAAGGATGGATGAACGAACATTTCTGAATTTTTCCCTCAAACCTTTGTGTCCCCGGAGTTCTTGAGGGCCTGGAGTCATGTATTCATCGGTATGCCTAGTGCCAACACGGCTGATCATGTCCAGTTTTGGTCGAGTTCTAAACGTATGCTGAACACCTGCATTCCGAGCAGCTCTGTAGCCTCAATGAGCTGTCAAGCCACCAGAATAGAATCAGCCTAGACATGAATTAGCCCTTGCCTTGCCATTCAGGTATACAAGCCGGGAATATTCTGAAGAGTTCACAGCAGAGAGCAAGGGTGCTTGTCGAGATGGGCTCTGCATTGCGGTGCCCACTGCACTCTCGGAAGAAGTTCCCCTAGCGAAGATCACCCGGAACACATTCTTTGAGGCTCTTCGGGCAAGTTCCTCAATAGACTCAGTACTCGGTCAATCTCTCTCTTTGTGCCATTGCTCAAGTCAGTTCCTCAGTTGGTGTCCTACTCTGCCTTGTCTTCATGTTGCTCCACAAGTCCTCCGCGCACCGAATCAGCAGCAGCGTCCGCCGTTGACCCTTCTTTGGAGATCGGTGATTCTGTTTCCTCCTTGAGAACCACATCCTGAACCGTATCGAGCTTCGTGTCGCTTTTGTCAAGTGTTGTTTCATCCATCTGAAGGCGGGTCAGTGCATCTGACAATGAGTCCTTCAACTTCTTGCCGACGTTTTTGACCGCTGCGGTCAGCTGCTGCTCATCCTCTCCGTCCTCCTGGTGTTCATTGGTGTTGAGATCACCATCGCGAATTGCTCAGTCATCGCCAAGTTTCGATTTTGCCATGTTCGCTTGCAAGCATGGCTGTTCGTGAACAAAGTACTTCGATCCCGCTGATCGGAGACCCAGACCAGACGGCGACTATCCGTGTCTAACCAGAAACGCTTCCGCCGGCCAGTCGGTCTTCACGCACAAGAGCAAGCAACACAAATTGTTCTTCAAGATTTCTGCTCGAAGTGGCCATCAGCGCAAAGAGCACACACCGCTTCTTCTGTACGGGCTCTCCGGTTTCGCGTGAGCAATATTCGCACGGTAGAAAGCGCCTCAAATCGCTCTCACTTTCGCGATTTTCGGGAACTTGATCCGCAAGCATCTGCTCTTCAAGACGGCTAACAGACGACTGAATAAAAATCGCCATTGATTCATTTTTGTTCTCGATGGAACCACAGGAATCGAAAACGTTACTGCCGTAACAAAGTCGGATCGGGAGATGTCCGACCTAATCGTGCCGCCCTGTAGCCGCAGTTCCCCAACGGTACTTGAACGAATGCTGGCATTCGGATCGTATTTCATGAACGAATAACCCGAGAGAATCTTCCGGAAAACTCAAGGTCGAGGCGTCGCGTTACTCTCAGAATAGATTCGACGACTGTTCCATTTCACTGCGCGTGAAACGGTGCTCGAGACAGCCAGAGCTGAGTCACCGGCTGAACAGGTTTCCCTGTGACGCCGCGCCGGCACCGCCGTTCTTTCAGCATTCGCTGCTGCATGTTGAGCGGAATCGGTATCTCAGGAAGAGGCTCGCAGGTAGCCACTTGCGAGTGGTTACAGCGTATCTAGAGAGGATTCGGCGAGCCTAGTAGATGTTAAACAACATGAGAAGAATCCGAGCAAAGTCCAGGCATCTGGAGTCGTGAGTCATGACAAGCTCGAGGCCATTCGCTGGCTTTGACCGGCAGCTGGCAAAGATTGCCGCCGGCGCCGCATGGGGACGCTGCGGTCGCCATGAACAGCATGGAGCTGAGTGAGCTACAGCTTGAGCTTGAAATCGACATTTCCCCCGGATTATTCGACTGTAGCCATGATCAGGGATAGAATGATGGGCCATGATTTCGATCTAGGAGTTTCTAGCCCGGTAATCCGTGGCCTCGGCTCTATTTTCCACGAAAACTTTACCAGCTCCGAAGCTGCCGATTCGATCGATTCGCAAGAATCGGTCAAAGCAAGCAGGCACCGGATTGCCCTGTCCCAGAAAGAGACTTTCCAGATCCCTGAGGTACCCTGCAAGCTTCAAGAATAAATTTCGTGTCCTCATGGTTCCGCGTTCAGAAGATATGAAAGTTCTTCATCTTCAGCGAAGTGGCTGCCTTCTTGCAACAAATCACTTGTGGCGCACTATCCTAGCTAACAATGAAAACGCGGGGGTTTCACGATGGCGCAGGACAGGTGCGCGGCTGCCTGACAGCTCAGAGACCGAGCGACCGAGCTTTGAGTGTGGCCGGATCTCTCGGAGGGTTCCGAAGATCGGGAGATGACCTCGCGGGGCGAGATTATCGGAGTTTGATGATCTGAACTCTAAATTCACTGGGATCCCGAAACTGGATGTCACTGGGATCGCCGTAGTCGAACTGACTGACTTTTCGTCTGCTATCGCTGGAGGAGAATGTTTTTCTTATTCCGCGTGTCGCCGGGCTGTCAGGCTGCCACCTGACAGCTGATCGAGACCGCGCGTCGGGGAAGCCGACGGAGAGAGTGACTTCACCGGTTCTTGGCCGTTGACTGGCTATCGCTCTGTGAGGCTAGCCGCGCGCGCCCGTCCTGTCGAATTTATTGAAGACGGGTACTCTGCTTGAGTACTGGAGATACCTCAACGTGATAGTACAATATAAAGAATACTTTTGGTTAATCGCCCTGTCACTTAATCACCCGTGTGTGTGTCGTTTCTGTGTTCTGTGGTGATGATGTGTGACGAACTGAGACCATCTTGCGCTACGGTCATCCCGTACGTCACATCACTTCTGCGTTCGATTGAGTTTTGGTTGTTCGTGGCTGTCTCCTGAAACTGTTTATGAAGGGACCCGATACGGCTAAACATTCACATCTATAATTTGTCGGATATTATTGTACAACTGGTATTCGTCTAGCAAATATTGCCTAACTGCTGTGAACGAATCTCGCGGGGCAGGGAGCGGGTAGGCGGTGAGCGACCGCGGCGAGACTGGACCCTTCGGTGATGAACGGAGTTTTGAACAACTCGGTTGAACGGGGTTCGCTTGCGGTTCACTCGGCGATGGATTCCGGCGTTAGCGGGGTTCGGCACACTCGTCGTGGGCAGGAGTGGCGGTTTAGATCCTGGTCACGGCACCATGTCATATTTAGCAATAAGTGATACCTGGCCCCGCGGCCGATTTCGATGGTGAATGGAGCAACGGCATGCAAAAGACGACTTCTCACGGCTCAGGTTCACAATTGACAGCTTCTACCTTATTCGCTTGCTCATACTTGCAGAGCGCGCGTACCACTGGTAACGATGGACACGCCCGAGAACTGGAACGCTTCTTGAATTCGATTTGAATTATGGCGCCAAGGGCGTCGAGGGAGTGGCTGGAGTGCTGAAGTCGTTCGCTTCCAGGGCTTCCTATGGTTTCTGTCGCGGTTGGCTAGGAAAAGTAACCGCGTAAAATGGAAAGCTATCGTCACGTAACCGCGATGTTAGAAGAGTCAGTTGAAGAACCACAATACGTCATCTTGAATGGTGCGGCATAACGCTCCCTCGCTCTGGAGTGATAGGACGCGGCCGCGCCTGACCAGAGAAGGATGAATAAGATTAGATAAATAGAGAGGACGACTAGTATCTCGACATTAGTCGAGCGTTCGTGCCTGCCTTCCACCTGAGACCAGCTATCTGCCGCGGCACTACTACATCTCCCACCTGACGCATACCTGAGATTGGAGAAGCTCCCGATCGGGAGGAGGCTTTCGGAACCGAGCCTGAGTCTGTGATCCTGAACGATCAGGACGTCTCTCGTCTTATTGCAGCTGCTGGCTAACATTGAGGGATTCTGTTTGAGTTGCTGTTGTGTGTTCTATCGGTCATCGTACAACAAGTTCCGTTCCCATTCCAGAGACGGGCTACTCGCCGCCGTCTTTCGGCGCAGAAAGTTCGTATGCCCAACCATGATCAACAGCAATGAAAATAAATCGAATTAAACATCGAACTCTTAAGGAGCCGTGGGCTGGTTGAGACCTCGGGCTGGATTTCATTCAGACTTTGGGATATTGACCCGAGGAGTTCAAACGGGGACAGAGTTTGCTCGACGCGAGCTATACAGTTCCAGAGATGCAGCTCCGCTTGAAAACGTCAAACACAGCCTTTCTGATTTGAGTTTCTTTCTCGGTTATTATTTGGGTCTTCGGAGACTCCTTGATCGGTCCGCTCCAAATGAATATTTTCGTTACTTTCCGTGGCATCTCTCGAGCTAGATATTGCGCGTGGAGCAAACCCTATGCCCGCTGGACCACATCGGGTGCATCCCGGAGTGCGGATGGAATTAGAGGCCCTTCAGACGATGAGCAATTCTTGTTTTGTTTTTTATGAGAAAGAGACACTCGGAATCGTCTCCCGAATTCGAACGCTTCTCTGTTGGAGACTCCCCCCACACGACGCCTCTGTGGGCCCGAACAGAACCTCGATATCTCTCATTCTTGAAAGTGGGCCGTTTGGGAGCAGGGAAAGTTTCCTGCCGGATCCCGTAGAATATCCCATTTTACTGTCGAGCAAGGTCTTGGGCATGTATCCAGAGTTTTGGCGCAGACCTGCGCCACAAAGGCGGGGTCTGCTCTAGAAATCGCGACCGCAGCACGATTTGCGAAAAAAGGCTGGGAGACAATTTCTGCGTCCCACGGTTCGAGAAAACTCACTCACGGACGCAGGCCGAGGGGGCGATATCGGTGTTGGAACACTGTTCATAAATGTGTCTTCTAACACCTCACCTATCTTTTCTGAACAATGCTGACGCTAAAATGACGATCAATTACATGAGCCTCGTCGGAACGAAGTAACAGTCTGTCTACGAAAGTGCGCCGAAGGAAGTTGACCGCACGCTGAATTGAGATATCCGATTTTCGGCTCGTACGATGTTTCAGGAGAACCGCTAACGTCCTGTGAAGTTACGGTTTCACCCGCTGAATCAGTTGCCATTCATTCCTTGACGACAGAAACAATGGATAACAACGCGACCAATTTGCACGAAGCCAGTGGAAACTTTGCTTGGATCTTCCAGGGGTAATCGGTCGCGATACAAACGAACACCTTCGACACATTGTGAGGGAGATCAACCCCCGACCAAGGAACGGCGTCGGCACCCTCGCAATCTGTTAAAAATCGCTAGTCAAACTCTCGAAACCGGGTTCAGCATGATTGGGATGACGAGAATAACGTCCGAAGGAGATTCTTGCACCCTCGACGACAGGCCCGTTACTATAAACGGGAACGTGATCTACAATAGCGATCATCCTATCCTAGAGTCGTTTGCAAGAATCCTATCGGACCCACCGGACTCGGAAAACCCCATACTCTGACTCGTCCAATCAGCGAGGTTGAATTTTTAACCGCCCTCTGTGCACGAATGCTCGAAAAATTAGATACTCCGTCAGTCCTACGTCTACCACTTCTTGTATGACCTTCCACAGCGGCCAAGTTCACTCGACTTCACTATTAGCACTTATGACCACCACCCATACACGAAGAGAATGAGGACGTAAACATTGACCGAAACATACTCAGAGTCTGAGCCGCGCGGAAATATGCGTTCACATCCAGGAGTCCTTTACTATTCTTGAAATAGTGCTTGACGGCCACACTCCTGGACCGCACCTTGCGCGCCTGATGCTGCTGGTCTGGAGTCTGGAGCCTGCGATTTTTCTCTTCACGAGACATTCCGAAAACTTTGTGATCAACAGGTACACTGGGAAATGAAGGGCCTGCATGCGGCAAATTCTCAGGTTCGACGAAACCGAGACGGCCGCGAGGGACGGCAGGAGGAAAGCTACCCTATGGACTCGCGTTGTAGGGGAGGGGGCCAAATATTCGTCCGAAATCGAAAGCGTCTTCGGACGAAAGACGACTCCAGGAACTTTTGCATAGTGCCTTGAATCTCCGTCCATGGGGCTGCACGCAAGCAACTGAGCGTTGGAGCGCCGAATTATCTCGCGTCGGATCAGGATTTCAATGCCAACCGTGGGCGTAGTAGAATGGTGATAACGTCTGTCTGGCCTGAAATCGGAGGACTTGAAATCCGGCCTCGACCATCATTCGCATCAGTAACGACGGGATAGGCCCAACAATGATGAAAGTCATGGAGACGTTGTCGTAGAATACGAATATTCTGTTTCATTTTTTTGGGAGTGCGGACTGACATTCCTCAACGGCGACTCAGAAAATCCCAGATAACATAGCGAACTTCGATTTCAAAGACAAACACAGGCAGTGTTAATGTGCCGCCAATGCATAGACGAACCGTTTGCACAAGCATGACCTCATGTGTCAGGAGCGCCGGAAGCTATCCGCGGCGGATTCCTTAAGAAATCGATATCCGTGTCGCCCAAGAGGATAATAGGCAGGTTAATATCCGTGGGAATGCTTCTATCCAGGAAGCCAAGCAGAGTTTGATGATACTCCCTACTTCGGGAGTAAGCTCCAATGACAAAGCTCTCGAAGCCGGAACGGCGAAATCGAAAACGGACGATCTGAGCACTCCCATCATCACTCCACTAGGTTTCGTATAATTCAAGGTGCCGTGCAGCGTGTGCATAGACGGCAACCTGCCACCGCCTCCACCAGGCCTGAAAGACTTGATGCAATTGTATTGAAGAATGCTGTAGTTGTCTGCGTCATTCAGCTCCAGTTGTCCCCGGGGTTCTTGAAGGCCTGGAGTTGTATATTCATCGGTGTGCCCAAAACGGGTAATCATCGTCTATGTACTTTTGGTTGAGTTCAAAACATCTGCTGGACACCTGTCCGGAGCAGCTCTGTAGCCTCAAGGAGCTGTTTAGCCGCTCGTATTTTCTGAATTTCCTGAAGAGTTCACAGCAGAGCGAAAGAATGTTTTTCGAGAAAGGCTCGGTGCCCACTGCACTCTCGGAAAAGGTTCTCCTAGCGAAGATTTCCCGAAACACATCCCTTGAGGCTCTCCGGGCCAGTTCTTCGATGCAGTTGCTCATCCTCTCTGTTCCCCTGGTGTTCATCGCTGTTGAGACCACCTTCGCAAGTTGCTCAGTCATCGCCAAGTTTCAACTTTGCCATGTTCGCGAGCAAGCCAGGCTGTTCGTGAACAAAGTACTTCGATCCCGCTGATCGGAGACCCAGAACAGACGGCGACTATCCGTGTATAACCAGAAACGCTTCCGCCAGCCAGTCGGTCTTCACGAACAAGACCAAGCAACACAAATTGTTCTTCAAGATTTCTGCTCGAACTGGCCGTGAGCGCGAAGAGCACACATCGCTCCTTCTGAACGGGATCTCCGGTTTCGCGTGAGCAATCGTCGCTCCGTAAAAAGCGACTCAAATCGCTCGCCTTCCCGCGATTTTCGGGAACTTGATCCGCAAGCATCTGCTCTCCAAGACGGCCAGCATTTCATGAACGAATAACCAGAGAGAATCTTCCGGAAAACCGAAAGTCGAGGCGTCGCGTTACTCTCAGATAAGATTCGACGACTGTTTCGTTTTACTGCGCATGCACCGGTGCTCGAGACAGCTAGAGCTGAGTCACCGGCTGAACAGGTTTCCATCTGACGCCGGCGCCGCCGTTCTTTCAGCATTCGCCGTTGCATGTTGAGCGGAATCGATATCTCCGGAAGAGCTCGCGGGTAGCCACTTGCGAGTGGTTACAGCGTATCTAGAGAGGATTCGGCGAGCCCAGTAGATATTGAACAACATGAGAAGAATCCGAGCAAAGTCCAGGCATCTGGAGCCATGACAAGCTCGAGGCCATTCGCTAGCGTAGACCAGCGACTGGCAAAGATTGCCGCCGGCGCCGCATGGGGACGCAGCGGTCGCCGTGAACCGCATGGAGCTGAGATACGGCTTGGCCTTCAGATCGACATTTCCTCCAAATAATTTGACTGAAGCCCTCGCCCGCTTTCCATCTCTTTCCAGTTCCCCAATGATCCGGATGTCAAGTGACCGCGTCTCATGATTAGGGATGGACTTTTGTCGCGGCAAAAAAAAAAAAAATCGCGATCAGATCGCGGTCGAATAACGCGAAATCGCGGAAATGAGCAAAATAGGTGAAAATTCGCGGCAAATCGAGGACGCCACGCAGCGACTTAAATGCAATGACTTTATTACATTAAATTAATCCACTGACTCACATCGTGAGTCGAAAAAGAGACTTTTGAAAAGCTCAGCTCAAAATCATGCAAGTTTTGGAGCAACTACGAACGATTCTCCTGGTCATGAGTCTCATTGGACCGAGAGAGATCGGTCCCCGTGAACAAGCTCTGAAACTTGCGTGGCCAACGTCATGGGCTGGGCTACCATCGATGAATAGATCGTCAATGAATGTTCGGGTCGAACGATCCGTCATCTGTGGTTCAGTGTACAAAGTATCGGAGTCCACCAGATCTCAAACTCTTGGAGAACCCTTCCGGCGGAAGTTTTCGTTTGGAGGAGCCAGGTCGCTACCGCGATCTCGGAGCTTTCAGAAGGTAACTACATCTGTATCTTGATTCCGAAATTACGGGCTCGTCTCCTCTGGGGAACGCGATTGTTCTGCTCAGACACTGAGCAAAATAGGTGAAAATTCGCGGCAAATCGAGGACGCCACGCAGCGACTTAAATGCAATGACTTTATTGCATTATATTAATCCCCTGACTCACATCGTGAGTCGAAAAAGAGACTTCTGACAACGATCTCTCCACAACAATCCCGATTTTTGATACAGCATGTTGTGCACCGGGAGGTTTTAACGCAGGCTTGCGTTCTTCCGCGCGGAGCTCAGAGATGTTGTTCACGGATGCCACTGTCCCGGAAGTGGACGTCTGCGATCGAGGCTTTCGAATGGAACACCTTCAAAAGCATGTACGGTGTGCTCACACGAAACAGAAAACGCAGGTTGGAGACTCTGTCGAACAATTTGGTTGCGCCCCTCTGTTCCCGCACCCAGCTTTACCGTTTTCCAACTCTCCCGCGTGCTTGTCGCTAGAGGCGCTGCAGTCATTATGTATCCATCGTCTGCTACACGATCGGTATTCCAAAGGGGCCATTACGTCGAGCAGTCAACCACCTTCGGTAAAGGCCCGCATCATAGCGGGTTTTCTGACTCCTATGAGACTCCTCTATGAGATGGTACCCTTGGATATCGCTCATGGGGCGTGGGTCACGAGTCACGGTCTCCAGGGACTTTTGAGGGGTGATGGGGTTACTGATACTTGTGTCGAATGGAACGATACGTCATTCGAGTCAGCCGTAGAGTCAGGGGTATCTCCAATAGCTCGAGTTTCCCCGGACTCATCCGAAGTCGGAAACATAACTCCCTGAATCCCCGACTAGAGATCATGTCGTGGTTGGCATTGTGGGAAATCTATCCGTGCTCTGTTCAGTCGAATCAGCGGGGTTGAGAGCCCCGAATCCTTTGATTGAGCTCTTCCACTCAGAATTGGAAGTTACAACAGTTCAGTGTGGACACCTCAACCCTAGGGCGCGCCCACTCTCAAGTCTCTACCTAAATGAAGCGAGCTTTCTTCTCCCAGGAGTAGGGGTCAGAGAAACAGGCGTCGCGAGTGCGATCTTATCGAAAGAGCCAGCGGAGCGAGAAGCAGGATTCGTTTTCGCCAAGGATTCCGCGGCCTGCCCGCGTATGGACGTAGAACGATTCCATTTGGAATTCAGCAGTTGAAGGCACCGTCTGCTGGAGACCATCTGCTTGCCCGTCACAGTTATCGATCCAAGAATATGGATGCAATCAACTTTCGTTCATAGCGGTTAGATGTCTCCCGACCGGACCGCGATTCGCGAATATCCGTGAGGTAGCATTTGCCATCGACGCATTCCGTTGTTTTGATTTCGGGGCTCCTTCAAAAACTTGAAGTCTCTTGTGGAACGGATACACGCTGATGATGACAATAAGAGCGATCCTATCCGGGAGTTCCAGTTTTCATCGAGCTGTCAGCATCTTCCTGAATCGTTCAAAGGTACCAAGGAAAAGTTTGGATGAACAAGGCTGTTTGAGACTTAATGGAAACTTCGCGGAATCTATTCCCTGGAATGCATGGTACAATCAAGGGCTATTGATCGCACTTTTTCGATCATCAAGATTCTGATCCCAGAATCCTTCACCGTGGAAGCGAGCTTACACGGACTCCGTGGGCCCGCTAGAATATACTCGAATCATCGCGCGGAATCTCTCCAGGAAGCGAGCAACTGCTGAGAGCCGAATCGCTGCATCGATGATGATTGAGTGGAGAAATTTGCCTCAGACGAAGTTGAATGAAATCAGAGAGGAACGGGATTTCTCGACCAATAACTCGATGGGATGGAAGATTTGTTCTCATCCATGCCATCCTCGCAAAGAATCCAGATGGACTTGATTTTGGGAAGAAAAATACGATTTCTCGCTTGTGACGGGTGATCACGATGCTCTGTCGGAGACCCTCGTCGAGTTAAATGAACTGGAACAGTGGACCTCCACTTACCCATTGACACCAAAGCTTGATAAAAGTCACTGATGTGATTTGCTGTGACCGGGAGGCTTTGGAAATTCTCCACGAAAAACTGAGCTTCTACCCTCTTTTCTCCGCCATCATTGAGTGATGTCTCGCAACATGAGTTCATTTGTTCGGTAAACTTGAGATGCCGTTCCTTGCATCATGATTCACCATGGATAGGCGTCGAGGTCATTGGGTGAGGAGCGCGTAGAATAGCGCGACGAAAATCCATCCCTACTCATGATCCACTGCATTGGGGCGCTGCGGTCGCCGTGAACCGCACTGATTTCCAGCTCGACTTTTTTAACGCCTTTTCCTCACTTTTCCCCCGAGTAATTTGACTGTACTCATGGTTATGAATAGAATGATGGGCCACGATTTCGATCTAGGAGTTTTTAGCCCGTTAATCCGCGGCCTCGGCTCTATTTTCCATGAAAACTTGACCAGCTCCGAAGTTGCCGATTCGATCGATTCGCAAGAATGGGTCAAAGCAAGCAGGCACCGCATTGCCCCGTCCCGGAAAGAGATTTTCCAGATCCCTGAGGTATCCTGCAAGCTTCAAGATCAAATTTTGGGTCCTCACGGATCCGCGTTCGAAAGTTATGAAGCTTCTTGCGTCCGACAATGAGTCGGTCGTCGAGGCCGGGCTGGAAGGCCTTCTTAGCCCTCTAAAAGACAGAAAACAGAACGAGGTTGCCTGGGTCGCGAGTGAAATCGTCGGTTCTCTCATCATTGTTCAGTTTCTTCATCTTCAGCGAAGTGGCTGCTTTCTTCCAACAAATCACTTCTGCGTTCGATTGAGTTTTGGTTGTTCGTGGCTGTCTCCTGAAACTGTTTATCAAAGGATCCGATACCAATAACCGATATGGTGGATAACATCCCCATTTGTTGCTGTTCTATCACATTCACGTGTTTGGAACAATCGGATTTGACGGAAGATGTAGTTCTGTACTCTCCCGTAACATCCACGACCGACTCATTGTCTGACACAAGAAGCTCCATAACTTTTGAACGGGGATTCGAGGGGCTCTGAGTTCGTTCTGCAAGCCGGCAGGTCACCTCAGGGTTCTGGGAAATCTTGTTCTGGGATAGGACATAGCAGGGTGCCCGCTTGCTTCGCAAGACTCTTGCAAATCAATCGAATCGACGACTCCGGAGGTGTGCCAGTTTCCACGGAAATATGAGCCGAAGCCATGGATTTACGGGCTAAAAACCACTAGATCAATGTCATGACCCATCATTCTATCCATAACTATGGGTACAGTGAAATTACTCGAGGAAAAAGTGAGGAAGAGGCGATTTAAAAATCGAGCTGGAAATCAGTGCGGTTCACGGCGGCCGCAGCGCCCCCATGCGGCGTCCATTCTTATCCGCCGCTGGCCTTTTGTATTTCGTGAAGTCTGTTCAATGTTCCATAGCGTATCGCGTAGAACAAGATTGTACTCAGTGAGAAACAGTGAAATCAATCGCCAAAACCAAACTAGCTACGGATCATGTGACTCGTTCACCTGACATCCGGATCTCGGGGAGCTGAAAGGGGATGGAAAGCCGGCGAGGGCGGTGATGGTCTTTTAAAAGAGGCCGGGAAAAACAACAGCTCATCGTGGACATGTCGCTCAGCAAGATACGTCTCGAGCACTTGCTGCTGCTGCTGCTGCTGTTGTCAACGGTGACCGTGTCCGGATTGGCCTGGGGTAAGTCAGAAGGTATCATCCACCGAATGTTCTGCCCATGAGCTCCGTGAACTCTCGTTGCAACGAGCTTCCCGAAGCCGCTGAGATCTGTACTCTGAAACGAGATTTCCCCAAGACGAACGACTTGAAGCACGGACCCTCGCGGAAGCTTATCGAAAGCTGAAGCGAAACTTTCTCTCCAAAGAGTTCTTTGAAGAATCCGCTGTGACTGTGTTCGCCTTACCACTCATCTACGTGATGATGTCCTGTCCCCACTCGTCAAGGTCTCGCGCTTCGTTTCAGAGCCCTTCAATCTCACCGCAAAGTTGATTGACGGGGACGATGGCTTCAACAGCTTGGAAATCTCCTGGGATCCGGGCGAGTGTGGCCGAATCGACAAGTCGGCGATCACCGTCATCGGGGATAACGTCGTGAGGAATCAAACGGTGAAAACCGCGAGGGGATCGGCGACGTTCGACAATTGCGAATACTGGACACGCTACGAAATCGTCCTCCGGGCCGGTTTGGCGTGCTTGAATCAGGAGCTGCACACGTTCGTGCAGACGGGCCCTGGACGTAAGTTTTCCACCCCCGAACTACTTGGGAACAACCTTTAGGCTCAAGCAAGCTGGGCAACAGCCGCGTTCTGTCCTGTTGGCTAGTAGACAGAGAGGCTCCCGGCTGAACAGTTCTGGTCTCGGGAGTGTTTTATGACTTGGGAATGGCGCATACGAATCGGTGCAAGTCAGCGTTCACTTTCTCCGATACTGGCCAGCAATTAATTACGCACTCGACCACGATATTCTCATGACTCACATCACTTGTCAAGAGCTTTTGACTGCCAATTAGCTCATGTCAGGTAAGTAATTCGATGTGAGTGTCGAGCCGAACGATGGACGGAGGAGTGATGCTCGCCTCGTTGTCTAGCCCGCGGGTTTCTGAACATGTGGAGCCGGAGAGCCAGAATTCATCCGTTAACCCAAGGGACGATGAAGGTTTCCGAAGATTTCATGAAAAGTTGATGAAAACGGTGCACGGCTGCTTATCTGAGTTTGCTCCACTGAATGCCTTCTGATGTCGGATCCAAACGGAACCATGCCGAATAGCAGCCAGGAAGTCGTTATGGTTTCATATTCCGTCATTCGACATATCTCAATTTCGAGCCAGCGCAGCCTCTCGCGCTCCATCCTGCGTGTTCCTTTGAGGTGTATACTTATGAAACAGTACAATCACATTTGGGGCAATAACTTTCTCCTGTTAGCAATGTCTCGATTGAAAGCCGTACCACGTTGGGAAGCTGTTTCGCACCGGTACCCGATTCCACGATCGGACCTTGAATTTCTGTACAGACTGGATGACCTGAGATGAATGCTGCTTCGAAATTTTTCCTGACGTTTTGGCTCCAGCGCGAAAGTCTCTAGAATCTCAAGCAAAGTGAAACTGGATTCATCGGGTTTGCGGCAGTCGATTCGTATTCTTGTCCGCTAAAATCTCACCTCGATTGGACTTCGAAATTCTCCGGGATCGGAGCCTCCAAATCGACCGATGTCAAGTCGCAGTTTCAATGGTCGATTAAAAATGAGTTTCGCTGGGACGCTTTCAGTTCTGTTTGTGTGAGCCATCCAGCTACGAAATTCAATCATCGGACCGGCCTGACACTCGAGATGGAAATCCACTTTTCCAGCGATTTTCCAGGGAAACGCCCGATCCCGCGTGAAATCGCTACAACTCCAATTTTGGTGTCGATTTGTGAGCCAGACGGACTGCGTTGTCTTTCTCTTGGGGCAGACCATGGTTCATCCTCCGTCAAGGATGGAGTTTGACTCCGAGGAGAACAAAACAGGAGCTGTAGCGATTTCCCTCGAAATCGGGCGTTCTCCTGGAGATCGCTGAGAAATTCGCTTTTCCACTATCGCCTTTCAGGCCGGTCCGACGATTAGATCTTGTAGCTGGATAGCTTACGGTCGTTTTTCCGCAAACAGAACTGGAGGAGTCCCATCGAAACTCATTTTCGATCGACAATTGAAGCTGCGACACAAACTTGGTCGGGTTGGAGGCAACGGATTTCTTCCGAGAGGAAAATTCTCTTTCCCCGGAGAATTTCGAAGTCCAATCGAGGTGGGATTGTAGCGGACGGAAATACGAATTGAATGCCGCAAACCGGATGAATCCAGTCTAAATTCGCTCGAGGTACTAGAGACTTCCGCGCTGCAGCCAAAAAGTCGGAAAAAAATTTCAAAGCAGCCCTCATCTCAGAGCATCCAGCCCATAAAAAAATTCAAGCTGCGATCGTGTAATCGTGTAGCGGTGCCGAACAGCTTTCCAACGAGGTACGGCTTCCAATCGAATCATTGCTTACAGGAGAAAGTTATTGCCCGAAATGTGATTGTACTGTTTCATTGGTATGTATATACATGGTAGATAGGCTACTCCTAGATAGGTCTCCAGAAGTCACTCTCGGGCTCTTTCAAGGGACGGAGTCCCCTCGTCCGGGAGCTCCTGACCCCAAATCGGGGCTTGAGGACCGTCAGTTGGGCGAACGTCGGAATCTATATGTCAAAATCGACGGAAGACTTCTTTCGCAGGGCCTCACCGGCCAAAAGACCTCATGATTACCGCTCATGAGACCTCGGCAGAGTTCACCATCGTTGAAGCCGCCATGCCACGGGAAGTTTCCCGCTACGGCTTGCAGCTGTGTCGAACGGACGTTGACACAATGGATAGATGCAACAAAACGTATCTCAACCGCACGGCAACCGACGGGGTGAGTTTGGCTCTTGGAGGCGAAATCGGATTCCGATAGAGAGATTATTAGAGTATTCTCCCCACTCCATCGTCGGCATCTACTCATCGACTTCCTGCGATTATTTAAGCTCCAAAACGGGACGTTTGCTGACCTGGAGCCCGAGGCCAGCTACGAGTTCGAGGTCACACCGATCATCATCGATATGCCGAAGATCTACGAGGGTGTGTCTCTGACAGGGTCCTTCCATACGACCCAACTCGGTGAGAGAACTTGACTTCAAAGAGAAGCGTATGAGGAAGATGGTATCCGGAAGACAAAACCCCGATTTGCCGCGCCATGGTAACGGAATCTCTCTCATACCCAGACTATCCGATGGTGGTAAACTTTGGCGTGAATTATGGAGAGCGGAACTCAACGCTCTCCGCCGCAGTCACCTGGGAGGTGAGATCGTTCGAATACTGATATTCCTTCTCGTTGTGATTCCTGCGGCTTCATCTCTTCTGAACTTCGAATCTTTCAGATTTCCAGGCCAGATATTCCAGTGGAGTCCTACCGGATCACACTGGAGCCGTGCGCGGCCAACTGCACGCACACAACCGTGAAGCCTACAGCCAGCTTCACAAACTTGGAATTCTCATCGGATATCCGATTCGAGATCTTGGCAATGTTCTCCGATGGGAGGAAACTCAGATACAAAACGTTTGTTTTCAACCACACCACACCCAAGTGTGAGAACCTTCCAGAAGTCTTTGCTCCATGCTCTGATTTTATTCGCGGTAGGGTTCCTAATATTCGAAGGATCACAAATTCAATTCAAACTTCCGCTTCCTTGCATGCAGACATCGCCCCAATTAGCGCCCTCGACGTTGCGAGGATATCGCCGACGGACGCCTACGTGGGATGGGCTCCGACGGAGGAACGCTGCGAGTATGAAATCGCCATCTGTAATGCTACAGATTGCGTCTACCGACGTCAAGATGTTCCAGAAACCCGTCTGACCCCCGACCAGCCGGGGGCCCTTTACGACATAGAAATCAATGTCCATCAGGAGAACTTCACTGCCGAATATTTCAAAGGCTCCCTTCAGATGCTGGTCAAGGGTGAGAGCGAGATTCCCCAGGATTTTCACACCAGAGAGTTCTCAAAATTCCTCGTCCCTGCGATCCAGAACAAAAAGTGGTCTATCTATTTTCAGACTATGAAGCTCCTGAAATCGTGAGCACCGAAGCCGAGCAGAAGCTGTGGAACAAAGTGATTTACACGATTCATACTTCAATCGCCAGGGATGCCTCTTCCCTCGAAATCGAGGCATGCAACTCGGACACGACACGCGCCGACTGCACCCGTGTCAAAGCCGAAAACAGCGAGAAGAGTGGAAAAATCCCCGTGAGATTATCGTTGGATTACTTCAGCTCCTACGAAGTTAAAGCGACCGTGGTGCATGAACTTCCTTTGGGGAAGGAAGTACGGAAGAGTTCGCATAAAACTATGAGCACCGTCGGGACAAGTAAGGCCGTCGAGAACTGTCTCCCGCTACGGGGAGAAAAGAATTGATATTTACTATAGATATGGTGGATAACATGGATAGATGGATGAGATAAGACATGGGTTATGTTGTTCATGTTTGACTTCGGATTTCGTTCTCAGATCCGAGCGCCGTTCAGAACCTTGACGCTTCGGAGATCACCTCGAACTCGATGGTTCTGCGATGGCGAGCCCCGCAGAACATTCCCGATCCCATGCCCGCATTCTTGACAATGTCCTACGAGATCTCAACCGAGTCGAGGAACTGGACGACTACCGAACCCACATTGAGTGTCCCGGATCTCAACGCTTCCACCGAGTACGTGTTCAATGTTCGAGCCGATGTGGCGTACCCCACGGAGGTTTACCAGGGAACGGCGGCTCATGCGAGATTCAAAACTGACGCCGGCAGACCGGGTAAGGTGGAAAATTTGAGAGCCTCGCAAAGTGCCGATTCTCCGAACGTAACCGTGACGTGGGATCCACCCACGGAGACGCGTGGAGAGATCCAGTACTACGAGTTGGACTACGGATTGTTGCTCCAAGACCCGAGTTCTCAAAGGTACATCCAGCAGCTAGAAGTCAATTCATGCACTCATGAAACTGATTCCGCTCTCTTTCCCTACTCGAGAAATTTGAGGTTTTCTTTCTTCGGCCGCAGAATCCAGGTCCGCAACAACACTGCGATCCTGGTCCTCCCCGTGAAACAGGATGATGTTTCGTATTTTGTCCACGTGGCTGCGGTGACGGTCAACTTGAAATCGATTGCGCTCGTCGGAGACTTTGCGGAGCTCAACGTGACCGTGCCTGGCACCGGTTAGTATGAATCGCGAACAGAAGAAACCGTGGAACCTCCAGGTTTCTTACCAGTGAATTTTTCGTTCAATCTTCGAATCCGAATCGCTAGCACGAATCGAGTCCGACTCGATTTCGTTTTTGGACACCGCACGATCGAGACCGTCGATTCGTAACATCAAGGCATATCTGTTGCAGGTCACTCGTCGAAAGTCTGGATTGGATTGTTGATCAGCGGGTCCATCCTGACTTTGGTCGCTGCAGCCATCGGAGTCGTGTGGTGGAAGCGCACAAGAAGCGCGATGCCATACGGGCCGATCTAATTCAGATTCGTGAATGTGGGATCTTGAATTTCGCCTTTATTTGGCGTCTCATATTTATCTTATACGCTGAGGAAGGTCCAAAGTAGTTTTGCTATTGATCTGAACCGTTGCCGAAGATTGTTTGATCTTGAATACTGATATCTTACGCCAAGCATCATGAGAGGGAGGAGGGCGAGAGTACGAGGATTATGTTCTACAACGTAGTTTCCAGAGAATCGGCCCATGAAGCTCCATGGTGACGATCGTCCACATACTTGTGATCCCTCTCTCCCCGAAAACTCGAAGGGAACAACCTTGTTATGTACACAATATGGAAAACGCACTTTTTTGAATGGAGAGCAGGGCGGGCTCTAGAATACCATATTTTGCCGTTCTTTACTCAGGAGCTCCGGAACTCCAGTCACATCCGTGATAATGCGGGATGATTTCACTCATAGTCAGTTGGCTCAATATCACACAAGAATCAACTACGCCGATCAACAGTTTGTCGAAGGATCTCTTCGATTGGTGTCAAAGCTCCTTCCTCGAAACGCGGAACGAAAATCCACTGGCGTTCGCGGGATGACGCCCATATTGATTATGTGATACAGAAATATAGAGCCGACTCATTCAAACTAAAACTTCGTGTCATCCTTTGAGGTTGCGTGATGGGCTTTACCAACGATCATATCCGATACGCCAGGCTCTATGATCCACACAACAAATAAACGGCTTAGGTGGCGGGCTGCGTCTGTCACGTTGGAGTCTGTGGCAAGTGCCAGAAGGAGAGCCGCGATTGCTCTGGAATCCAGTGTGTGGGTAGATTCAGAGGGCTCATGGATGACTACTAATTTTCGCCGCAAACTTTTCGATGGAACTCAAGTTATTGACTGAAGAAAACTCAGGAAATGACGTCACAGGGCGCGCTGGCGGCCGCTTAAGATTGAGCTTCGTCCACTTTTCGAAGCTACTGACACTTCTGATCACCAGCCTGTGGGTGATCGCAAACGGAGGAACCCTTATCGAATGCGTTGAAGTTTTTAACCGTCGTAAACTCGCTGACGCAATGGAGCGCCACAATGGCTATCCTCGGAGTCGTGCTAATAGAGCGCCACCTCCGAAGTTGCGGTGACGATGCCTCGACAGCCTGATGAACGACAACTCGCGCGTTGAGTTCCCTCTGTGGAGTGAGAGCAACACGGAGAAGCCAAAGCGATGCTCATCCAAGGAGCCAACTGACCAATCGATGTCATGCACATGTAACTGGCGACCGCAGATCGTCATATGGATGGTCGGCGCGTCACCCCCAACACCGAAGGGCAAACATGAGAATCTGCGAGAATAGGTATGTTGGGCCTCTCCAAGGTGAGCAGTTTCGAATTTTTGAGCTCGGATGGATACATAGCGCAAAGGAATGATTCTGCTGATCGCGCGGGAGAAAGGTTTCAAATCGATCTCCATGACGCTTCCCTTGAGGTCGGGTGTCTCGATCCCAAAAATACAAGGATCCTTAAAGCAAGGAGGAACATCTATTCGACGTGGAAGCCCATGTCGATTTGCACCCAAGAAACTCGGGCGCCTGGGGGCTTTGACTAGAAACCCTCGACATCGGTGTGTTTTAGAGGTTTTTCGCCTCCAGAAATGCCGGAACCATGGATGCAAGTACCGAAATCGATGGTGGATAATACTCCGAGCCATGACGCATCCAGAAAACCAGCTGGCCTGTATCGTAATAGTTTTCCACTTCTTGGTTTCGATCACTGTGCGACGTCTCCGCACCGTGAAGAGCGCGAACTTGCGAATGTCGCTCCATTTGTGGCCACAGCAACACGTAGGAGCCTCTCGCGGGCAAGCGCCAAGCGAAGGGAACATCCGACATTGCAGTCCCTTGCATGGACTGCAAGTCCGGAAAAACGGCGGCAGCGGCCGGCTCCAGCCGGCCGAAGGCCGGCTGGTTCCATATATGGGCCAGAGGGACGGGCTGGAGACGTCCGCTCCCAGGGTTCCCTCGGGTTTCCGCATTCCTACGAACATCTCCCAGGTGCCGCATACCCGAGGCTGGAAAGGTTTCCGATCGGGAGGGAGACTTTCGGAACCGAGCCTGGGTCCGCGATCCTGAACGATCGGGCCGATGAGTTTCAACGGGCGCAAAGTTCGCTCGTTTCGCGATCCACAGCTAAAGAGGTGCCGCTTCGCGAATTGTCAGAGACACCCTCTGCGATCTGAGTGTCCTACCCTGCTTAATCTGAGTCCTTAGGGGCTCGCTTCAAATTAATGATTTTGCCGATTCCAAGCAAAACAGCGTGTCTCGAGCTCGATATCGCTTGTCGAGCTAACTCTACGCCCGTCGGAACTCATCGGGTCAATATACCAAAGTCTTGATAGAACTCGAAGCCCCTTGAACACCGAAGAATCTTCGAGTTCCTCTCCGAGGAACAGCCACTCGGAATCGTCTCCCGAATCGGGAGTCTTTTTTGTCCCCCACATACCGCATCTTCTATCGTAAACGGAACCTCAATATCCATTTTTAGAGGTTGGTGAGACGTTCGGGAACATGGCGAATTCCCTGCTTTTCACGTTACACTCCGCCCGTGCTTTGGGTTCAGTGGGGTGTCCCGGTTTGAGGGATTGACTCAGCGATCCGATCAGAGACCATACAAACTATGCAACGCCACTACGGGCGTGCGCCGCGCCGTTTCAGAAATCGGGAAATCGGGCTACCCAAAGCAAAAGGAGAGCGCTTTTGATCGAACTTGGGGAGGAGTTATGCGAACCAAGGAATGGGAGACGTTACCGGAGATCGCAACTCGGCCGATTCGGGGGTGATTTCTCGTAGCTCTGGATAGCGTATGGCGTGTCTGTTGTGATACACAGTGACCCCTGCTTCTCAACTCATTTTTTGGGGAGATGGATGGGTTTCAGGGTAGGATTCATTTGGCGCCAAATTGTTTTACACGCGGAAGAGTCGGGATCGATGAGATTTTACGATGCTCCTGGTATACAAAATCAGTGGATACCGCTTATCTCGGCTCCCTAAACTCCATTCGCCTCGATACCCGCTGTCTCCGGTGTCCGTCAAAGTCGTGCTAAGTTCGGCCTAACCTCCGGCTAAATTCTATGAGAGATTGACTCAGAACTATACTTACTCCACACCCGGACGGAGAGCGGTCCGCTGGTGGCTGCGGGTCGAGTGTGTTCGGGTAGATTCAGGGTTCTCTCAGGTAGATGTCTTCACAGTTTTCGCGTTCTCCTCATTGGCGTGGAAACCGAAGATACGTCAGTTCGAATCTGGGTTCCCCAGTTTTCGTCCAGAACCTTCGAAGCTGATCGGGTGTCTCACTCACAATCAGTGAAAAACACAAGCGTCGCACGCTCGAAAACTACAATCAGTATAGGTCGAGGCGAGCCTGGCAAGAGAAGTGATGGGTCTGATTCACTTCAGACCTTTATTCCAGAAGCGAAATCTTGGCGGAGGAAGAGAGAATCTCGACGCAATATGGATTGAATGTTGGTCGATCAGCGGAGCGCGCATCTGATCAGAGCGATCTCTGGTAGGAGCTCTGTATCAAACTGCGCGTATGACGAGAGTATAGCACCGAAACGCCCAAGTATTCCAGTTCGGATTAGGATTCCGGTGCCTACAGCAGACGCAGCAGATCGGTCGAAACGGCCATTCGGCCTGCCATCGCGACCTGCTGCGTCGACGAGGAGGACCTGAAATCTGGCTTAGATCATCATTTGCCTCAATAACGGAACGGGATCGTCCTAAAAATGATGAAACTCACGAAGACGTTGTCTCAGAATACAAATATTCCGCTTTATTCTTTTGGGGGGCGCGCCGACAGACATCCCGCAACGACAGTCCAGGTCTTCCTCCTGCAAAAATTCTGGATCTGAATTACTCGTTGTGCGCGTTGTGTGATGGAAGATCACCCCGTTTGTATTCGATGGACTTCCGTTTGCCTGGGGAGAGATTGAGCGTCAGAATTCGTCGAGAACGTTGGTATCTTGACAGTTTTCGACGTTTGTGCATTTCGTCGGGCTCATCAGCGCCGACAGCATCTCGATTCAAGTCAACCTCCGGCAGCTAAGCGCCCAATTTTCACAAAACTTCTGCGTTCCGGCGAGACAGTCGAACGATTATCTCGTGACAAAAAAAACACAATGCGTGTTTCCTGCTTACTCTTTTCGTAGTAGTCGTAGACGATTGCAGTTCCGGGCTGTAGGTTATCCACCGCGAATGCTTGCTTGAGCTCCACATTCACACACCGGGGGCTCGCCGTGAGCTGTTGCGGGAGAAGGAGGGACGGTATTGAGATTACTTCTACTCCTTCTCCTTTGTTCAGAGTTAGGAAGCAATGAGAGTACAGTTGGTTACCTCGTCGAAATACAGAATGACCAGACTTTCGTCTGTGTCGAAGCGTTTGATCTCGCTCCGAGACAGAATGGCTTGTAAAAAACGTTTCACGGCGTTGTATCCACTGAATGGAGTGAGCTCGATGATGGCGATGCTCGGAGGCTGTTGACCCCTCATATCATATCTGGAACGATTGGGTTACCGAAAATGAAACACGAAATATCCGGTAGATTATTTCCAACCACTGAGTATCGACAGCTCCTGTTGAATAGGGGGAATTTTTTCGGTTGACCCCAGTCGAGTTAAACTGTGCCGCGCCTGCTCGCCACGGTGGCGACTTGACCGAGCATTCGACGCGATAGCGAGCACGAATCTGCTAGTGCGTGCCGCTCGCTACGCTCGCGGGCGTAGATGATTCCAACTGCCCCAGCTGCAGCTATCACAGACCGTTGAACAGCTACGACGATGGTTTCACTGAACTCGCCATGCGCGTGTTTACGTTAAGCCATAAGCCGCCAAGGGAGAGCCGAATGGGGTCCTAGGCCGAATAACTCACGACACACAGAGCTCCAAAACAACGTTCTTCACAGTTGACGCTTTCGTCACAGTTGCGTTGAAAACGAAGCCAGTCTCTCCCGGAATAGATCGTACATTGTAGCGCAGTTGAGACTGCAAAATTCCGATCACTGTCAAATCATGATGGAACATTGCGGATTGCGGCTCATCCGCCGGATATCATCTACGTAATAAATGCCATGCTATTCGACGGAACTTACAGTGGTGACAACACATCCACTTCCTTCACTCGTTACGGTCAGGGTGTTGGGGATCGTGTCGACAATTCGTGTGTGCCAGATTGAAGCGTTCTTCTCGTTGATTTTGTAGTTTTCACTGAACTTGGCACCCTTGACAACAATCCTGTTGTCAATAGTTTTCTGTTCCTTGAAAGTGAGTTCGGCAAACTTGGCCAAAGCTTGGACACCTGGGAGAAAAGAACTTCGAAGCCTTGTATCCAGGCTCTGCGACGTATGTTAGCAGAACGAATCATGGTCCTGAGGACCTTGGCTCAGAGGGAAGGGATCATAACCCCAAGCCTGATTGATGAACTTACCAATGACAGTATCCTGGGAGGATGAGAAGCCTCCGTTTCGGTTCTGTTTCTTCACCAGCCACCTAACGATCGGCTGCACCTCTTGGATAGCTTTACTGCCGTTGAGGGTGAGTTGAGCAAGAACTGCGTAAGCACTCGTCTCGATGGATTGTGTTGCGTAACTATCGCTCGGGTAGTAGAACTTTTGATTTGCTAACGGAGAAATTTCCTTCAATCATTCAGTGACAGAGTGAGCCTGATACCATTGCTTCGCGTTTTTATGACGACAGATGTCTCATGGAAACTCACGTAGCTTGTCGTTTTCGAAAGATTTGAGACTTTGAGATATTTGGTCGCCAGGTCGGTGTCCTTGTAGAGAGCCGCAGCATATGCGCCAAGGGCGTAAGCGTGCTGGTTCATGTTCTTCTGAGCTTTTACGCAAAGTAGAGCTTTTTCGATTCGGGTCTTGTTCGTCAACGATCCATGGAGAGCTACGAGAACGTATGCAGAGTACGAACCACGGGTGTCAGCGGCGCTCTCCGACATCTAGAATGGAGCAAAATCAAAATGAAAACTAAACCGCAGCGATCGCCATGGTTTCCCATACCAACAGCGATTAAATAGATCAACGTTTCTCGACAAAGAAGGACTCACCCTCAGAGCCAAGTTGTAGATGCTTCCGATTCTGTTAAAACAGCCAGTGACTTGATCTTGAGTGCTCAGAAGGTAGTTGTACGTGCTGGTAAGCCCGCCGTCATCAATGAAGATGAATTCGTGGGCGCGCTTGAAGCCTTGGTACACCATAGCCGTGAGGAACGAGGAAGCCTGTCCCCACAAGCCGCCCCAGACGGAGTAGAAACCAACACGTCCGCGGAAAGTGAGTTCGTATTGGTACCCTTCGTTGAGTTTTTTACGGATACGGTTTTCAGTGTGGGAGTCGAGTTTCTGCGTCGATTTTAGGTATTCGAGCACTGCGAGGTTGGATGAAAATTTGGCCATATTCTGCTCGCCGGAGCCCGTTGGCATCAGGCTGTCAAGATTCGAAGCGGAGGATACCATGATATCCCCGGTGATGGAGAACAGAGATCTGGCGGAACCTTGGATGACGGTCTCAGGCACATTGAGATCGAGGTCAGCTCTGTTGGTCCCAGTTTTCGGGCACAACCAGAAGCTGGTGATTTTCTCAACCATGAAACCTAGAAACGTGAACGATCACCTCGATCCATGCTTCCTCAAATGATCATCCACAATAAACTATTGGGCGTCGGGGCTCTCACCTTCAGGGATAACTTTCAATGGTTTCGTGAGTTTGTCTCTCGAGGGTACAGAACTCGCTCCCTGTTTGTCGCTGCAGACAGAAATGTTCTTTGAGTTCACGGCTGTTACGGTTACATTCAAATCTCCGAGGATTGTTTCTTTCCTCACTACAACTCTGAGTTCATATTGGAATGGCGA
This sequence comes from Lepidoglyphus destructor, assembly GCA_031001835.1. Lineage (NCBI taxonomy): Eukaryota > Metazoa > Arthropoda > Arachnida > Sarcoptiformes > Glycyphagidae > Lepidoglyphus > Lepidoglyphus destructor. Next base: position 260,351 of record JARNKU010000140.1, read on the forward strand.
CGTGTCCGCGCAAACACAGGCTTCGGTCTTCAGGGGAGTCCGAGGATCCAGACCGGGGATAGGATCGATTGTGATTGACACCTGCAGGGAGCATGAACAATGGTGTCAGGTGGAATCCGATCGTCGCCGACTGCTTTGCGATGATTGACAGATATAGCATCACTACGGGCCTGAAGAAAGAAAATCGCTACGACACGACTGATGCTATAAAAAGACGGTTCCAAGATTTGATCGCACTCTCGACGCACTAACCGGCATACACTGGGGTAAATAGTTGTACACGCTGACTATGATCGGAAACACTTCCAAACGTTTCACCGAGTACGGCAGTGTAACATCGGCGACGAGTGCTTGGAACGTCTTTACTTCCTTGGTCGAAGAAACACCTAGACCATCAGTTTTGTGGATGCAAGCAGCATCGGCTTTCCAGGTGTTCACTTGATTGGGGGCCGTGAGGTTGCGAGAAAGCTTTCCGGTCCCACTAGAAACGAGACTAGAATCAGATATAAGCGCTGTCGCCCGTATCGCTTCGGAAACCGGAAGCATTCAATCCTGATTCTGTCGATGTATCCGTAAGATAAACTCAGACTCACTCGATCGCGTTGATTTCGAAAAGCCACAGCTCAGGGAAGTAGTCGCGAACGTCAACCACACTTGGGGATGCGAAGCCCGCCGCACCGCCGTAGCTGTTTCTGCCACGCGATGCTCCCGGGGCCGCTGCGGTTTCAGAGAGATCAGATATCTGTTCAAACTCTCCGGTAGTCAAGCATTGCGACGGCAACTCGCCATGCAACGGCTGCAGGAGAACAACCGGACTCCGGATCTGTCATTGGTGAGAGACCGCAGCCGTCCATCCAAGGACTTACGGTGCGAATCGCAAGCAAGAATGGAAACACGGTAAGCTGTCAACGGAAGCGCACCCATGCAACTTTAGGCCATGCTGTTGTGGAGGAGTGTGTGGTCGTGGGTTCGATTTGGAGGAGAATTGATATGATTCTGCTTTATATCTGACTAGTGAGACGTGTTCGGGTTGCGAACCGATAATTTCGCGAGATCCTGACCGTTCAATATCCTCGACCCACAAAGTGTTCAAACATTTTATCATGGTTGTGGAGAATTCAAGGCGGCTCCGTTTTTCTCAGTGGGACCGGGTTCCACATGCGTTCCACTCACCAAACGCCGCCTCAGTAAGAGCAACGGGAGCGTGACCAACTGTCAGTGCAACAGCTGAAGGGCGAATTTCACAGTTGAAGAGCATCGAGAGCTCAATTTTTGCTTCTCCTTCGGATTGTGCATCCAGACAGCATCGTCATGCACCTCCAAGACTTGATAGCATCGCCGAGAACAAGGGCCCACAGGAAGAGGAAGGACATGTGTTTGCGATGCCTCTGATTGCGCTCTGGCTTGTTGCTGTCCAGGGTCGCGGCGTGGACGGCTTATCATCGTCGAGTGCCAAGATGATAACATGAAGCTCCGATCATTTCCTGATCGGATTCACTATTGAACTCACTGATTTCAGGAGGCTGGCCACTTTGATAGTAATATGGTGTAGACATTCCCCAATTCGGCGCGCCGTATCGATAGTCATAGTAAGGTCCGCCATTCTCAGGAAACACCGCAGGGCCTGGAAAGGAAACTCAAATTTCGACCAGCCGCCTCTGCGGCCCGATATTGCGCGCGGCGGTGGGCACAGCTCCATCTAATGACGAGAATTTCTCCACGGAGCCTAGAAGACATCGGGGTGGGACGGACCAGATCGACAAATGGCTTCTACGGATATGGGGCACGGTGTTGTCACATGGAGGGGTCATGCATTAATGCAGGAGTTCTGAACGGAACGGTTGAGGCGTTGTCTTCGATTGCTTACACACCCAACAACTTGACTTGGTTCACACGGGGGATCGAGTTCACTAACTTAGCCTACGTGAGTTTCCAGCGAGCTTGAATGCCTTGCTGACCGGAGATCTCGAAAGTCCCTATGCACGGGCTGAAAGGACATACGATCGGAGCCGTCGTTATCGCCGTTGCTCGTCGTAGCATGCTGGCAGGACGGATTTGTCATGGTTAAACGCAGAGGTCACAGTCTCAGGTATTATTAAGGAGTCGATCGAATCCGGTGCTCAAACTCATCGCGTTTGGAAGATTCGGCAACCCCATGAGAAGCCGATCAGTGAGACTATCTCGAGACGTCAATGTCGTCGGGCTTCTTCGGTGAAACCTTCTTCCGCTCAACCCTTTACTGGGATCCTATAGTCTACCGGAGAGTTACAGCATTGCCCCGCAATAACCGGATATACCCGTTGTATACGCAGCACTGTTGCTAACGGGCGAACCGGCGAAGTTCAAGCGATATATTCTTGAGTCGTCGCAGCCGGCGCGAACGAAGGCGAGCTGAGCGCTTCGACTTCGAACGCGGTCGCATGGTCCTCGGTTCTGAGAGTTGACTTGCACTCAATACTCGCTGTCAAATGCCGAAATACACGACCGAGAGTCTCGTGCCTAGATCCATTGTTTTCCAAGGAGTTTCGCGCTGCAGCCTGCCCGAGGCGGGGAAAGGTGTTTCGGAAGCGAAAGTTGAGTGTGTCGGTTATCAGTGTAGCACGGATTGATACAGGGTGTGGGCAACGAGGAGGTCTTGAACGGAAATCGAGGGGAATGTGCGGTGATATCAGATGAGGCAGAAGATCCGAGAAGCGAAATAACTGTAGCAGACTGCTGTACCAGCGCCATAGGGCTCGAACTCGACGACGCGGGGCCGGCGGCGTAAATGCTCCCACCGTAAGGCGACCCAAAGTTTCTTGAATGAGCTGAAAATATCCGTTGCGAAAACTGTTTAGAGACGAGACTCAACCTTGCGATATCTACGCTCTCGTTCACTGTGAATGCGTCGCGACGAACGAAAAGGAAACAGACGAAGCTGCGAACATGGATCGCTGCACTGGAAGTTGTGTGAGGGTCACTATCTCCACAACGGACGTGACCGCCCATCCCGAATTTGAACGTTTCTCCGGGACGCTCCCCACTTTCCGGTCACGACTCGAACTAGATGAGAACTGAGATGGAAATCCAGTATTCGCTCAGGACTGCTAGAATACTTACGTCCTGGGGCGGCGCCGTGACCTCCTCCTAGGGTGGAGCGGCAGGGTCGAGTCCTCAAATTGATATTGTACAGGATCGGTTTCCATCCAGCAGGCTGCGCATAGGTAGGAATGAATGCTGGGATGGCTTACCAAAGAGCATCGACAGTCCACACCATATTCATAACTTGTGATTGCTCTAAATTGCGATCGAGAAGGGAACTGCCAACCGAAACTCTTGCCGATTACTCACCAAGAAGACGGTCTCGCTGTCAACGAAGTCACCCTGACCACCGCTGTTCTGGCAATATCCATAGGAGTCCGATTGCGGATACTCCCACGGAGTGATTTCGCGAATCGGCAGATCATCTCGAAAGCTAAAGGAATCAAAATTAATTGGAGTTCTTGGCTCCCCATCTCCTGAACTATTCAATATCCCAGGGTTGGAGATAAACATCACTCACTCCAAGAACGGATTGTTATCGATACCGCTCAGAAGCCGAACGCTTCGATCCATGATTTGGATGGCGCATCGTGAGTTGGGTGAAGCTGTCATGCTCAAAGTGACGTGGGCCCCTGGCTGGATGACGTTCTCGGAGAACTTTAGGTCAACTTTGTTTCGAGAGCACACCTTCCGCTCAACTCGAATGCTGTCACCTACGACCTCAGTTCCGTTCAGGTAGTATAGAGCGACTGTTAGTTGGGGCAGTCGCGTCGATGCTGGATCGATCTGGAAAAAAGCTCCCGTGTGACCGAGCGTTCGTTCCCCGCCGGGAATGGACAGATGTCCTGTTGTCGAAGACCTTCCGGCAGCAACCATGATGGACACGTACATATATTCCAAATCGTACCTCGATATTGAGACGACCAACTTTCTTGTCGGTGGAGGAGGTCATGTCGCTAAACGTGTGCGGTAGTGACTCAACCAGGACCTCGGTTTGATTGAGTTGAGCAGTCACTTGAGTAGGAACTGCGACGACAACGTCCTTACTCAAGATGTTCCTCGAGCGTGCCATGACAACGTATCTGAACATCAGATCCTTGTCGTTCTCCTACAATAACGTGATTGCAACCAAATGGGTGGCTCTCGGAGCATTAAATTCCACCAAGAACGTTCAATAATTATTCAATTTTTCGCCATGCTAGTCGCAATGCGTGTCATTCCATCATGCTCGATTTCGGAGCGGAAAATTCACTAACCTGGAAGGTGTAGAAGGCGGTCAAACGAACGGGTTGATCGCACGGTAATTTATCCCCGGATAGAGGTTCAAACTGCAAGTATTGCTGTGATGGAGAGTAAAAGGATCTGTAGAAACTGAAAGCTTTTGGTTGCTGAATCGAGACGTAGTGCTTGTTATCGGGGAGTACTCCGTCGGGTAGCGCGTCGCCGTTGCCTGTAGAAGAACAGGGATTGATCGGTGTGGCCTCGGCTCTTCTGTTCCGCTTTCCATTCCGTATTCGAACTTGAGAACAAACCATGCACGCAACGAGCTTACCTCAACAGTGAAAAAGACGACGGATGGCTTGTGTGGAGGTATCGTGAACTTGATCAGACCGTCACCATCGCTCGTGTAGTTTTTGCACATGAGACGGACGTCGGTGCGCCTATAATGGTACTTGTAGGTTTCCGATTCGGCAGTGAGGCAAAGCTCGATTTTCTCTTCCTTGGCCGGTGTACCATCCGGATGTGTCACTGTCAGCTGAGGATGGTCGGACTTTTACCATATCAAGCTCACGAGATGACACGAGCTCAGCATAACTCCATCCTAAAAGCCGCCTGAGCACAAATTATATGGGAATCACCGAAGAAATGTCAGAAAGAATGGAGTTCGGGATAAACTTACAGAGCCGTAGGTGTTCATGTACGGTCGGAAATATCTAACGGAAGGATCGGGCTGGAAGCTCAAATTCAACGGCATCGTGGTCCTCGAGAGCTGGTTCGTAGCATTCATTTGCAACTTGGTCCCATCTTCAAACACGTTTGCGAGCACCCGGATTTGCCGGTATTCGAACAACGGGTTCGTGAAGTTGGTATCAGAAGTTTCCAGGGTCAAATTGTAGCACCCGTCGACCTGGAAATTCATATCGATCTTCAAGCCTTTTGAATTTGGTGAGACCGTCGCAGAGGATATACCCCCAGAACTTCATCCTGCTTACCAACTTGGTCTCCAGGTAATTAACGGGGATTTCCTGTGAATTTTCCCAGAGGTAAGGTATTAGCGTCGTATTGACTCTGACTTCTCCATGGACAGGCTTGCCAGAAGTATATTTGGCGCAGATTTTCCAAGTAGCTGTCTTGGCGTCCATCAGGAGGTAAGGTGGAGGAGTGATCGTGACTTCAAATTTCGGCAAAGTGTACTCGGTAACGCTGAATGTCGATATCCGCAGGACTGGCTTGGATTCGTTCGAGCTCTGTGAGAAGCGAATGAATCTCTCTTTAGAGGCATCTTCGCCGCTCTTATATTCAGCCGGGACCACCGTGCGGGGTCTATGTCTTCATCCACCGAAGGCTCTGTTCGTGGATCTTCGCATTTCGTCTGCCACCACAACCTACCAACGGGAGTCCATTCTCCTCGTAGCGGGCATCAATGTACCAGGTGCCGATAGCCGGCTCCGAGATGAGCTGCAAATCAAATTGCATGACCATGTCGCTGAATTTAACATCGGTCCAGTTCGCAACGACATTGTGGAGCGGATCTTTCACAGAAATGCTGATGCTCCCTCCATCTCTTGGTCGCAAGTTGACGTCCAACGGCATGACTCGGACGAACACTAAAAGTTTACCAGACTGATTAGTTCCCACTGAATATGGCATCTCGCCGCTGACACATCACACATTTGTCGGAGAAGTCAGGAGCTACCTTTTTGTCCAGGTTTGTAGATTTTCTTGTCGGTTTGGATCAGCAGTAGGGGAACATCCGTCTGAATCCTCATGGTGCTGTTTTCTTTTATTGTGGTAGCGCCGAAACTTCCTTCGAGGATCACAGTGCAGTACAGGTAACGCTGAGAACACGTGAAAAATGATGGTAAACATCTCAGGAGTGGCTGAGGAGCTCCATCGATGAATCTGGTTCGTTCAACGTGAGATTCCACAATCTCGGACTCACTCGGTTCTCTCCGCTGACGTCGAGGTCTGAGATGTTGAGATCGAAAGAAGGCCCATTCGCTTCATTTACAAGGAACGTTTTCTGGTAGTACTGAATGGTGCTGTTAATCTGGTCGACAATCGAGATCTTAACCGACCCGTCTTCATTCTGGTTTTGCATTTCAAGAACGAAGAAGTTCCGGTCTCCTTGGTAGATCACTTCGGGTATGAGGAGCATGGCTCTCAGGTCTGTTGAACTGGGGAGACGGGAAACGCGTTTTCGTTATAACTTTCGATCGAAGCGGCGGGTTGAGCCTAGCTTCACAGAGTAGGGCAAAGCTCTCATGCCTCGGCCCATGCGAGAACTCGGCTCGCAGAAACATTCTCCCGTCAACTCGGTAATCTGCGGAACGACATCAAGCGTTGAAGTTGGATTGTTTTTCGCGGGCCTGGCTTCGACATCCCACCAAGAACGTGCATGCTTATCTTGCGCATGGGATCCTGGAATCCGAAAATGTGGATCCGAGCGGCTGCTCTAGCGCGCATTCCGAAGCTCGAAGAAACCGTTGCGAACGATCGAGGTTTCCCACGGGTAGGTTTATGTGGCAGTCGAATCGAGCACTGTTTCTAAACAGTGCTGTTTGTTCCAAGGTCAGCCATTACGTCACGTCAGAATAGAAAACTCAGACAAAACCACTCAGATTCGCCGGCGACAGCAGAAGCCTTCCGTGTTGAGGTCATTACCACTGGAAAGGTCACTCATTCTGCAACAAATCGAGTATCACGCTCCTCTTGTCGCGTGGATTTACCTAAAAAGCTAGCCGATAGAATCGCGAGAGAAACTCCGTATGGAGGGGAAATCATGGACTCCACAGAAATGCAAAGTTCCAAATCTGTGACTTGGCCATTGCGTGTAATCGCCGCGATCGCGAAAGCACCGGACATGACTCCGGTAATCACCGAAGATGATAGCCGCCATTCGAGATGAACCGATCTCGCGGATAATACAATGTAGAGCCAAATACTCTGAAATGAATTCTTGTTGCTGCATCTGGCTCTCCGCTTCGTTAGAAACTTCTGGAAAGAATCGTTTCGCACTGTGAAGACAGGCGAAAAGCCCCCTCTGACATATGGGAACTTGGGACACCCCAAGAGGATGGAACGTACAGTGAATTACGGAGCCCTGAATCAATGGAAAGACATATTGACAACCGAGCTCTCCGATGCATGTGACCGACCAAATTTGAAGTGGCAACCTTGTCAGGAGCGCGAGGGGATCAACGGGTGGTGTCATGATCGTCGCTCTTGTTTCTTCCCCGCATCCAAGCGAGCGGTGCCTGAGTACGCTGCTCGTTGCCAATCCTCGCTCCATTTTGAGGATCTGAATCGATCCGCTTTTCCGGTTTTGTCGGTAATGCTTCCGGTGTGAACTCCCACAGAGTTCTGGAGACTCTTTGAAGAAGAATTCAAGGCTAATCAGAGTAAGAATTGTTGCTCATGACTCACCTTTGTGAAAACGCATGGCAAATTAAGAGCCCCAGAATCACGGCTATCGAAGCCGGCCCCATTGTTATCTGTGAGAAGAAAGGAAGTGTTTCTCAACGGAATCTGCAAGAGCTCGAAGAGACTAATACCTGGATCCGATCCGTATCGGGATACACAACCTCTGGGCGAGCCTGCGGTTTGGACAAGGAACCGCTTCTACACAGATGTTGTACTCACAGATGGACCTATACGAGGCAAAGCAAACTTTCCGAAACTGTTAAGAAGCCACGAAGTCGCCGATTCTCTCCCAAACTATAACTAGAGGAACCCCGAAATCCCTCGAATGAGAGAGCCCATTCTGATAATGCCCCTCCAGGTCATCGGCTGTCGAGAAAACGGATGGGCAACAATGAGATGGCGTGAGCTGATCGTGTTGGAAACCTAAACTACATATCGATATTCGCCAGAATATTTGAGATAAGCATCTGTTTATGAGGTCCGGAACTCAAGTTCACTTGGAACTGGGGTCGACGCTACTGGTACGAACCTAAGCTCGAGTCCTCCCGCCGCACCTCCGCACGATTTGTGGTAATCCTAACTTTTTGCAGGTCCGTAACACGGTCGGACAACATAGTCACGACGAGACCGCCGTATCCAAGATACAAGGCGTTGTTCGAGCGCCGTTGCCCAGATTGGAACCATGTCATACCGGAACGGGAAACGTAGGTCGGCCAGCACATGAACAGTATCGAATTAGAGACCTTTGACATCGACCGCTCAGAGCACATGAAACGCCCGAAGATACTCACCGCCGCGACCGAAGTTGAGCTAGCTCTGTTCGAGACCAACGGTCAGTTTCATTTGAAAGGTGAAGAAACGAGCGCCAAATCGAGACTGTTGTTTTGTACTCCCATGAACTCTGCGTTTCTCAAAGTCCCCTACGCGTGCACAAAGCAGTCACGAAAGGTTCTTGTGAAACAAAAGTTTCACCTTCCTCAAACGTTCGCCTCGGCCATTTGATTTTCAGCTTAGATCGTGTGATTCGCTACGCAGTTAAGGTATGATGATTCACTTTCCAACGAACCCAGGTGCGATCACGCAGGGAGAGGCTCTACAAAGCAAACTTTCAGTTCAATCGATTTTCCAAGTTCATTCCCCTCTCGTTGACCTCCACGCCTACAAACGACACCGATTTCTGCATACGTTTCCGCATAGATTCAAATATGTTATCCGAGTTTCGATATTCACTGCTGCGGATCAATTATGCCATACGTCATGTATGAGTTCTAACAGCCCAGTTTGGCGAAGTCTAGAAAACATCTGTGCTAAATGGAGTGCAGTCGGGATTCCGCTTGCGCATACACTGACAAGGCTGAGTACTCGCAGCCGGATGCGTAGAGAAAGTACTGGGGTATGCTCTCGATCGGGCTCAAGCCTTGGATGCCTCTCCAAGTCGCCGGTGAAACGGAGATTGAGTTCTAGTTTAGCAGACTCTCAACCAAAATCTATCGACCGTGTCATCTGTGCCTCTGGATCGTTATTGTCGTCTGCGTGTTCTGCATCCTTCATTGCAAATCAACTGCCCGGGGCCGCGGGGCGGGGTCCTCGACGGAACTCGTGTCCAACGGTGGACCCGCCTTTCCATCAGATGTAGTTTCCAGGATATCATTCGGCTGACGTTTAGGTTCGAGGTTGACTAGCTCGGTTGTTATATCCCTCGACGTAGATAATAAGGGTCGCGCAGCTGGTATCGAAAGTTTCCGCGAACTCAGTGTGCATGGGAGACGATTATTTTCGACCGAACGTTTTTTGTGTTATCGATTCCGCGAAGGATGGCCGGGAGCATCAGAAATAAACATCATTTTAAGATGACCGCGGTAAAGGTAATGTTGCGCCGAGACATTACTTCCAGCAGCAGCTCGAGCATTCTTCCATATCTGATTGTGAGCTGAAGAGAACAAATCCTTCGGGAGTTCGCTCAGAATTCTAGTTTGAAGTTCTCCTGAGAAATCCGGGGATTTTTTTCCGAAGCGATTGATTCGTGTTTGGTTTTTAGGAGCCTTCATTGCTCACGGTTTGCATGCATTTTCACAGTGACAATGACGTGGAATGATCGGAGCAGAAGAAACTGAATGTGGAGTGATCGAGCCTGGCTTTCCGCACAGAGAATATAAAATCGTAATAGTGAACCGGCTTGTCGTTTTCTTGGTCGGCATGGTACGCGCTCTGTTTTCCATGGAATTCTTTCTGTCCCGAAAAACGCACTCTCTGGAAGTGCCTCAAATGATGATGCTGACGAAACACTTCCGGAAGACGGGAGCGTATAGCTCTCCGAGGAAGCCATCGAATAACTTTTCGACGTACTCTATGAATTTCTTTCCGTGCGGCTCCAAGGAACTGTCGAGCTTGACAAAACACGGTGAATTTTTTACTTGAGAGGGAGAGGGGATCGAATCTTGGAAAACATCCAACAAGAATACGACGGCATCGTTGCCAGAATTCAGGTATGTTTAATCAATGCGAGAATAATCTAACGCGATGCTCACTTTCGATTCGGAGAATGCCAGTGCTTCCTTTCCACCTTTTTGTCGCCTTCACTTCTAACGTCAGTCGAGAGACAACGTATTTCAAAAAGCGAATGATCGGCACTTAGCCTCTGGAAAAGCACGTCATCAAGAAATCTTCGTTATTACGTAAATTATTAGCTGGCCGCTTTCTAGGGGGCGGCACTATCAGCTTGTCGTGTTCACCATCAAACTTGAATGGCGCTGAGCTCCAAAGGCGTCAGCGTGGGTGAGTAAGGCTGAAAAAAATTCCCGGGAGCCGCGGAAAGCGCGGGAGCCGCGATTTTCAGAGTCTGCTGCGCTTTCCGACGTCCTCCGCGATTTTCGACATTCTCAGCGATGACTGAAGCATACGAGAATTTGGACGTTCAGAACCGGGTTTTTCGTCGATGCCTCCCATTGTTTCGCCCTGTGAAGCGCTCTTGAACCCATTCCGTGGATCGGATCGACAGAGTCGCGTTAAAATATAATTGAGAACCGTCTTCGCGGCATCTCTGATTGAATAGCCACCTCCGGATTTCCGCAGCGGCTCATTCGTCATCGAACATATTTCCTGGTTCGAAGAAGACGATTAGGCGGAGGCGGAGCTCAGACTTTTCTTGACCTCAATCAAGAACCTCAGCAACTTCAGTCATCCTGCAGAGTTTCGGCTCGCCTCGGCCCAACGATATCCAGAGCTTCCTCGAATCGCGCTCATTTGTCTCATGTCAGCGTTCCGGTCGCAAGTTGTGGTGCCGAACGCTCCTTCAGTCCTCACTCGAAAATATTGTGAGATGATCGCCGAGGCATCGTCAACCCCAGATTGCCAGTCCACGGTATTGTCTATCAAAACGTCGGAGCATTCTAGCTCTGATGCAGGCGCTCCATTTTCGCGCAGATCGTGCGCAGTCGGAAAGTTCCTCTTTCCCCGATGCGTACGAACCAGGACCTCGTTGTAAGTTGAGCTCGTTCCAGTATAAAGAAAAATTTCATGATCTCTGAACGAGCTCGTCTCTGTGCCTCGGAATAACTGCGGTGACACAGCTTCACATCGAGATATCAGTTCTGAACGAGCTCGCTGCAAAATTCATATGATCGCATCACAATCCGCGATTCGGAGCAATTTCCTCAGTTTTCGCGATTTCCTGATCCGTTGCCGCGATTCGTCTGCGACTCTATCATTTTTGACAGTTTTCGCAGCCCTGTTCATGAGTTCATGACAGAGCACAATCGACTACGTCACTCCATTGAACAGGCTGCCGAGTGAGATCATTACGGCACTAGCCCGACAGGGTTATGAGAGGCCAGGGAAGGGGGCGGCAGCTCAACTCTCCGCCCGGGCGGCTCTCTGGCTCGATACGCCACTGCATCTGGATCGTTCGCGACAGATCTCGCCCCGGATACCCTCTGAGGTCGTTTTCTAGATGGATTGGAATCTGGCAACGAACGATGGCTCTGGATCAAAATTCCACACAACATGACCCTTGCTTCGGCATCGCTTGAGGGATTGTGAAACTTCTCCGTGCTCATCATGGACAGCACCCATGACCAGATCTCCCGTTGCAAAACATTCTCGCTGATAGCGGCTGAGTCGCTTGAGAATTCGTTCCGCGGGGTATCAACCCCTTGAGAATCCAAATATCACTGTCAAGCTCAGAGTCCGTGAGTTCAATGTTCCTCGTTGACGAGCGGACGTATCATCCCGAGTCATTATCCCCCGGCCTGCCCAAAGCTGCACAGAAGTGTATTTCAAACGTCCCACAAACTGGCGATTTTGGATCAGATCCCGAGTAGTATTCGCTGTTCAATACTAGCAGTTGTCTGATCACGTACTACCTATTCGTAGGAACCTCTTGTTGGATCTCACAACTTATACCGAAGAAGTTCCATCGTTCGCATCCATGCACTTCTGAGCAAAATCGGACGTTGACTCGAAATCGTGTCTCATGGGTTCAAGTCAACGAACCGTCAGATGCGGGACCTTTCGCTGATGCCGCCACAACAGCCAGTGTGAACCGTTTTTCGTGCTGAGCTGAACCTCCTCCCCAAAAAAATGAGCGTATCTGGACATTGGACGTGGGCCGGGAGTATGGTTTCCGAATTTCTTCAGCATGTCGGACTCCCAGTGCTAAATCGAATCAGGCTCTCGATGCAGAACGCACCGAGGGTGATTACGAGACAAATGTCGAAGATGGGCTTCACGTCGAGAAGTCTATCGCCATCGAACCGATCACTCGTCGTGTTGAAATCCATGAACGTGTTCCAACCAAGCACTGATCCATTATTGGGCTGGTAGTACAATTTGTTCCAAAGACTCTTGGAAAACTGTTTGACTTCGGCGATCGTCGGCTGTAGGCGAGAATTGCCTAGGATCCCGCTCTGGAAAATACGATCCATTGTAGAACTCACACGAGCCAGAACCAACAGCAATTGCCGGTCGAGCTCTCTGCTCTTCCTAAGAAAAGCCTCCGTTTCTTTCTGGATGACGGTATTCGTGTGCGACAGTCCTTGAATTGACCGTCTCTCGGTTGCGAGCACTATTCGCTGCAGGGGTTTATCCACGAGAACCCGCTGTCTCTGATCGAAGTTGCAAAGACATCTCGGAGAGGCAAGAGTTTCCCTCACAGAATACTTTGAGTAGCAAACAGTTCGGGTTCGGCAATCGAACATCTCACTGCAAACCGTGCTCAGCCTCGGATCCAAGAAAAAAGACATGAAGGAATTTGTGTAGACATGTCCTACGAAGAAGCTCAGGACTAGGACGCAACCGATGATAAGCAGATGGGAATACTCACGAACCCTCGCTTTTATATCGATTGTTGATATGAAGCCCAGGAATATACTAGTGAGTGAACTCCAGAAACTGTCCATTCCAAGCCTAGAGACCATTCCCACAAGGGCGACAAAGGTGGAGATTGTCAGAATCCAAACTTCCCTCGTGAAGGGCTCGACCAGGGCCGAAACATCTGTTTTCCGCCACTTAATCAGAGAAAAGCATTCCAAGACTTCGTTAGGCATCATTCCGTAGCGAGTAATAGAATGTTCAGAGTGGATGTCTCCCATTCGAGCCATCCTGAAACGCGCCTTGATGGTGAAATTGCTACACTTCAAGGTGGCCAGCAGCAGCGCATGAATGTCGGAGATGAATACAGTTTTTGTGAGTGATACAGATACAACCGCACAAACTCCTTCTTGCTCCGAACACGAGTCGATCGATCTGTTCACAACCCAAAAGAGCAAATTATCGAATCGCTGGACACAAGAGAAAGATCGGGTCCCATCTCTCTGCCAAAACAATGTGTTCACGTACAAGATATTCTCGGGCTCCCGAGTTTCATAAAGGGCGATGTGCAACAGACAGTTATGCCGAAAATTTTGGAACGGATCGGCAGTGGGGTAGTCTGGATTTTTCAGATACCATGGTTTTGATGATATCACAACTACTTTCAAGCTGGTAGCTAACACTTCCAAATACAGAGGGACGGGAACGTAGCCCGATAGCGACGTCAGTTCCCAATCTTCCGTAAGTACGAACATACTCGCATTGAATCTTACGGTGTTCGTCACCAACACTTTAGTCGTGACAAGGATCACTAGCCTTGTGACCTGAGTGTTCCGCTGCAGAGCGAAATCTTCGGCTTCTGTTGCCAAGTTCATAGGATTAAGCTCCATGGCGATGTCAGCGCAAGTGAAAGCTAAAATATGCAGGAGAACCACGGAGCATTCAAACGGAAACATATCGGACTCCAGCGATTTCTATCCGGAACTCGCGGATGGATCAGGGAGACTGTCAAGGCGGCTCGATTTCTGTGAGGATCTGAATTCGTCCTTCCTTACAAGCTCAGATGTGCAGAGTGAGAGCTACATATGTCCAGAAGATAAACAGTGTTGTTCTTCCTTCCAATCGATCGAGCAGGATGCATTCCAAGTGGTCATTGTGCTGTTACTCTGCGAATGAACATGCTCGACTGATTTCTCAAAGCTTCCTCATCTGCAGATTCAACAAAAATGTTGAGACCGCGAAGCCGATCGATGGAGAGCAACGGGAAAGATTTGAGTGAGAGCACGCTTCGACTCTGGAGCCCGAAATTCATTGCCGTCGAAAATATTTGGAAAAATATCCATTCTCGTTGGAATGTCCTCAAACGGTTCAGAAATGATGGAAAACACTTGCTCAACCTTCAGGGTGTCAGTAACTTGTGTAAGAAGATGGGGAATGATTTTTTCCACCTATTCCCGCATTTCGCAGTCGTAAATCGTGAGTTCACGAACGGTGCTCCCGAAAACCGCATCGGAGGGAACTACATTCCAGCGAAAGCCTAAGCCTCGAAATGATTTCGAGGATTCGCTCGGCGTTCGGTTCATTCGACGCAATCACACCTCTCAGGTCCTCGTTCAGAAATGCGAGCGATAATTAGGAATTGCAACCGATTTGAATCACCCTGTTTCGAAGCCGCATCGAGCCGATGCATTGCGTGGCGCCGCGCGTTACGGAGGGCACGTGTGATCTCGGAGCGTTCTATGTTCGATCCACATCGGTCCCACGACCCGGCCTCAGTTGGCTAACCACAGCGTGATCGGATGATTGCTCGATCATCAGGAATGCGAACTAGATCGAAAAAGTTGAAAATAGCCGAGCTCTGAAATGCCCGCGGCGCAGCCTCTGGGGGCCCAAAAACGGGAGTCGGAATCATACTACCGGAGTTAGCTTCAAGAGTGCCATTGATGAGAATTACCGAATGCTACAGCAGTCATAGATTAGACACGAATGCAGTGGCAAAGCCGCAAAAGACTACTCGTTGCTTTCATTGAGCAAAACCCCTTAGACATATGAAGCATCCGAGGTGTCTTTCCCTTACTTTCCAACAGCCATGTCTGCGGAAAGTTTTCAATAACAATGGATTCAATGAGATACTGTTTGACAGAATTGAATCAAACACGCGTTCACAAGTGCAATATTGGCCCAGAGTGAGGGCCGAATCAGATAGAGTGAACAACTTCTCCCCGTGGAGAGCTATGAGGAACCTTCGGATGGCTGTGCATCTGGCTCAGTCAGGTTTGCTGCCATCGATAGGCTCCTTCATGAGCTGTAGCAAAGATTCGAGCTTTGGCGGAATAGATGAGAAATCCGGCTTTTTGCGAGTTATGACGCGACTCCTCTACGATCAGTGTGACACGCTGGAAGCACAATGACGGTATTTTACTGGTTTCTATGAAGTTGATGCTGACGGCGGGGGATTGCATTGCGAAATCTGCGACTGCAGTTTGCTGCTACGAGCTCGAGACAAAATTCACAGCAGCAAACCGGTGGAGCTCATTCTATGGTTCAATATAGAGACGGAAGCGTGCTTTCGAATCTTCGAGTTTCTCTCCAGACCTTACTCACGATAGCAACGTCCAACCACGCTCTTCGGTCCGCCATCTCCCATCTCCCTCGAGCTCAAACGATTATAATCATAGAGGTGATTATGATTTTGCCGATCCTGTGATTGTGATTATGCCCATCTCTGCTTTGAAGGCACCTCATCGAGAAATCTTCAATCTCGAGCCACGCCGCGACTGGAGACTGCCTTTCAAGGGCGGGGATTTTTGCACGAAACGAGGGTACGCAGTAGGTATGCAAGAAATGAATAAATAGCGAAATTTCATCGACAATGCTGCTCCGAGATATATTGTAGAACATGGTTCCCCGCACCACGTCCTCTTCAGTGATAGCGATCATCCTGTATTACTCAGACATTCTGAATTTTCCCCTCGGCAATCTCGCACAGGTCTCTGCTGATCAATATACCTAGGGGCGGCAGCGCTCCCGTTTGGAGACCGGCCTCCGGCCGCTTGGTGAGGTCCTGCTGTCAAATCGCGCGTCCTGTTTGATGCCCGTCATTCATCCACATCCAAAGCTATGAGCGTTGTTGGGGATTCGGTCCGTTTAGGTTGCCGAGGGCCCCTCAAGCGGAGCCCTTGCGCCTATGCCGTTGTCCGCGACGCCTCTGACTTGCACTGGTCCCCGACACGATTGTTGCACGGACCTCAAGCGGCCGCATGGCGATTGGCTCCTCAAGCCGACCCCTGGCGCCGATGCCACCTGCCACCAACCCAGTTGCCGAAACTCCGAAAGAATGGCACTCAAGGGTAGAATGTACCAGTCGCGGCCGTCTTCCGGTTCAGAACTCAGGTTGCTCAGAGTTGCAAGCCAGAGGTTGAAGTTCAGTCGTCAGAACCAAGCAACTTTGCGCGAGTTCCGCACGGAAGGGAAATCATGACGTTTGAATGTGTTGATCGGGAGATTGCGAGGAAGCCAGTCAGCAGCTTACTGGACTCAGCGCTTCGCGAGAGGTTTTACGCATCGAAACATTCCAGATGAGCCGCAAAAATTCCGATAGTAGATTCTGAGAGCCTCGATCTCCTACGTCCTACAACAAGGTACCACGCATGGCCACCCCGGGAGAGGAGGCGCGAGAGCAGTCCGAAACACCATCGATCGGAGTTTCACCTGGCGTGTAGATGATGCTCTTGTTGTAACGTTTGTGCTCGAACTCATATCTCATGTTTGCGGTACTTTGTGCACTCGGTCATTGAGTCCAACGCTTGTGTATACGGTATTCGAACGATTACAACTCGATCTGCATTCATCGAGAACTTGGTTTATTCGCTAATTTTTTCTGATGGGTCGAAGCCTAAAAGAGCGTGACTTTGACGTGAGATTCCATTCAGGGTGGTGAGTGAAACGGTTTTCCGCGTGTTTTCGATGAAATGAGGTGTTCTCAGAGTAAGAATGGCAACGGAGCCTCCTTGTGGCATCCCATCGTTGTCCCATCGACGCTGCACCAATCGGTCGGCATCTGGATTGTCCGCGGCATATCTCACCTCGGATACCCCTGGGGTCGTTTCCTAGGTGGATTGGAATCTGGCAACGAATGAAGGCTCTGGATCAAAATTCCACACAACATGACCCATTCCACGATATCGCTTGAAGGATTGTGGGAGTTCCTCGTGCTCAGAATGGACAGTATCCACGACCAGATCATCACTTTCCACTCGCATCCATGCACTTCTGAGCAGAATGAGACGTTGACTCGAAATCGTGTCTTATGGGTTCGAGTCAGCGAACCGTCAGATGCAGGACCTCTCGCTGATGCCGCCACAATTCGGGACATACGTATCGGGACATTGAACGTGGGCTGGGAGTAGGGCTTCCGAATTTCTCCAGCGCATCGAACTCCGAGCTCTATTCCAAAGCAGGCGCTCGACACAGAACGCACCGAGGATGATAACGAGACAAATGTCGAGGATGCGCTTCACGCCGAGAAGTCTGCCGCCACCGAACCGATCATTTGTCGTGTTGAAATCCATGGACGTGTTCCAACGATCCGCATAGCGAGTCTCAGGTAGTGTCCCAGGTCGATCGAATGAGCGGTACATTTTATTCGAATTGCTCTGGAGGTACTGTTCGACTTCGGCGTGCGTGGGCTCCAAGCGACCGCTGCTTATGATCCCGCTCCGGAGAATGCGATCCACTGTAGAACTCACACAAGTCAGAACCAACAGCAATTGCCGGTCGAGCTTTTTACTCATGCTCAGCGACACAACCGTTTCTTTCTGGATGACGGTATTCGCGAGCGACGCTCCACGAACTGAACGTATCCCTTTTGCGGGCACTGTTCGCTGCAGGGGTTTACCCGCGAGAACCCGCTGTTTCTGATCCAAGTTGCAAAGACAGTTCGGAACGGCAAGATGGAACCGTACAGAATGGTTTGAGTAGCAAAGCAGATAAAGTCGGCAATCAATCATCAAACGGCAAGCTGTTTTCATCCTCGGATCCGAGAATAAAGACATGATGGAATTTGTGTAGACATGTCCTACGAAGAAGCTCAGGACTAGGACGCAACCGATGATGATCAGATGTGAGTACTTACGAGCCCTCGCTTTTATTTCGATTGTTGATATGAAGCTCAGGAATATACTAGTGAGTGAACCCCAGAAACTGTTCATTCCAAGCCTAGAGATCATCCCCACAAGGGCGACAAAGGTTGAGATTGTCAGAATCCAAACCTCCCTCGTGAAGGGCTCGACCAGAGCCGAAACATTTGTTTTCCGCCACTGAATCAGAGAAAAGCATTCCAAGCTTTCGTTGAGCGTCATTCCGTAGCGAGTGATAGAATGTCCAGAGTGAATGTCCTTCGTATGAGTAATTTTGAAACGCGTCTCGATGGTGAGGTTTCTACACCTCATGGTGGCCAATAGCACCGGATGTGCGACAGAGACTGTTCGAGTTTTTGTGAATGATACAGACTCAATCGCACAAACTCCTTCTTGCTCCGAACACGATTCGATCGATGTGTCCACAACCCAAAAGAGCATGTTATCGAATCGCTGGACACAGGAGAAAGATCGGGTTCCATCTCTCTGCCAAAACAAGGTGTTCACGTACAGAATATTCTCGAACGTCGGAGTTTCATAGAGGGCGATGTGCAACAGACAGTTATGTCGAAAATTTTGGAACGGATCGGCAGTGGAGTACGCTAAATTTCTCCGATACCATGGTTTTGATGATATGACAACTACTTTCAAGCTGGTAGCTAACACCTCCAAATACAGAGGGACTGGAACGTAGCCCGATTTCGGCGTCAGTATCGAAACTTCCGTAAGTACGAGCGTACTCGCATTGAATTTCACGGTGTTCGTCAACAACATTTCAGTCGTAACGAGGATCAGCAGCTGTGCTGGCTGAGTGTTCCGCTCAAGAGCAAAACCTTCGGCTTCTCTTGCCAAGTTTATAGGGTTCAGTTCCATGTGGACGTCACCGCAAGTAAAAGCTAAAATATGCATGAGAACCACGGAGCATTCAAGCGGAAACATGTCGGACTCAAGCGATGCCTATCCGAAACTCGCGAATGGATCAAGGAGACTGTCAAGGCGGCTCGATTTCTGCGAGGATCCGGCTTCGTCCTTTTTCACAAGGTCAGATGTGCAGAGTGAGAGCTCTATATGTGCAGAAGGTGAACAGTGTTGTTCTTCCTTCCAATCGATCGAGCAGTATGTATTCCAAGTGGTCGTTGGGCTGATCCTCTGCGAATGAACATGCACGACCGATTTCTCATAGCTTTCTCATCCGCAGATTCAACAAAAATGTTGAGACCGCGAAGCCGATCGATGGAAAGCAGCGGGAAACCTTTGAGTGAAAGCACACTTTGACTCTGCAGTCCGAGACTCAGTGCTGGAATGTCTTCGAATGGTTCAGAAATGATGAAAAACACTAGTTCCACCTTCAGGGTGTCAGTAACTTGTGCAAGAAGATCGGGAATAATTTCCTCCACCTATTCTTGCATTTCGCAGTTTTAAATCGTGAGTTCACGAACGGTGATCCCGAAAACCGCATCGGAGGGAACTACATTCCCGCGGAAGCCTAAGCCTCGAAATGATTTCGAAGATTCGCTCGGCGTTCGGGTCATCCGACCCAATCACACCTCTCAGGTCCTCGTTCAGAAATGCGAGCGATAATTAGGAATTGCAACCGATTTGAATCACCCTGTTTCGAAGCCACATCAAGTCGATGCATTTCGTGGCGTCGCCACGCGTTACGGAAGGCACGTGTGATCTCGGGGCGATCTATGTTCGATCCACATCGGTCCCACGACCCGGCCTCAATTGGCTAACCACAGCGTGATCGGATGATTGCTGGATCATCAGGAATGTGAACTAGATCGAAATCGAAAGCTTGATCAACGGCTAGAGCAGTTTAATTCTGAAGAAGTCAGCCGAGCTCTGAAATGCCCGCTATTCACAGCAAAAGTCTCGTGCCTTTCACTCGGGGAGTGAAAGCCCTAACGGAGAACTCCGTTTTCAACCATGGCGAAGCAAACTCGTGACAAAGGCGTGACGTTCTAGCGAAATACGCGGAATTCAGAATTCATCTGTCAATCAAGTCCTCTGCAGCTACATAGGCAATTCTATGAAGTTCAGCGAAGGCAATTGCTATTACTTGTGATGCCCTGAACTATGATGCTTCAATTCGAGTAAGGCACTCCTTTCGGCATCCGGGCATCCATCCAAAACTTTTGTCTCGGCCTCTTTATGCCAAATATTGTCGTAGCGTTGCGAACATTCCTCACGATTGGTATCGGTGCGACATAATGTGAACGAAGCTCTTCGAAGCTGAAGTTGGTGAACAATCACTTCCGGTCCACGATGTCAGAAAACTTCTTCTGAGCACATTAGGGGCTCTCCATAATACTTCGATTACGGGCGGAGGGGGCGGCGGCGGCGAAAGTTTACTGACCCGCCCCGAGTGGCACTTTGAATGAGACGCCAGGGGTCGTGTAAGATGCGCGGAGCACTGGCAAAGGTTTTGCCAGCCTTGTGATCATGCAGCGGGCACGTTCATCCCTTCTTTGCTTTCCTTGAGCGCTTGCATCTTTGCTCTGAGGTCTTCGAGGGCCGCTGTTGTTCTTGGCAGCATGCCGCCATTCCTTGTCCCGGAACACCATCCCTCAAACTCCTATTGAGTTATCGATTGGTCGCATGTGTCAAGTATGCCCTGCTGACGATGAACATAGGGTCAGACTGCTCACGCTGAATTGTTGCTCCTGGAAGGACACAAAGACAGCATGCTGCGAATCTGGTGGCTGAAGCGCCGGCGCCGTACGAAAGAGCTGCTTCGGATTGCGTAGGATTGCTGGCGACGCACAGAGGGAGATTTGGCCATTCTAGGAGGACGAAAGTCGACTCGGCATCTGGGAATTCTGCTCGGCGGGATTGAATCCTAGTTGGCCCAAGGTTCAGATGCAACGGGTCCCGTTTGATTATGCTGACTTCTTCCGTCTGTGGAGAAGCTCATAGTCAGTGCATTTCGACCCGAGAATCGATGACTTTCTTCGTTTCATTACGCGAACCGCTCGAAACTCATCCAGGACACAAGCGAGTGGACTCGCCTGAACTGAAAACTTCAATTCGATGGCGGAACATCATTTTGTAAGCGGGAAGCGATCGGAGTTCTACTTTCCAGCCGTCCAATCAGCCTTACGAAACAACGTCAGAATTCACTGATTTTGGCAATTTTGAGCGCGCGCGGAAGTTATGCTAGGTAGCCTTAGGCGACACGAAACCTGTGCGAGAATCTTGGCCATCCTCTCACCTTCCCGCTGTGTCTCGCTTGGTGTGCGCAAACCCGCGCAAAAAATCTAGAGCGCTTCTTGTAAAGGGTTCGAAATCGAGGTCGACCGGGTTGGTGATTCCAGAGATCCCTCTAGCGCTCAAACAAAAGTGCCGGACGCGAATCTTTTTGGTGCAGAGGGCACTCTGAGATTCTAATTCTCGGAGCTTTGTGCGTCTTTCATTCATGCGTCATTCATAGAGCTCGGTTTTCCTTGCGGGACCGATCAAGGCGGATCTTTGGAAACCCTATCTGTGACACACATATCAACTCATTTCGAGCGAACGCTCTCCGGACGCACGTGCTCAAGTCCGAACATTGGCAATATGGTGACTCCGAGTCTTCTGGATCTGAGGAGCGTTCGGGGAACGATTCTGGCTCCATGTCACGGAACGATCCTTCAGATGACGAAGATGACTTAAATGGTTTCCTCAAAGTAGAGACTGATGAAGAAGGTGAGCTAGGCTAGCAGTTTCAATAGCTTGGTGGCCGCTCTTGTTCACACAGTAGAAGCAAATAGATCTCGTTGAGATTGATTCAGCATGACTTTCGCAATTATGTCCCGGAAATATCGAAAACCGCCCCTGGCGCACTGCCGATTCCGACATTCTCAATTTTTCTTCTTTCTCCATGTTTTCCACAAGTTTCTAGAGGTAACTAACATGAAAATAGCGGTGAAATGGTTTTTTCCTCCTAAAATGGCCAAATCTCCCTCTGTGCGACGGCAGCAGCACAGCGCGCAGCACACAGCGCGAACTGCTAGCGCACACTCACACGGAGAGGGTGAAAACAACAGCAACAACAGCCACTTCCGTCCCGTGGCCAATGCGCCTTTAAACGGAGTTCTCCGTTGAAAGTCAGTCTGCACCCGTCTATCTGTTGGAGGTCTCATGAGGTACGCTTCAAGCACTGCAATCTAACGTAGGATAACCTCCGCAACGTCATCACGAGCTTCTATGGATATCTTTATCGTACCGAGAGCCTTGATAGCCTGATTGAAGGATCTTCTCGGATCATGATGAACTTTTCCATAAGAGAAAACTGTTTCCCTTCCATCTTGGCCACATGATGAAGCTTGGAGGACGATTATTCGCACGAAAAACTGACTTGCTACACGAGCTGGAACGATTTCGAATGTCAGCGCTGGCCGCCCGGAGTGCATATCGACATCCCAGCCAACCGAGAACGTGCTCTGATCAGACATTTCGAGTGCGGAGCTCAGGAGCATTCGGTGCAACGAACTTTTGGCCACCACCGACACTGTTTTTAGTTCGTTCTACTGGAAAGTTCGTAGCACTGGAATTCGCTCTATCGAGTATTTTTTGACATTATCTCTATGGGCGTCCAAACAAAAAATGAAAATGAGTTCGTTGAATTGAAAATTCGTTGTAACGCGGTTCGTTGCAGCGAGCTTCTACTGTAACACTGTAATGGAGTGCAGCGAGCGACTTATCTCAGCAAATCTCAAATCACCCATCATCACAAATCGTCACAATCACAAATCTCGAATCGCGAATCACAAATCATCAGCAAAGTGGCTGATGATTTGTGATTCAACGAATTCGGTGAAGGTTCCTCCGTTCGCAATCGGACACAGACTTGTGGTCAGAAGCGTTAGCGGCTTGGAATGATGGACGAAGTTGAATCCGGAGCGGCCGCCAGCGCGCATAAGAGTCCCGGCGAAGAGTTTCCGAGGAAGATTCGCAATCATTCATGGAACATTTGTATCTACCCATACACCGGGCTCCAAAGCAAGCGCACAAGCTCTCCTTCTGGTACTTGCTAGTGTAGGTATATTGTTTACGATCTTCCTGAGAGCTCTCAGGTCGTTGCAGTCCAGTCTATCATAGATATCTACCTTTGGAAAGTCGCTTTTGTGGACATTGCATTTGTAAGCTAGTCTAGATCGGAACCTGTCACAGGTCGATTGCAGTAGTTTGATATCCTTGACAGGTTGGGGTCTCCATATAGGCGAACAGTTCATCACTTGTGACATGACATACTATGTTTTGATGCGTTTCGTATAGATCAGTGGATCTCTCGGTTGATTATGAAGTTGTCAGCGCTTTCCAGCTCTCCGGGAGCAAAATAACCATCGAGTGCTCCAGATGAGAGGTCCAAAAGGGTTGACATCTCGATATTGCATAGCGGGCTCCGATACCTCCGAAATCGCCGTCTGGCCCCCCGAAAATCGTCTCTGGGCCCTCTGGGCGCCAGGGCCCATCAATCGGGAACCGCGGTCCTAGACGATGTAGTTTGCGAGCATGTACCTTCCGCACAGAACACGGGCTTCGCCCAGGGAGATGCCGTCGGTCCAACGCTCCTCACTGTCGTCATGGTTGACATGCCGAAAACAATTCGCATCCCCATCCGAAGGTTACCATCGTCCAGAATGCGGATGATCTAGTCATCTTCGGCCGGATGAGACAAGATTTCCCAGCTGCCATCAGAACACTCAAGAAGCTCAGTAAGAACCTGCATCTTGTCACCCTTTTTCCGGAAACGAAGGCGATGAGGTTCTCGACGGGGGAGGGGCGAAAACTGTGCAGAGGAGACAATTTCCCGTTGAGGAGCGGACCGATGGAATCCGTGGCCCAATTCGCGTATGTCGGCGTCCGGGTTATAAGCCGCAGACTCCGTTCCGCAGACGATCGCTATCTGGATGGCCGGGACGTCAATTCAACACCTTCTATATTTTAGCTTTCATTTGCGACAGACCTTGACATCCCTTGAGCCTTGAGCCCTCGAACGGCTGTGCTCTCGTAGGCATCCTATGGGATGTAGGTGATGATGAGGCAAGCCACGTTGCTCAGGAGGGTCAGGGGCCTGCACCGACCCACCGAGGGTCGTCATGTTTACTTCCCATGTGACACGCGGAGCATGATTGAAACCCTGGACCAGAGATTCGACCTCGCGAGAACTCCGACCTTGATCAGCTTCTCTGAAAAGCTCAAGGTGGCGCCGGAGTGCTCCGCCCATCCTTCCGGGTTGACGATAAACGACTGCAAGCAGCCTCCACAGCAACAACGCGACGCCATCGTGCGTCACTCTACACACGGATTCCACAGACGGCTCTGTTCAATCGTCGGTTCCAACGAGACAGAACCAAAATGCCGGTGGAAGTTTAGTGGCAACCCCTGCCGTTTCTACCACTTGGACGACGAGCGTTTCACGGCTCGCTTCAACCTAGCAATTTTCTCTATAAGGTAATTAATTCATTTCTTTTGGGGTGTTCATAATCCCTTCCTTAGTACCAGTTAGGTGACTTTGCACTGAACAACAGATGAAGACAAGATCAGAACAGATGAAACCAAATGTGGAATGATAGAGCTTCGTCTTTTCCGACGGCGACTATGATCTCGTAATTCGTCAACGAGCTTGTCGTTCTCCCAGTCGGCAAGGTGAGCGTCTCGTTTTCCATGGAGTTCATCTTTCACTGGAACATGGCATCTCTAGGAGAGCCTCATGTATCAGGGTTGGTGAAACATTTTCGGAAGACGGGGGCGTAAAGCTCATCGAGGAAGCCATCGACGAACTTTTCGACGTACTCCATGAATTTTTCTTTGTACGGCTCCAACGAGCCATCAAGCTCTGCACAAGACACTGACTCCACTCTCTACAGGAAGAATCGAATCTCTCGTAACATCCAACAGGAATTGAGGTATGGTTATTCAATGAGAGAAGGATCTGACGCGATGCTCACCTCCAATTCAGAGAATCTCAGTGCTGCCTCTTCATATTTCGGCTCCACTTCCAACGTTAATCGAGTGACAACGTTTTCCAAGAAACATTCGATCAGCTTTGTGCTTTTGTACAGGCCTTCCACCGTGAAGTTTTTCATGTCGAGCCACACCGTGACTGGGGAAAGTCCTTCAATAGATGATTCTTCGCCTGAAACGAGGCGCTCAGTAGGTATGCGAAAAATCATCGAGTCGTGAGAACCACCGATAGCACTGCTCCGAGATATACATATTCTGGTACCCGGGTACTCCGCAGGACTTTCTCTTCCGATAGCGATCATTCTGTATTGCTCAACATTCTGAATTTTACCCAAGTCGATCTCGCAGGAGTATCTGCCGATCTATGTATATACACTTTGGGACGACAGCGCTTCGGTACCGACAGCGGCGTTTACGGCATACGGGGTATGCTTGGAAGGGAAGCAAGAGACGGCCATCAGCTCGATGAGGTCGAGTCTCTCTTCAAACGTTCTGAATGGCTTGCCCCTTTAGCTGTTTTTTTCGGCTCATACATTCACATACATTCGGCTTCTTCGCGGCGTTGCCGACAGTTGTGTGGTCGGAAAACGAGGCCCTCGTGAGCAAAATTTCATGGTATAGAGAGAAGAGTTGTAAGCCTTTCCGTAGTCTACACTCTTTCCTGACCAAATAAGAGTTCTAGGTTTGTTGTGGACCGGTCGAGTTTCCCACAGATTTCGCTCGGAATCCCAGATCTACACGGGAGTAGGAGAGAACTTTCACAGGCTCTCCCGGTCTTCAAATTCGGCTGCGATGTCTGTACCTCACACCGAGGTTTGCTCATCTCGCGTTTTCTTGCGTGGACTACGATACAAGTTTCTTTCTTGTCGTGGGAATATGGATCAGGCTCGCCGGGAGGCATTTTTTCTGCATACTGGGGAGCGGCCAGCTCCGACAGAGACCTCGATGCCCTCTCAAATGTGTGCTAGGAATGAAGGAAGTGGATCTAGCCTCTGCACTAATTGTAAGTAAGAGTCGAGTTGAGCGGGCACTCAGCCGACCGACACAACAGCGAAAAGATGTTGTGGCGACGTATCTTACAATGAGGGATTTGAGAGGGTCACTGATTTTGGCGATGCGATGAAAAATGAGTCGAAATAGTTGCTGACACTATTCGTGACTCTACAAGTGATAGGCGATATTCCTCCTGACTGGAGGGCCTCGGAACCCAACAGAGTCAAAAACATGACTGAAACAGTTTCCGCCGCCCAGAATGCCGTTCCGTTCCATAGTACGACAATGCGAATCGACTGGCGTTTGCTCACGACATTGAAATCGGACCCTCGAACAAGATGGGGACTCGAAATATGTAGCCAGCACCAATATAAGTCTCGGTAAATTAAACCGGTTTGAACCGTCGAAGCCGCCTTCAATTGAAAGGCCGGGTTTTCAAAACCGATCGCGACCCCTAGTCAGGATACCCCGTATTATCTTCGAGTCACAAGAATTCGTGGAACAGAGTCCACAGTACCACACATTTGAGCCTCACCTGACCCGGGGATGATGCTCTTGTTATACCTCGCGAACTCGAATTCATGCTCGACGCGCATACTGTCGACCATTGCCAAATCATGCGCCTCCGGTATAAGTTCTTCCGGGGCATAAAAGCCCTCTTTCGGGTCAAAACTTGATCGACATTTGGCGAGAACTTGGTCCACCTGCTTATTTACTTCCAACAAGTCGATGCCTGAAAGCACGTCAACTTGGCATGAGATTCCATATGCATGTCAGCTCTCCGGAACGAACAGGGCTCCCCGAGCAAGAAAATGGATCACTCCGCGAATGGCGGAGACCGGAAGAAAGAACAATGTCCACGGCTCGTGCTTCGCTGTTCTGGATCGGAACGAAAGGAAATTATTCGGCGTCCGCCAGACAGGCATCTTCTCCATTCTCATTGTTGAGAGGCACCCGGGAAGTTTTCCAGTTCTTGGCACGGGGGCAGAGGCGTAGCTAGAACAAACTGCGCCCGGGGCGAGCGAGCGGAAATGCGCCCCCTTCCTCATGCATTTAGAAGTTAGTTCAGAGCTCTCGAATAAGATTGATTTTGTTATCTGTAAATCGCTGGACTCCTTCATGTTCATTCGAACAATTATCCCATTTATCCAGGAGATCCACATTGATGTTAAGAACTCAAATCCTGATTCTGCGCCCCCTGAACTCTGCGCCCGGGTCGCGCGACCCCTCTCGCCCCTCGCCCCCCCCCCTAGCTACGCCACTGCACGGGGGAGATCTCCTTGTGATGATAAGATTCCCTGACGCAAACCAGCTGCTCAACCCACGACCGCGAAATTCTCCTCGATTGCTGCGTCTTGAGAATTTGAAGTTTGCACAATTTAGAGCGATTTTTCCCGATCCTTGGCGCTCGAATGCTGCGATCCGCGGCCGTTCGGAAGTTCCACGCTGGGTATCTCTTCGGATTGGACGGTCGGCATGGCGGAAGAGAGAAAGGAATCGACTTCGGAAGAGCACTCACCTTGCGGCTTTTTGGAGGATGAATTCCGGACAGCGAGAGCGATTACTGCACACAAAGATACACAAACAACCGCGATTAGATTTCGACGAGAGAATACGGAGCATTTTCTCGACTTCGGATTCAGATTGCCTGTGTTTTCTGAACAAGTAGATCCAGGTTGCCCCCCATCAAGGTCGGAAGCCCGTGTGCCTGGAAAAGAAGATTTTCTCCGGAGGTGCTAGAGGATCCACAAAGCTTGAGGGGACAAAGATGAGACGTTCTCAGTATGGATTGGAGAATTTTACTGACTTCAGATCTGGATAGCCCGAGCTTCCTGCATCAAGAGGTTCCCATTGATACAAAATGCAACCTCGCGCCGTAACGGAATCGAAGGTTCCATCTGACCAAGAACCCCATCCGCCCACTAACCGAGAACAATGATTCACGAAGATGAACTTGACATATATTGAAGATTACCGCATTCCACGGGTGGAACATACTTCTATCTGATACGAGAGGATTCTCGGAAAGAATCGGCACCTCTTCGGAGAATTCGTCGGCAATATCCGGATCGTCTCGGTCGCGGTCATGGCTGCCGCCACCTCGCATCAAGTTCCGCAAAATACTCGGAAACCTTCAGATGATGCAAAGAAATTCTTCGATCCTCCTTTTCGGTATTTTCTGTTCCCGCGAGCAGCCCAAGGGTCTTTCTTCGTTGTCTGCTACATTTTCATTCCGAATTCCACACAATGATCCCGGATCGTCGGTTCTTCACGGAAATTGTGGCTAAGGGTTGAGCCGCGCTTTGAGCAGATGGTGTCTGCCGGCCTCTTCTCGAATCCCGCTCATGGTGCCCTGAACGGTGGCTCCGGTGCCTCCTTGGAGCGATGCGATACAGAGCTTCCACCGAGCAGAAGAGTCAATGAAGAAACAATGAGTGGTCAGCTGGAGTCCGAGCAGATTTCGCGAGGCTCCAATACTGTGCTGGTTCAGAGTGGGCAGAGCCAGATTCAGGATTTTGCCGCCTGAGGCTGGCTCGGAATACCGCCTGTCATTTTCTCATAACAAACGGAGAGCTCGTTTATGAAGAAAAAAGCACTCGAACGTCTTCGAGGGAGGTTTCGAGATGAGGTAAGAAAGTTGGGGGTGGGGGTTAAAAAAACATCGAGTCCAACCAGTAGAAGAGTGATCCTTTCATCTCTAGGCGTAGGGTCCATGGGACCGCAGAACACGAAGGCCTGCGAACATCGGAGCTGACTTGGCCCCCGCTTGAATTTGCATTCCGCTGAAATCCGGGCGCCCCGTCCGGACAGTCCCTTGATGTTGTTTGGACTTTTCATATGGGGGAATATTAGGGGAGCTGCCGGTGTTGAACGAAGAGCTTTGGAGCTTTCGAGAAGAATTTACCGACGAGACAGTCGAGAGGTCTAATTGTGAGTAAGCAACGTGTGCCACATGCGGAGCTTCCTCGGACGCCATGTTGCGGGTTCAATCCCTGCAGCCGGCTGACCCGGGAATCCTGGCCTTCACGGTTCACAATCTCTACGGGCGAATAATAATGACGCGGATGGCGAGTTTGGTCGAACTGATGTCGGAGCTGTTCATCGGTCTGTGATAGCTGCAGCTGGGGCAGTCGGAATCCTCTCGATCCGCGACCGTAGCGAGCGGCACGAGCAAGCAGATGCCGGCAAGCTATACCACCATATGCGCGCTCAAATCGCCGCTTCCGCGTGTTCCCGTTTTGTGTATCAAGTCGCCGGGCGTATCTCCGATGAGTATCTGGAAGCGTTTCATCGACCGCCGCACAGTGGTGCAAAACGGCGTTTTAGCTAAAAAATATTATTTCTCCGAGTCTCTTGACTGAACCGGGTGCCAAAAACACAGCATACCAAATTTCGATCGGAGTCGACACCGGTGGCTGGAGAAAATACTGTTGGAATGGCACACAGTGGCGTATCTAGGGGGGAGGCGGAGGGGGCGGGCCGCCCCGGGCGGCACTTTCTAGGGGGCGGCACTATCAGCTTGTCGTGTCCACTATCAAACTTGAATGGGGAAGAGCGATTGGGATCTGAGCTCTGAAGCCGTCAGTGTGGGTGAGTGAGGCTGAAAGAAACTCCCGGAAGCCGCAGAAAGCGCGGGAGCCGCGGTTTTCAGAGTCCGCCGCGCTCTCCGACGTCCTCTGCAATTTTCGACGTTCCCAGCGATGACTGAAGCGCACGAGAATTTGGACGTTCAGAACCAGGTTTTTCGTCGATGCCTCTCATTGTGCCGCCCCGTGAAGCGCTCTTGATCCCATTGCATGGATCGGATCGATAGAGTCGCGATAGGAGAAAATTGAGAACTGTTTTTGTGGCATCTCTGATTGAATAGCCACCTCCGGTGGCTCATTCATCATCGAACATATTCCCCGGTTCGAAGAAGACGATTTGGCGAAGGCGGAGCTCGGAGTTTTCTTGACCTCAATCAAGAACCTTAGCAACTTCAGTCATCCTGCAGAGTTTTGGCTTGCCTCGGCCCAACGATATCCGAGGCTTTCTCGAATCGCGCTTATTTGTCTCATGTCAGCGTTCCGGTCGCAAGTTGTGGTGCCGAACGCTCCTTCAGTCCTCTCTCGGAAATATTGCGAGATGATCGCCGAGGCATCGCCAACCCCAGATTGCCAATTCCGGATATTTTCTCAAGCTCTTTGAAGTGCGCATTGCCAGCAATAACCGACGTACGCTTCTTGCGCACCGCCGTACCTCTAACACCTGGAGCTCACGTTCCATCGCAACGGAATGGACGTGATACTCCTTTCAGAATCTCGAGTAGCCAAAGTATCCATTAAATAAAAGCTATATTATAGCGTCCTGCATGCAGTCATAGTGGCGAAAATTCAACTTTTGTGACTCAACTCAGTCAGTGACTGCGATTTCTCTCATCAAAGAAGGTCGATTCATGCAGTTTTATGCATTATCCCCCGTTTTATGCCCTTCGGGTGCGGATTCCTCGATGTATGCATTCCTATGCATTTTACGCATTTTGCATGAAGTCCCGGGCTCTAGGAATCATATTAGTCGACATCACAGAACAATTTCACGGAGTTTTCACGTAGGTCGATGAAGCCAAAGCATGCCAGTCTAAATACCGTAAAATTGCGCGGATAATTCGCGATTTCACCGTACGCAACATCCCGGAACACGACGAATTGCCAGATTCCTCTGGTATTGCCTCACAGAAAAGCGCGGAGGGAATCAGTGAATCAAGAGTAGAAGTGGATGCGTTGCCCCAAATTCCAATGCCGTAGGAAAGGATGTTTGGGTCTCTCTCGAGCCTCGCATATAACGGCATTTTGAAATTGACGCGGTAACGGTGAACCTTCGGCCACAAATCTTAAACCAGAAATTACGATTACAGTGAGACCCCGTTATTTGCGGTCAATCGGTTCCGGGACCCTCTGCGAATAGTGAATCATATTTTCTTTACCGTTGTCGCATCCCCGAAGTAGGGTGCCGGTGAGGCGTCATCGCAAATTCTATGACTGCATAACATGACGCAGTTCCCTGAGAAGATTCTGAACTCCTCGAGATGAGAAAAAACTATGAGTTCCGCCTCCCCGGGAATCGTTCCAACTCAGCCCCTGACGCGGTCTTCGGCGGAAGAGTTGGGAGTCCAAGAGCCTCAGTCTAGGCTTGCGAGAGTGTCCAGGGCGATCTGGTGCTCTCCAAACTGGGTCCCATGGAACCCTTGGATTCCATGAGCTGCTAGGCTTCCCATAAAGATAACATTGCGGAACGGCGGAACCTCTCCAGGGGTTCCACGAGAGAAAAAGTTCGGGAACTACTGCTCTACATGTTAGTCCCGAGTCTCATAAGTAGAGCTTGGAAGTTTAGGCAAAATAGGCATTCTTAGGCATTCTTAGGCAAAATAGGCATTTTTAGGCAGAATAGGCATTCTTGGGCAAAATAGGCATCCTCAGGCATTTCCAGGCAGAAAATTGGCATTTTCAAGCAAAAAATAGGCATTCTCAGGCGAAATATGTGAATTTCGGGGAAATCCTGGAAAAACTCTCAGAAGGGAGACTGTGATGATTTCTGAGCTGAATTCTCGGCTTGGGTTCTCGCTCCAAAAGGCATCGCGATTTTGGAGTCACTGTTACCAAGTGATGGTGGTTACAGGCAGAAGGTGGATGATTCCGAGTCATGTACTCGGGAAGCTCGGTGAGATGCACTTGTAAAAGTTTGTGTGAAAAAAAGAAAAAAAAAACCGCCCCCGCACCGTATCCTCTCGTCGTGTTTGAGAATGATTCATTCACCATCGCATGCTTCTTCTGGAGTTTGGTATGTCCCCAACCGAACTAGTCGCCTCGATTCTCAACATTCTCTCGATGCGATCGCCGCCGAGCTCTGTTCCGTTATTGCTTGAACACATCTTTTTTTTTGAGAACCATGAATCGTCTCGATCAAGTACTGGTGTCGGAGGTGGGGCTAACTTGGAGATTCTTGCTCGCATCGGCGCTTCTTCGCATGCCGACCAGCTATGAACGGTCATCGAAGCTTCTCACAATCAGAGATACGGATCGGCATGCTAACCCGGATTCATGCGAGGATGACTCCGCGACGGATGACAAGCCTCCGCTCGCTGCTGTCTGCGCGCGAACACAGACTTTCGGCTGTCGTACCGCTTATGCTCGAGTTTGTTCGTGCCTATTTTGCCTATTTCCAACACCTATTGCGTCGATTTCCCGAATTTTACTCGCCGACTATGCTCATGCCGATCGAGTTTGCTGTTTTTTGTTCTCGCTTACCTCGCATTTTAGTCTGCCTCTTTTGCCTTTTTGTCTGCCTATTTTGCCTTTTTGTCTGCCTATTTTGCCTTTTTGTCTGCCTATTTTGCCTTTTTGTCTGCCTATTTTGCCTTTTTGTCTGCCTATTTTGCCTTTCTGTCTGCCTATTTTGCCTTTTTTGATTGCCTATTTTGTTTGCCTAAACTTCCAAGCTCTACTCATAAGATAAGTAAGAACGGCGGCGGACGGAAGGTCGACGCTCCCGACGCAACGGCCGACGTCGGCGCGGCTGCTGACTGAGGGGCCAGTGCTCATACAGCTTTTGCGTACGCGGCGGCAATCCATGATCGCTGCGGCGGCTCCCTGGTTGCTCCAGGCGCTCCGAGTCATGGAAAACTGAACGAGCGGAATCTTCCATTTGGCATCAAGGTCGGGAATCAAAAAAATCGCGAATAACGGGGTCTTACTGTATACGCTGTGCTGCGCCGAGACAGAACTTCGAGCTGCAACTCGACCATAGTTTATATGTCTCCCGAGAGCCCGCTTGGAACCGCAGTTTGGAGTGTTTCTGAAATTTTCCTGGAAACTCCTCCTCAGAAGGATTGAGTTGTGTTTGGTTCTCATAAACCTCCCTTGTTCACGAAATGTTTATAGTGAGGATAACAAGAAATTATGACAAGATCGAAACAGATGAAGCTACATGCAGAGTAATCGAGCTTCGTCTCTCCCAACGACGACTATGAAATCATAACTCGTCCACGAGCTACTCGTTCTCTCAGCCGGCAAGAAAGGCGTTTCGTTTTCCACGGAATTCTTCTTTTCCTGAAACATGGCTTCTCTAGGAGAGCCTCATGTAGCAGGGTCAGCGAAACATTTCCGGAAGACAGGGGCGTATTTCTCAGCGAGGAAGCCATCGATAAACTTTTCGACGAACTTCATGAATTTCTCTTTTTGCGGCTCCAATGAGCGATCAAGTTCTGCACAAGACACTGACTTCGCTCTCTAGAGGGAGAATCGAATCTCTAGTAATATCCGACCGGAGTTAAGGTATGTTTATTCAATGACAGAAAGATCTGACGCATACTTACCTTCATATCAGAGATTCTCAGTACTTCCTCTTCATCTTTTGCCGCCACTTCCAACGTTAATCGAGAGACAACATTTTCCAAAGGACATAGGATCAGCGTTTTGCCTCCGAAATCGCCCCCTATCGTGAACTTTTCCGCCCTCAGCCACACCGTGACTGGAGAGAACCCTTCAATGGATAAATTTTCGCAAGAAACAAGACGCGCGGTGGGTATGCGAAGAATCATTGAATCGTTTAATCTGCCGATCTTGCCGCTCCGTGACAGATTTTGTTACCCGGGTCGTCCACAGGACTTTCCCTTTAGTGGCGATCATTTTGTATCGTTAAACCATTCTGGATTTCCCCTACGTCAATGCCGCATGGGTCCTTGTTGATCGATATACACTTCGGGGCGACGGCGGATCCGAAGGGGAAATATATACAGTCGACCACGCTTATAAGAGACTGCTCGGGAAATCGGAAAAAGTCTCTTATACGCGGTTTTTCTCTTATAACCGAGGTGAACAGATCTCTAAGGCCATGGCCTACCGAACTCCGGCACTCGAAATTCCCGCGCCACAGGCCCTAGGAGCCTCTCTCAGGTGTTCCATGACCCCAACCCCCTTGATACCGCCCTCCCCCGGCTCCAACCTTGCAGGACAGATAAGTTTCCAAATGGTAAGCTCCTGAGTTTGGCCCCTGTGAGCTCATGGAACCGTCCGTAGATGTCGGTCCATTATAAGCGTGGTTTCTGGCGCGGGCATGCCTGGGGACGGGAGTTGGTGAAGTGTCCCTTATAACCGAGTTTCTCTTATATACGAGTCCCTTATAAGCGGTTTTTATTAACATGAAGATCTATGAGAGCCAGAATGGGGAAATCGGGAAGGTCTCTTATGTGCGGTTTTCTCTTATAAGCGTGTCTCTTATAAGCGTGGTCGACTGTATAGGGGAAGAATATAAAGGGGAAGAATATAAAGGAAGGGACGACTATCAGCTCGATGAGGTCGAGGCTCTCTTCGAACGATCTGGATGGCTTGCCTTTCTACTGCACTTTTCGACTGTGGGAGACTCCCTAGCCACGCGAGGTTATCTGCGTCCTTCCATGTTCCGGTTACTTCGAAGTCTTGCGTATACGGGGCTCGTTTTCAGATCATGAACTCATTTGGAATTTCGCCATCGCAGACTTCTTGACAATTTTGTTGTAGAAAAATGAGACCCTTGTAGAAAAATTCAATCTTCGCAACCGAAAATCTGCAGTTGCTAGTTACGATGTTGCTCTATTCCATGATCCATTTCAGACACCCTTGATCTGGGCCCTTCGTTTGGGGCAGTCCGTTTAGAAACTGACCCACGAACTGACCCCAGCCCTCCGCCCCCGTCCCCATCACTACGATCTCCAACCTTCCGTTCTTGATACTATGAAGAGCATTACGAGATTCTTGAGTTTATACCCAGAGAAGCTCAAAGCCACGAGGAACGACGGTTAATCTCCAGGCTGAAGGGGGCGCAGGACCAGAAGGAGTTGTGATGTTATGGAAACGACCCGTGCCCAAGCGGCGAGGCCTATCGACCTGCGTTTGCTTCGGACAGTGGAATCGGACCACCGAATCAGACGTGGGCTTTAAATCTGTTGTCGAAACAAATATACCTTCACTTAAACTCCGCCTCAAGGAGAAATCATGGAGGAATTCAAGGATTCGATGATCGCTAGAGAGCCACGACTTCTGGTTCGATTCACTGAACTTCCCGAACTCTCTGTCGATGAAGCTTCTCTCCGATTCCGCTCCAAATCCTGTTCAAAATCCTGCCCCCCCCCCTTGCTACGCTTTTGCCTCGCATGTCTTCAAGTCAAAAAGATTCGTGTGACGAAAAGTGGTTCTCTCCGATTCCGCTCAGAGTCCTGTTTTAAATCCTGGCCACGCTTATGCCCCGCATGTCTTCCGGTCACAAGGATTCATGTGACAAAAAGTGGAGTGTCATGTATTGGATCCTCACCTGACTTGGAGATGATGCTCTTGTTATACCGTGCGTAATCATATTGATGCCGGACGTACATTCCTTTGACCGATAACTCATTGAACGCTTTCTCTGTAAGTACCTTGGGGCTGTAGAACATTTCGCTCGAGTCAAACTTCGATCGGCATTTTTCGAGAGTCTGGTCTATCTGCTCATTGATTTTTGACAGGTCGATTCCTGCAAACACGTGAACTCGGCCTGAGAATCCATATGCATTTCAGCTTTCGGAAATAAACACGGCCTCCCGAGCAAGAAGATAAGTCACGCCGTGAATGGTGGAGACTAGAAGAAATATCAATGTCTAAGGCTCGCGCTTCACTATATTTTCTATCGAAAGGAACGGAAATCTTTCCGCGAGAATCGGACGAGCATCCTCATGATCCGTATCGCTGAGGAGCACTCGAAGACGTTTCCCAGTACTTGCCCTGAGGAAGATCGGATGAGGACCGCAGATGTTTTCTGATGAGAACCAGTCGATCAACCGACGATCGCGAGATACTCCTCAACTACTGTATCTCGACAACCTCTCGGACGATGGAAGGAGGGTCAAAAAGTCTTGCGCTCGCAGCTCCGCGCGAGTCGCATGGAATACCGTGTTAAGTTAAACTACCGAGGAAGAGCGCGTTCTCTCTATTGGCGTGAAGATGTGGGAATGACGTCAAAATCCAACCATCGTAGATGGAATTCCACCCGATCCAGAGCAGCTCATCCTGGTCTTTGACGCTCGAATTTCGCAATTCGCGGCCGCTTGAAAGTTTTGCCCTGAGTCTTTCTCCGCATTAGACGGTCGGCATGGCGGGGGAGGGTAAAGAATCGACGTCGGAATGGAACTCACCTTCCGGCTTTCTGAAGAAGACATCCCAGGCAACGAGAGCGATTGCTGCACACATAGTTACACTCACAACCGCGAATAAATTTCGGCGAGAGAATGCGGAGCACTTTCCCGATTTGGTATTCGGATTGCCTGAGCTCCCTGAACGAGTAGATCCGGGTTGCCCCAAACCGAGATCATAAGCCCGTGATCCGAGCATCCGGGGTATATCTGGGCCTGGAAAGAAAGATTTTCTCCGGAGGTGCTAGAGAATCCACAAAGTTCGGTTTGACAAAGATAAGACGTTCTCAGTCTGGAGTTGAGAATTTTATCGACTTCAGCTCTGAATTGCCCGAGCTTCCTGCCTCAGGAGGTTCCCATCAATACAAAACGCCTTCTCGCGCCGAAATGAAATCGAAGGTCAGAGAGTTACAGTCTCGAGGTCATGGGCCCAGATGCCTGACATCGACGCGAGGCTTCCGAACTATATCACCCGAGCTACCTTCCGAATTCAGAAGTTCTATTCGATGCGCTTATCTGAAACCTCAGGCCCACCACTGGAAGATCCTTGATTTGACGAATTCCCAGCACACCGACCATATAATGCGGCTTACGCGGGGTTCGTGGCTACAATATTTCAGTGGAGAAGATTCCATTCCTAAAAGAACCCCATCCGCCCACTGACCGATATCGACGATTCACGGAGACGAGCTCGACATATTGAAGATAACCGTATCCCACGGATGAAACATACTATAATCTGATGCGCGAAAATCAACCGGGAGAACAATCGGCACCACATCGGCGAATTCTTCGGCAATATCCGAGTCGTCTCGATCGCGGTCATGGCTGCCGCCACCTCGCATCAAGTTCCGCAAAATATTGTGGAACCTTCGATGGAGCAGAGAAACTCTCCGGTCCTCCTCTTCCGTTGCTCTCTGTTCGCGCGAGCAGCCGAAAGGTCTATCTTCGTTGTCTGCTACATTATCATTGCGAATTCCACGCGGCGATCCCGGATCGTCTGTCCTTCACGGAAATTGTGGCTTACGCTCTAACCGCGTTTTGATCAGATGTTGCTTCCAGGACACTCTTCGGTTCAAGTTATGAATCGATGCGTGTCAGCGACTCTCAGTCATGAAATATGTGTCGCAGACGCGCGGCTTGTCCGACACGTCTATTTTGGCAAAGAGTGGAATCGTTCCGCTTCTGAAACGTTTCCTTCCGTTTAACTCAGAAAGTGACCCTCTTTTCCGATCGCTCCCCCCGTACCCAATGCTGGAGTATATATTCCGTCGGGACATGAAACTCGGGAGAGCTTGAGCTGTTTCCTTGCAAGGGAGAACCTCAGCTTCCGAAGACGCATCGTCTGAGTCTCCGATCCTTCGCAATTTCATCTGGATCTTTCTGGCTCTTCCGAGTGTCGGGTTGGCATGTCCCGAGCATGATGCAGCTGACTCCGGAGGTGAGATGAGATCTGAGACTACTCCTCAAGGTTAGCTGGGCACCACCAATGGAAAGGAACTTGTGAAAATTGGCGATGCGACTGGCATACCGAGTTGTCAACGAGATGAAAAGCCCGGAAGAAAGACCATGGAGGGTTTGAGCTGGGAGCGTCATCCAGGCGACAACGTAAACTCCGAGTCGTAGAACGGTCTAAGCAACTTACAGCGCAGTCAAGTTTCTGGAGCGGAGCTTCGAAATGATTCAGCCAGCGGAGAACAGCGCTGGCGTTCCACTGAAGAAACACTGAGCGGTCCGCCGAAGTCCGAGTGAGTTTTGCGAGGCTTCAAGACCGTTCTGGTTCAACGTGGGCAGAACCGGGTTTAGAATATTGCCGCCCAAGGCTGGCTCGGAGAACCGTCCAACAGTTTCCCCATAACAATCCGAGATGTTGACCAAGAACGATAGAACACTCAGATGCAAATATCGGTGGGCTGTTTTCGGGGGACTTCCTAAGGGAGGGTCAGAAGGTGGGAGGGGATAGAAAACATCGAGTCCCCTTGTTGTTTGTGATAGTACACTCAGCTTACGGCGCAGCGTAGCTCTGGAGAAGATATGACCTACGAAACCGTCGAGTGGTCTAAGCAGTGTGTGCCACAAAAGCATGGTCGCATAGCCACATGTGGAGTTTTCTCGGAAGTCATGTTGCGGGTTCAAGCCCTGCAGCCGGCTGTTTCGGGAATAGCCTTCACGGTTTTCAACCTCTACGGGCGAATCTTCGAACCGGAGCAGCTCCCTGCGGCGGTTCCTCGTGAGCGCGCTCATTCAGACGCGAGGGGGCGTCTCTCTTCCTAGAGAAAGTCGAATGATTTCCATCAATCTCAGTAGCTCAGTTACGCATATCTTCCCCTAGATGCGGATCATCGTTCGCGCAATGACTGAATTTACATCGTAGATGCATCTCCATTACACGACTGCAAGAGCAGCTAGGATGTGCAGTTTTAGCGCTGAAAGATTGCTGCTCGAGTTCGTCGACGTTGGGATTGCACATAAGGAACGGCTCCTGAATAGATATCGATTTTTGAAGTCCGGGATGTGACTTCGTATGCGGAACGACGGTCTAAACTTCATCCTCGTACATGAAGAGAACAATGCGAACGCCTGACTCTTTGTTCAATTTCGTTGTCATACCACGCCCTGCGGTCCCATGGTCTCTCTCACATACAACAACGAGGTTCAGGTTGATTTCCGAATTTCCGAATTCTGGGAATGGATGTCTGCCCCCATTCCGCAGCAGCGCCAGATGTCTTGCTCTATAAAGAGCTCGGTTGAACTGCCACGTTTGCCGTGGCAAAAATTAGCCGAAGACGGTGAACGGCTCGTGTGCAATCGTCCGCACTGCATCCGAACCGCAGCAAACCTAGTAAAGTTCCCGCTCAACCCCTGGCCAAGTTCTGAAGAGCTCTGGCCAAGGGTCTCATCGATCTCGGCGAATCAATTGAAGGACTAGCGTTTCTCGTCGTGGTCGATAGTTTGTCGAAGTTCCTTGATGCCGTGTGGCTGCCATCGACCCAAGAGCATCCTCGGTCACCTTCGCCTACTTTCCAGGTTCTTCGATACCCTTAAGACACTAGTCTCCGAGCGACGGCCGACAGCTCAGCTCTGTGGAGTTCGCTCGGTTTGCTCGAGAATCCGGCGTCCTGCATCTCCGCCTCACACCGGGTACGCCGCGATCCAATGGTAAGGCTAAACGCAGGGTCTAGACGGTCATAGCCTCCCTCGATTCTGCACCGAACTCCCTCGAGTCGGTGATCAGGTGCTACAGCTACATTCCATGTAGCCGACGAGGTAGTAGGGGGAGACGAGATCAACGGCGGAAGCCAGTAGCACGGCGCCACAAGAAGAGGGAGCGCGTTCGAGAACGCGCAAGTTCTCGCTGCGCCGAGCCTCTCTTCGCTCTCGACGGGCGAGGGAAGGCGGGCTGGGAGTCCCGGCGAGAGGCGGGCGAAGCTCTTCTTGAAATCTTCGATCGTCTCAAAAATCCTATTCTGTCCGGGAATCTGTTAACCTCTACCAGAGATCGCTAGGCCTCGATATTTGACGGCCACAGAAGCTGAGGGACTCGGTTGTTTTTTGCTCGCAGCTTCAGGGAGAACATGCTACCCGTACTTTTGAGATGTCCAGATTTGGGGCGTATTTCCGGAATCGTGTGGAAGTGGATTCTAGCGAGTTTCTCGGAATCACGCCGCAAAGATTGCGTCTCGAATGGCTTCTCTTACCATAGAACGGTTTTCCTGTGAAGAAAATTCGAGGGGCTAACGCCGAGGACACTAACCAAGGAGATGGCGGGGGAACGTAAGAAATGATGGATAGGGCGTCGTCGATGAAGAAATCAGATTCGCGAATGAGATGATGATCTGGTAGGTGAAGCTATAAAGCTCAAGGGGTTTCTCGGATAGTGTATGAAGTTGCCTCGGCGTTCCTGAAAGATCTTCGCGGCAGTCGCGGTGACAATTTCAAAACCGCTTTCAAAACCTCGCTCGTTTCCCCTATCTTCAAGAAGGAAATCGGTCAGAAGTCGGCAATTATCGGCCAGTTGCTCAATGCTCTATCTCTTGCATGGTCTTTGAAAAGCTGCTTGTTGAGCACATCGTCGGTCACCTTGACCGCTCGGAGCTCCATGATCCTAACCAGCATGGTTTCAGATGAGGCCGATCTACAGCCACTCAGCTTGTCGAGTATACGCATGATCTCGCGTCTCACCTAAATCAACGTATTCCGTCTGCTTGTGCCTACTTTGACCTCTCAAAGGCCTTTGACAGAGTCGACCATGGGTTGCTGGTGGCAAAGCTGGCGGCTCTTGGACTTGATCCTAGGACTGTGGCTTGGGTCGCAGATTATCTCCGTGGGAGAACGTTCCGCGTGAGGATTGGCGACACCTTTGGGCCGTCCCTCGACTGCCCCTCGGGGGTCCCTCAGGGATCCGCTGTCGGGCCGATTCTGTTTTCTATCTTCATGCTTGATCTCTCGTCGTCCCTCCCTTCTGGCACTAACTATAAGTTGTTCGCTGACGATCTCAAGTTATTCTCTTCTGTTGATCCCCACTCGCACAGAAACCTCCAGTCCGCTGTCTGTGCTTTTTCAGAGTGGTGTGAGAGGAATGGCATGTTGATCTCAGTTGGAAAGTGCGCCGTCATGTCTTCTGCTAAGGACTGCCCTCCCATCCTCCTGGGCCACGCCCCAATTCCTTATAGTCGAGGTTAGTTATAAATACAGTCGAGGTTCGCAACTAGAGTCGCCCTCCGATGTGGCGTGCCCGTGAGCTCCGTCATCCTTACGCCGATCAGTGACCTTTTCGACCGCGCTGACCTCGCTATGCTGCACAGGCTCCGCCTGCTCCCTTGTTATAACTCTATGTTCGTTGAGACTTTCTCCACTCGGCGAGGCCGAAAGCTTCGACCGACTCACATCGCCAACACTGACCGCATAAACAACATGTTTCCTTGGAGGGTGTGCCGATTGTTACCTACGTGACTGTTATTCACATTGTTCCCTTGCAATAAAAAGGTGCGTTGAAACCGAACTGAAACAATTTTCCCACTCCGCATGCCTACATTCATCAGCATTGAGGCCCTATGGAACGGTCTTGCCGCCCCCTACGACAGAAGATCTTGTGAACGTACCTGATTCGCGGCGCACGCTCATCGCCATCAACAGCATATAGAGAACTCCAGAGCCAAGCACAAACACAGATACGAATGCATTACCGTGATATTCAATACCTACGTAGTTGCTACTTGGACAGAGTAAATGAAAGATTTGGAATGAGATTATTTCCCTCGGACTTTCTACCCCTATATCGTCCTGCGCTATTCCGACGAAGTTGGTCTCGGCAGTCTCCGGAGAGCGATGTTATAGTCTTTGAAGATCCTTCTCTGTGGATCGATTACGCAATTAGGAGGAAGTGTCGATGTCTCACGCATCGACCGTGAAGGGAAACTTTTAGAGGAAGCAGCGTGAGGCCGTCCGTAAGGTTTCTCGCAGGTGAGCTGCTCTGTTGTGGAAAATGGAGGTTCTGCCTTCCATGGCCTGAGCCTATTCGTGATAGCACTGCCACGTGAGTTCAAAACGATCGAAACTCGTTTCAGCATGAGAAGCATAGCCTCATCTGGCCATCATCTGAGAACGACTCCCTTATCTCTCGCGAGATTCTTCAGAAAACTTGCGCTAATTTAGATACACAGGCTCGGTAGAAACTATGAACATCTGTCACTTCGAAGGTGGAATGAGTCCAAGTTGTGCGTCTTGACATCGGAATATTCTCCATTCAGGTGCCGCAACGCCGAGAGAGCTCGAAATGAAGAACCTGCGCTGTGCATTCCCCGTGTTACTTCAATGGAGCCTCTGTTCAACGTGGGGCTCATGGGGAGCTGAAGCCGATCAGTACGAAGAAGCTGATCCGATGGACCTGGTGATCTCAACAGAAGGAATCATACGAGATCATGGCCTACAACCTACATCGATCATGTTCTTGGACCTTGGGAGCATACTGAAGCACGGAAGTTTCCGAACCAATGCTACCTTTCTCTCGCTGCAAATCACTCCTTCGAGTCTTAGAAGACAAAGATTTGCGCATGCTGAACTCTGGCAAGCTCTCGCTGCACCTCAGAAGATCGTAGTGATCCTGTCACAGGCTGAACGTTTGAAATCCCGCGATTTCTTCATCGGAGATTTCACCCAGAATATCCGTCATAAGTTCCTGTTCCTTGTTTTAACTATTACGGATGAGCAACTTCGAGCGAAAAGAAATGACCCATTCTTCCAGGGGCTTTTCGTGATCTCCTCAGTCATCTGGTCGGGGAAAAGCTGTTGCGCTCCGAGTGCTTTGAGAACCGTGACAATTCTTTCTGGGAGGCCATGTCGAAGCCGATCGGCGCGTGTGAGCTAGAGCCAGCCAAGTGTCATCTCGAACGCTTCGACGAGAGGATGGCGAGCTTTTCCAGCTCGATTGCCTTGGGATACTATGCACAAATCGAATGCAACGCTAGCCGAACGATCCTCAACTACGAAGTTCTGAACCTAAGACATGAAAACGCGAGAAGCCGATTCCTCAAAGGTTCCTCCCTCAACGTGCGAGACTCGATTCCCGATTGTTATTCCCTCATACCCTTGGCTCCAGTTGATGTCACGGCACTCGTGAAGCCTTTCAAGGAGGAAGTCTGGTGCCTCGTTCTGGCGGAGGTTGTTCTTCTGAGCGTCGTTTGGTCTGTGATTGTGCGGAAATCGGTCCTAACCTTCTCAAGCGACATTTCGCTCGGCGTTATTACCGTTCGGGAGGTGAAACACGCTCCGATAAGTTTTTCCGGGACATTCATCGGTTGCGTAGCGCTTGCTTTCATTTTCCTCTTAGGAAAACTATTCTCGAATACCGTTATGTCATCGTTTCTGGACCCGACAACCAAGATGGCCGATGATTTGCCCCTGACCAAGTGTAAAATGCTCTCAGTCTGTTGGAACAAGGACAATCTTGATGCTTTCCTCAAATTCACAGCGGTTTGCGACCTCCCGACTCCCATGTGGAGCGCCGTCAAAAATCCATTGCAGAAGTTCGCAGCTAACAGGAGTCTGCCGAACTATCGGACTACATTCGTGCTCGCGCTGCCTGTGAATATCGCCTGGAAACGTTCTCGACAGCTTCCTCTGGTCGCAGCCCAGACCGGCAGGAACATCGATCGGGTTATTCAACACGGTATAGTATCGGCTCCAAGGCTCGACATCTTCGAGTTGACATTATTTCGGAAGAATCGACTCAAAGAGATGAGAACGAAAAAAACAAGCTGGTCATTCTATGCGGGTGTCGTGTCGGCTCTGGTGGAGCTGGACCCGAACAGAATCCCAGGCAAGTATGCGACGTTCGAAACCACTAGGGATATATTCGACTGGAGCAGTTTCTTGAAACTACAACCCCTGATCGCATTCTGCCTCCAGCTCACCATGGCAGCTCTCGGCATTGAGGCATGTTACGCATACAGATGCAAACTCGCTTGCCCTGTCAGGTTTGTGTTCGCGTTCCTTCGATCCGTCTTTACAGCTTGCCGTACAGCGCCAGGGTTTCTACTGATGATTGGATTTAGCTAACCAGAGCGCCAATCGGTCGGCATAATTGATATTTGCCTCACTGCGGTCAATCCCGATCCATGTACCCTAAAGTCTTGCGTATAAGGAACTTATCGTATAGAGAACTTTTCCCATAAAGGACTTTTCGTATAAGGAACTTTTCCCATGAAGAACGTTTCGTATAGAGAACTTTTCCTATAAAGGACTTTTAGTATAGAGAACTTTTCCTATAAAGGACTTTTCGTATAAGGAACTTTTCGTATAAAGGACTTTTCGTATAAAGAACTTTCCGTATAAAAGACT
The DNA here is from genome assembly GCA_031001835.1 of Lepidoglyphus destructor. Lineage (NCBI taxonomy): Eukaryota > Metazoa > Arthropoda > Arachnida > Sarcoptiformes > Glycyphagidae > Lepidoglyphus > Lepidoglyphus destructor. Next base: position 304,421 of record JARNKU010000140.1, read on the forward strand.
TTTCGTACAAAGGACTTTTCGTATAAAGGACTTTTTGTATAAAGGACTCTTCGTCCCTCGTATTGGTTCTTCATTGGAAAAGTCCTTTATACGAAAAGTCCTTTATACGAAAAGTCCTTTATACGAAAAGTCCTTTATACGAAAAGTTCCTTATACGAAAAGTTCCTTATACGAAAAGTTCCTTATACGAAAAGTCCTTTATAGGAAAAGTTCCTTATACGAAAAGTCCTTTATAGGAAAAGTTCCTTATACGAGAAGTCCTTTATAGGAAAAGTTCTTTATACGAAAAGTCCTTTATGGGAAAAGTTCCCTATACGAAAAGTCCTTTATAGGAAAAGTTCTTTATACGATCGACACTTTTCCGGAAAACCGGGTTCGTTATACGCAAGACTTTAGGGTATTCCGCACAGAAGCGTTTCCTTAGGACAGATGGAAGAAAGCTGGCTTCGAGAACAGGCACTTGCTCACCCTGTCACGGCTAGAGGTCGCAATTACCCGGGTCCGTACCCGGGTACCCGGGTAATTACCCGGATCCGGCCTCGGATTTGAAAATTTTGGACCCGGGTACCCGAATACCCGAGTACCCGGGTCCGGGTAATGAAACTGTACCCGGGTCTACTTTCATTACCCGGACCCGAAACGAATTTCCGGGTACCCGGGAACGAATTTCCGGGTACCTGGAAACGAATTTCCGGGTGCCTGGAAACGAATTTCCGGGTCGATCAGACCAAGAGAGCCAGGAATTTGTCCCATAGCCTTCAAAAAGTATGGTCTGATCGACCCGGAAATTCGTTTCCAGGTACCCGGAATCCGGTCCGGGTACCCGGGTCCGTACCCGGGTACCCGGGTCCGGGTAATGAAAGTGGACCCGGGTACAGTTTCATTACCCGGACCCGGCTACCCTGGGACCCGGGTCCGTACCCGGGTCCTATCACCCGGGTAATTGCGACCCCTAGTCACGGCTCCCATCACAGAGTATGCACACGGCAAGACTTCAACGAAGCGACCGATCCATGCTCGTGTAAACCATGCGGGGACAGTTGTGAAACATATCACTTGATGAAGTGCCCTTCCAGGGTTTCCCTGAACTAGTGGACATAACCTAGGTATCGAAAACTGATCCTCAGTAAATAAAGAAAGTTGTATATATAATTGATATTTGCGATCTCAGAACGAGTCGGAATGCGGCTCTCAAATATTGCTTGAACGTCTGAACAACACAGAGAGGACCCCGGGGCCGAGCAGACACCGTTGTAATGTTCAATACCTAGGTTGTCACTACTGGAACAGAGTAAGTAAACGATCAGTTGTCATCTGGGGTGGCAGTCACAACAACACTATGCGTCGAACTCGACTAGTTCAGCACGATGCCGTCTGGGCGCTGGTCGGTAGACGCCGGTCCGGATGAGTAGCCGACGTCTACGCTGCCCACGAAATGCTCAGGATCAGACAGATCCACAAGTTGTATGTTGCTCGTCGGGCTTTCACGTCCCAATCGCGAAAGATCCCTGAGAATATAAGGTTCCCCCTACCCGTGGTCAACCCCCATCGCCCCGCGCGCAGACCGACAGTCTTCTCTATCCGGCTTAATCTCAAAGCTTTCTGTCGCCACACGGTCAGAAACCAATTTTCGAAGATATGGGGCTGCCTCCCTCGTGAGATTCGCTCCCTCATCTCCGCGAAGAGTTCCTCACGAGAAGTCACAAATCTGCTCATCTGTGATAGAATATAGCTGTATCAATGATGTACATACAATTATTTTGTGGTATTCATAATCTACTTGGCGTCAGCCAAGACTTTTAAACCAAGAGCTCATGCTGTGAAAACTAGCAGTTCCAAATGAACCAAGCTCTGAACTGAACTGTACGGTCCGAACACTCTCTCGGAAGCAACGGAACAATCAGACACCGGCTCTGAATTCGCTCTGGAAGTTTCACCAAGAATTCCGGGGAAGGATCTACGCCCGGTAACGCGGTTACTTTCGATTCGAACCATCCGAGCAGTTGCGTTGTGCGTGTTCCTCGGAACTTTTACCTAGGTTTGGTGATGACCTTCGGGATAGGGCCACTCCGGTTGTCGGTTCCGTATTCGGGGGCAAGGGGGTCAGAGTGTAGGTCACGAGAAATTGTAGCTCCGACGAGGTCGTCTGGTCGAACTCTCGGCTGTGCCTTACATATCCGTGATGAATAGGGCTGTGCATTGTGCATTCTATGAAATGCATATTTTCATGCATATATGCATATTTGGTCCATTTTCTCGTCTTCATGCATATACTGCTCAATTTCTCCTTGCATGCTTATTTCATTGTTTCAGTGGCTCCTTCGAGCATAGGGATGATTTTTGACCCATCTTGAGGATGAAATCCGACCGGAGAAACATTCCGAAACCATGTTGATCTTCAAACGAGCTATCTAAGTTTCGCAAGAAGAAATCTGAATGCGTGGCAGCCTCGTGACTAGCAGCTCTTCAGTATTACGCGAATAAGTTCGAGGCTCTCAGGGATTTCGTGCATCAATACTTGAAGGCAGATGACGCCGCTGCTATTAGAGTCGTCCAGAAGCTCTTCGCAGGCCCCGCCGTTTGAGCGCACGCGGTAGCCATCGCTTCCAACTTCTCCGAGATTTCCACAACGATAACGGCCCTTGAAGACTTGAAGGGCACGGATTGTCACTCAACGAATCCACTGAGCTGGTCGAAAATTTTAGTACAAAATTACGAGCTCTGCCGTCAAATGTCCAGCCGATTTTTACAAAATCCCAGCCGTCCGAGGTAATCGGAGGCGATTCGGGCTGCCTCGATCTCTGTGGCATTCGAGACTATCTTAGAGAAACAGTCGGGGAGGCTACCACGCGCATGGCTCCCGAGGATATGGCGCTCACGAAATTCGCTCCGATAGTATCGTGTGAAGTGTAGCGCACTTTCTCGCGATACAAAGCCATTCTGCGGGAAAAAAGACAGTCCGTCCTTTTTAGAAACTTGAAGATGTACATTGTCGCTTGCAATGAATAACTCCTTTAAAATGAACTTGGGATTCGATTGAGGAAAGTCGAACGATAAGTCGATAGAATGAAGTCGTGCATATTGTTATGCATATATGGCGTTTTCTCTCATGCATACTGCATGCATATTTCCGTTTTTTTTAAGCATAAAATGCACAGCCCTAGTGATGAACCGTCCGTCTCTGACATTGAGCTCGTCATGGTTGCCGCGGATTGGAGAAAAAATGGCGTTCTGAGCCCTGTTGATCGAGTTACTCTCTGGCTGACCGTCTGTTGTTTCAGGAAATCCGCCCGCCGCACAGTGGTCCGAAACGACTTTTTAGGTAGAAAAAATTATTTTTCCGAGTCATTCGACTGAACCGAGTGCCATGAACACAGAGTAACATGTTTCGATCGATATGGACACCGGTGGCGGAAGAAAACGTGTGTTGGAACAGCACAACGAGTGAATCCGACGCGACGGCTGTCACCATTGCGTTCACGCAACAAGATGAGCTTGACCTCGCAGAATTCGACAATGAGAAGGACGGGGTGTCCGCGAGCTCCTTCAGCGATCGAGATTTGAGACGATCGCCGAAGGCATACAGGGAAAGAGAAGCCGCATGCAATAGATTCTCGATTTTGTACTCAAGCAGCGTAACCACCATAGTCTTCCACGACTTGGCACCGGAATCGGCGAAACTCTTGCGCGGGCGACCTGACTTCTTAGACGCTTCTCTCTGCTCCGAACGCACCAGGAAAGTGAACGGCTCTCGTTCCAGCCAACCCACTTGCTGCGAGGAGAAAATCTCCGGACTGTGGGCGATTTTCTCGTACCTTTCGCGCAATTTTGCGGCGTGGTGACTCAGAGCTCTCCTGAGGGCGGGAAGGTTTAGAACCTGAGTCTCCTCGACCTCCGCCTGGATCGGAACCTGCTTCAACAGCGTTCCCATGGCTCTTCCGTGATCGGCCGCGATCCAAATTTCCAAGAAACGTCTTCGGGCAACTGGTACTGATACGTCTGGAAATGTCGTTGTAGCTCAGAGCGCGCTGGGAAGCGGGAGTCAGGAAAAACATGGATGATAGTAGGCAACTTGGTGCTCAATTCACGGAAGTTTCAAAACGGGGGCAGACGGGGAGAGTATATTTCCAGTCTCATGAATATCGGTAATTTTTGCACAATCGAGCCCGCTTTCTGAACGGCTCCAGGACGGCGCCCAGTCTCTTTGAAAACGGGGGAAACCCCCACCTGTGGAGCCAATATGGGTCTCACTTACCACCCATGATTTTTTCCCAATGGAGAAGCTTCAGAATGTGTTTTTGTCCTTCGGGTCCACAGCTATTCGCGCCCGCGTTCGAATTGCGCATCCCGCTCCCTCTCTTCTTCTCCCCCCCGCTCCCCCGACGAGGTCTTCAATCGACAAAAACAACATGGTCCCCGACTGTACAGCCACTTGGCGGTACATTCACGCATCCAAATCCGGAACACCCGGACATGACTTTTTTCCACCTATTTCAGCGTTTTGGAACACTGTGCGCCGGCTCAGGGTTGTGTTCCCGGCTGATGGTGCGGGTAGGGTGGTATTCTGTTTATTGCCGGCGGTCGGCGAGACGCGCGTTCCGCCTCGGAAGGAATGTCGCTCGAGCATTCAGAATGCGAGGAATGCAGACGACGGAAACCATCCAAGGGTTCGCCCCTTCGAGTCTGGCGTCTCAGGCGGAATATACGGTTTAGCAGGAAGAATGACATGAATCATCTCAGAATTAGATAAATGTTTGTAGTCGACAATAATCAAAACACGTTTCAAGATTCAGCCGCATCATTGAGGAGGGAAAAGCAGTCCGAGGCTACTGAACATCTGAGACCGCCCCCTCGAGCAATTCCTGAATCCGCTACTGGACTGTAGATGGGTCACTAGTGGATCGGCAAGAGACTGCCTCGTGATGCTCGAGGTTCAAGATGCGGTTCTTACGCGGATCCCAGGCCAAGCCAGCTTGCAATGTATTTTGGGAACCGGTCCGCCTGAGACAGTATCATTCAAGCTCTTTGACGCAGGGGTTCTCGAACTGTGTGCCGCCGACCCCAAACTGCCGCGGCACTCTTGGTGCCACACCTGCATGTCCTACCGCATTCCATGCTTGGCGTGCCGCCACCAAAAAAAGGTTGAGGACCCTTCCTTTGACGGTTCCCCCGGCGAATCCATCGGTTCCGATGAATGGAATCTTCTTCAGTAAAGACTACAGAGTTCATCATCATCATTTAATCTCGTGACGAACGCGATTTTCAGTTGTAGAACCCAATCGAATACCTCTTCACGTGAAACTCGTCTCCGCGAGAGCTGTGCCTGAAATTTCGATTGAAGGAAAAGGTATCCTCAATTATCACCAACCGATGCGTACCTTTCCAATATTCACGTGACACACGATTCTGACGATCTGACTGATTCCAGGAAGGAACACGGCGCTAGAACAAAAGACGATTGCATCAGTCGCAAGGGAGGAACGCCGCGACCAATAGATGGCTATCACGGCGAATTTCAAGATGAAAGGAGCAACGGCTTCTCCCCGATTCGGTTGGCCCTTCCTGGGGAGTGGCAGACCCTCTCCATGACTATAATTATGAAGAAATCATACGAGCAATAACAATCTACGATAATCATGAGCCTCAGGTCCGAGGTTCCGAACTCACTACATCTGGAGGTGTTGACCCCAGAATTTGAATTGCTCAGCCACGAATGTGTCACCGGCTCCTATGAGAGGAACGAAATGTTTCCGCAATTTCTCCACCACATCGATGAAGGCAGGGTTCCTCTCGTCTGGAACAGCGAGCAGCAGACAGAGAACCCCAGGGCCAAACACAAACACAGATACGAATGCATTTCCGTGATATTCAATACCCACGTAGTTACGACTCGAACAGAGTAAATGAAGGATATGGAATAAGAATATTTCCCCCGAACTTTCTACCCCTATATCGTCCTGCGCCATTCAGACGAAGGTATCCTGGATCGATGACGCAATTAGAAGGAAGTGTCGATGTCTCACGCATCGACCGTGAAACGAGACTTTCAGAGGAAGCAACCAGAGGCCGTCCGTAAGGTTTCTCGCAGGTGAGCTGCTCTGTTGTGGAAAATGGGGGTTCTGCCTTCCATGGCCTGAGCCTACTTGTGATAGCACTGCCACGCGAGTTCAAAACGATCGAAACTCGTTTCAGCATGAGAAGCATAGCCTCATCTGGCCATCATCTGAGAACGACTCCCTTATCTCTCGCGAGATTCTTCAGAAAACTTGCGCTAATTTAGATACACAGGCTCGGTAGAAACTATGAACATCTGTCACTTCGAAGGCGGAATGAGTCCGTGTTGTGCGTCTTGACATCGGAATATTCTCCATTCAGTTGCCGCAACGCCGAAAGGGCTCGAAATGAAGAACCTGCGCTGTGCACTCCCCGTGTTACTTCAATGGAGCCTCTGTTCAACGTGGGGCTCATGGGGAGCTGAAGCCGATCAGTACGAAGAAGCTGATCCGATGGACCTGGTGATCTCAACAGAAGGAATCATACGAGATCATGGCCTACAACCTACATCGATCATGTTCTTGGACCTTGGGAGCATAATGAAGCACGGAAGTTTCCGAACCAACGCTACCTTTCTCTCGCTGCAAATCACTCCTCCGAGTCTTAGAAAACAACAAAGATTTGCGCATGCTGAACTCTGGCAAGCTCTCGCTGCACCTCAGAAGATCGTAGTGATCCTGTCACAGGCTGAACGTTTGAAATACCGCGATTTCTTCATCGGAGATTTCACCCAGAATATCCGTCATAAGTTCCTGTTCCTTGTTTTAACTCTTACGGATGAACAACTCCGAGCGAAAAGAAATGACCCATTCTTCCTGGGGTCCTTCGTGATCTCCTCAGTCATCTGGTCGGGGAAAAAGCTGTTGCGCTCCGAGTGCTTTGAGAACCGTGACAATTCTTTCTGGGAGGCCATGTCGAAGCCGATCGGCGCGTGTGAGCTAGAGCCAACCAAGTGTCATCTCGAACGCTTCGACGAGAGGATAGCGGGCTTATCCGGCTCGATTGCCTTGGGATACTATGCACAAATCGAATGCAACGCTAGCCGAACGATCCTCAACTACGAAGTTCTGAACCTAAGACGTGAAAACGCGAGCAGCCGATTCCTCAAAGGTTCCTCCCTCAACGTGCGAGACTCGATTCCCGATTGTTATTCCCTCATACCCTTGGCTCCAGTTGATGTCACGGCACTCATGAAGCCTTTCAACGAGGAAGTCTGGTGCCTCGTTTTGGCGGAGGTTGTTCTTCTGAGCGTCGTTTGGTCTGTGATTGTGCGAAAATCGGCCCTAACCTTCTCAAGCGACATTTCGCTCGGCGTTATTACCGTTCGGGAGGTGAAACACGCTCCGATAAGTTTTTCCGGGACATTCATCGGTTGCGTAGCGCTTGCTTTCATTTTCCTCTTAGGAAAACTATTCTCGAATACCGTTATGTCATCGTTTCTGGACCCGACAACCAAGATGCCCGATGATTTGCTCCTGACCAAGTGTAAAATGCTCTCAGTCTGTTGGAACAAGGACATTCTTGATAGTTTCCTCAAACTCTCAGCGGTTTGCGACGTTCCGACTCCCATGTGGAGCGCCGTCAAAAATCCATTGCAAAAGTTCGCAGCTAACAGGAGTCAGCCGAACTATCGGACTACATTCGTGCTCGCGCTGCCTGTGACTATCGTCCGGAAACGTTCTCGACAGCTTCCTCTGGTCGCAGCCCAGACCGGCAGGAACATCGATCGGGTTATTCAACACGGTATAGTATCGGCTCCAAGGCTCGACATCTTCGAGTTGACATTATTTCGGAAGAATCGACTCAAAGAGATGAGAACGAAAAAAACAAGCTGGTCATTCTATGCGGGTGTCGTGTCGGCTCTGGTGGAGCTGGACCCGAACAGAATCCCAGGCAAGTATGCGACGTTCGAAACAACTAGGGATATATTCGACTGGAGCAGTTTCTTGAAACTACAACCCCTGATCGCATTCTGCCTCCAGCTCACCATGGCAGCTCTCGGCATTGAGGCATGTTACGCATACAGATGCAAACTCGCCTGCCCTGTCAGGTTTGTGTTCGCGTTCCTTCGATCCGTGTTTACAGCTTGCCGTACAGCGCCAGGGTTTCTACTGATGATTGGATTTAGCTATCAAAGTGCCAATCGGTCGGCATAATTGATATTTGCCTCACTGCTGTCAATCCCGATCTATGTATTCCGCACAGAACCGTTTCCTTAGGACAGATGGAAGAAAGCTGGCTTCGAGAACAGGCACTTGCTCACCCGCTTCGCCTGTCACAGACGGCTCCCATCACAGAGTATGCACACGGCAAGACTTCAACGAAGCGACCGATTCATGCTCATGTAAACTATGCGGGGACAGTTGTGAAACATATCACTTGATGAAGTGCCCTTCCAGGGTTTCCCTGAACCAGTTAACATAACCTACGTATCGAAAACTGATCCTCAGTGAATAAAGAAAGATGGATGTACAATTGATATTTGCGATCCCAGAACGAGTCGGAATGCGGCTCTCGAATATCTCTTGAGCGTCTGAGCAGCATACAGAGAACTCCGGGGCCGAGCAAACACCGATGCTGTCTGGGCGCTGGTCGGTAGATGCAGGTCCGGATGAGTAGCCGACGTCTACGCTGCCCACGAAATGCTCGGGATCAGACAGATCCACAAGTTGTATGTTGCTCGTCGGGCTTTCATGTCCCAATCGCGAAAGATCCCTGAGAATATAAGGTTCCCCCACCGCCCCGCGCGCAGACCGACAGTCTTCTCTATACGGCTTCATCTCAAAGCTTTCTGTCGCCACACGCTCAGAAACCAATTTTCGAAGATATGGGACTGCCTCCCTCGTAGGATTCGCTCCCTCATCTCCGCGAAGAGTTCCTCACGAGAAGTCACAAATCTGCTCATCTGTGATAGAATATAGCTGTATCAATGATGTACATACAATTATTTTGTGGTATTCATAATGTACTTGGCGTCAGCCAAGACTTTTAAACCAAGAGCTCATGCTGTGAAAACTAGCAGTTCCAAATAAACCAAGCTCTGAACTGAACTGTACGGTCCGAACACTCTCTCGGAAAACGGTGAATCCAGCACGCGAAATCCCGGTTCGGAGGAAGCAACGGAACAATCAGACACCGGCTCTGAGTTCGCTCTGGAAGTCTCACCAAGAATTCCGCGGAAGGATCTACCCGTCGAAGACGCCCGGTAACGCGGTTACTTTCGATTCGAACCATCCGAGCAGTTGCGTTGCGCGTGTTCCTCGGAATTTTTAGGTTTGGTGATGACCTTCGGGATAGGGCCATTCCGGTTGTCGGTTCCGTATTCGGGGGCAAAGGGGTCAGAGTGTAGGTCACGAGAAATTGTAGCTCCGACTGTTGATTGATCAGAGGCAAGAGGCAAGAGACACCGGACTCGAGTCGAGCGAAGACTGAACTGAAGTGATTTATTCCTCATCCCGACAGCTTATATAGATGACTGTACAACGAAGTCCCATGTTGAGAGTGCTCATGCGCATGCGAATTCCCAACACCCTCCCGTGCTCATGAGCACTCGAAGCGCAATCCCAATTTCTCACGACACCATTGGAACCTCTCTGTTGCCAGTCCTTTTGTCAGTATGTCCGCGGCCATCTCCTTGGTCGGCATATACTTTACGCTGACAAGTCCTTCTTTGACCATATCCCGAATGAAATGATGCCTTAAGTCGATATGTTTGGTCCGTTGGTGCTGGACGGAATTTGCACTGAGAAGGATCGCTCCCTGATTGTCGCACCAAAGGGTCATCGGACGGTCGACAGCAATCGTTGGGAGGTCAGCGAAATTCAGGACCCATTTGATTTCCTGGCACGCAGCGGAGCAAGCCATGTACTCGGCTTCGCTCGTAGATAACGCCACCGTTGGTTGCTTCTTACTTGCCCATGATACGCAGGCTCCTGCCAGTATGAACGCATACCCCGTGGTTGACTTTCGGCTCTCTTGACATCCTCCCCAGTCTGCATCACAGAAAGCTTCGATCCCGCTCTTCACATTGCCATCGAAGGTCAACTGTATTTCGGCTGTGCCCTTGAGGTACCTTAGTATCCTCTTCACAGCTGTCCAGTGCGCGCTCGAGGGGTCGGCGCAGAACTGGCTTACAACGCCGACTGCATGCGCGATATCGGGACGAGTAGTTTGCGCGATGTGAAGCAGGCATCCCACCGCTTCACGATACGGCGCATCCGTGGCCTTTTCATCTTCGGCACGTTTCACGAGTGACGACCCCGTCTCCAAGGGCGTACTTGTGGGTTTCGAATCGCTCATTCCGAACCTTTCCAGAGCCCTGTTTATCTTCTCTTTCTGGTCAATGATGACCAATTTCTCCTCCGGCTTTTGGGTGATTCGAATACCGAGACAAAACTTCGCCGGGCCGAGGTCTTTCATGGGGAATACGCCGCCCAGTCTCGTGATGATGTCGTCTTGCAACTTCGTGTCATTCGTGAATATGAGAAAGTCATCCACGTAGATGGTCAGGAGAAGAACCTTCTCCTCTCGTGCCATGTAGAAGCAGCATCTATCGGCCTGGAACTCTGAAAACCCGAGGGATTTCAGGGCTGCACTTAGCGTCTCGTACCACACCCGCCCGGCTTGCTTTAGGCCAGGGCTTCTCAAACTTTTCTCGTGGCGGCACCCCGCGGCACCGCAAGCTTGGGGCGGCGTAGGAGTTGCAGGCGCGGCACCACGAGTGCCGCGGCACTCCGCGGCAGTTGAGTGCCGGCGGCACACAGTTTGAGAACCCCTGCTTTAGGCCATACAATGACTTCTTGAGGAGACAGACTTTGTTCTCCGTGTCGAACAGGGCAGGTTGTTCCATGTAGATCTCCTCCTGTAACTTCCCGTGCAAGTAGGCCGTCTCTACATCCAATTGGTGAATAGTCCAACCCATCTGCGCAGCATGTGCGAAGAGGAGGATCCTGACATCCCCGACGCCTTCACATCGCAATTTTTCGTCGTTCGCCGTGGCGACCATTCGTTCGCGGTGATCGTGATTGATCGAGATGAACCAGTCCCTCTGTCCGGTCATATGCGCACTAGCCCCCGAGTCCACGAACCAGTCAGCGGATCTTTTCGTCGAACACTTGAGGACATGCTCCAATCGCGAGACATTGCTTTCATTCGATGCGTTGGACGCGCTAGCTTCATCAGCAGCATGAACCTCAGCAACCCGTCCTTGTTCTCCGTTTGACCTACAATCTGCTCTCTTATGACCAACCTTACCGCACTTAGAGGCTCTGGATTAGCGGTGTGAACTCTTCAGGTAATTTCATTAGGATCAACCCGGCCAGGAGACTGTCGTCGACTGCACTGTCGATGGCCTTTAATCGCTGCGCCGCAGTGACTTTCCTATTTATGTAGGATTCCATGTTCGGACAATCTCCGTAACGAATTGTTGTGAGCTCTTCCAGAAGTGCGACTTTTCTGAACAGTCCCCTAGGCTGGTACAGTCTCTCGAGTTGGTCCCAAATTTCCTTCCCGGACGAAGCATCTCGGATTGATGAGAACAAGCTAGATTTGACGCCAGAGACGATTGCACCGCGGGCTCTCTTGTTTTGCCGCTCGTCCGTTTTCGAACCATCTACATATTCCCACAGATCGCAGTTGAATAAGTGTGCCTCCATGGCGAATCTCCAATCCATGTACCCTGAAATCCCGCGTATAACGAACCCTATTTCTGACCATAACAGGGCTCAGTACTTTGCCTGACAGATGAAAAAGTGTGTTCTGGAAATTCCACATTGTGGATCCGCAAGAGATCTACCGTGACAGAAGCCCAGAACACACTTTTCCATCTGTCAGACAAAGTACTTAGCCCCGTTATGGTCAGAAATAGGGTTCGTTATACGCGGATTCTAGGGTAATTTGAGGCGCCCTCCAATTTTTCAAACGACGAAGGTACACTGATGTTCGAGACCATTGTCTTAGGTTCATCCTGTAGAGGTGGGACCACAGGCGCATCCACAGTCACCCCGGGTTCGTCTGTCCTCCTTCGCGAAGTAGCGGGAGCCTCTAAGTCTGATTCGCCCGCCCCACGACCGCGAGCTGGCCTCTTCCTCGGTGGCATTCCGAGGTTGTTGTTAGCAGTATCTCGCGTTTATCTGAAGTATAATACCCCTCAGTTCAATTCTTGCTTGGTCCACCGCGGGCCTGGGCCCATAACCTGTTGATTGATCAGAGGCAAGAGACACCGGACTCGAGTCGAGCGAAGACTGAACTGAAGTGATTTATTCCTCATCCCGACAGCTTATATAGATGACTGTGCAACGAAGTCCCATGTTGAGAGTGCTCATGCGCATGCGAATTCCCAACACCGACGAGGTCGTCTGGTCAAACTCTCGGCTGTGCCTTACAGATCCGTGATGAACCGTCCGTCTCTGACATTGAGCTCGTCATGGTTGCCGCGGATTGGAGGAAAATTGGCGTTCTGAGGCCTGTTGATCGAGTTCCTCTCTGGTGGACCGTCTGTTGTTTCAGGAGATCCGCCCGCCGGCTCAGGGTTGTGCTCCCGGCTGATGGTGCGGGTAGGGTGGTATTCTGTTTATTGCCCGCGGTCGGCGAGACGCGCGTTTCGCCTCGGAAGGAATGTCGCTCGAGCATTCAGAATGCAAGAAATGCAGACGACCGAAACCATCCAAGGGTTCGCCCCTTCGAGTCTGGCGTCTCGGGCGGAATATACGGCTAAGCAGGAAGAATGACATGAATCATCTCAGAATTAGATAAATGTTTGTAGTCGACAATAATCAAAACACGTTTCAAGATTCAGCCGCATCATTGAGGAGGGAAAAGCAGTCCGAGGCTACTGAACATCTGAGACCGCCCCCCTTGAGCAATTCCTGAATCCGCTACCGGACTGTAGATGGGTCACTAGTGGATCGGCAAGAGACTGCCTCGTGATGCTCGAGGTTCAAGATGCGGTTCTTACGTGGATCCCAGGCCAAGCCAGCTTGCAATGTATTTTGGGAACCGGTCCGCCTGAGAAAGTATCATTCAAGCTCTTTGACGCCGGGGTTCTCGAACTGTGTGCCGCCGACCCCAAACTGCCGCGGCACTCTTGGTGCCACACCCGCATGTCCTACCGGATTCCATGCTTGGCGTGCCGCCACCAAAAAAGGTTGAGGACCCTTCCTTTGACGGCTCCCCCGGCAAATCCATCGGTTCCGATGAATGGAATCTTCTTCAGTAAAGACCATCAGAGTTCATCATCATCATTTAATTTCGTGACGAACGCGATTTTCAGTTGTAGAGCCCAATCGAATACCTCTTCACGTGAAACTCGTCTCCGCGAGAGCTGTGCCTGAAATTTCGATTGAAGGAAAAGGTATCCTCAATTATCACCAACCGATGCGTACCTCCCAAATATTCACGTGACACACGATTCTGACGATCTGACTGATTCCAGGAAGGTCCTCACTTCGGCGCTAGAACAAAAGACGATTGCATCAGTCGCAAGGGAAGAACGCCGAAGTAGTTCGGGTATTTTCAAATTTCACCAGGTATAGTCGAATAGGGCATGAACAATCGCTGATTTTCTAGGAGCTGGTTTGTCCGGGCGAGGAGCTAGAAATTTCTGCAGTCGAGAAATCACGAAAATCCGAAAAATCGAAAGTGTGCGAAAACGGTAGCTGATGGAAACAAACGGTCACCGGATTCGGAATCCCTGACCCCAGTTCACCCCAACCTAGGTATCAGCGTGCGCGCACCTCGGAGACCATTTTTGGCGGGAAACCGCCTCTAAGTTCGGCGGGGGTACACGCGGATCGTAGATTGGTTTCGCGGTAATCTCGGAGACGGTGAAGTCGATTACGGCGAAGTCGTAATTTCAAGTTTCCGGGAAATCACACCGATCAGTGTGGAACTTCGTTGTTCGGAAAAGGATTCAGGACGGTTAGGAGACTGAGGTGTTCGACTTCAACAACGAAGTCCAAGTCAGGGGGTTCTGTCACGGTCGGTTGAAGCGGGCGGGACACGGAATTCGAACTTGGGCTCAGAAGGATAAGGTCTTCGGTGTGAAGAGGGGCATAAGCATGGCCCGTAAGCGAAGAGATATTGCGCCATTGACAAGGGGTTGAAAACAGAAATTCTTGCTCCTGTTCACCACGTTTCCACACCCGCTTTACAGCTCACGAAGATTGATCCGATCCCGTATGGGAGTCTTCCCCCACTAAAGATCTTCAAACCCACCTTAGCGGCCCTACAACCGCTGACGCAAAAAAATTAGTGACGGTGCTGGTCGTGATCTACGATATTCAACCAGATTCTGACATAAATTGCGCGGACGGTCAGACCCGCCGACGCCAACTCCTAACGTTGGTCGATCCCACTGAAAAGTCCGTCCCAGTCACTCTGTGGCACCCCTTCGCCGGAACCGTAAACGACATGGAAGGCCTCTGTGCTCTGTCCCAAAATGGCGAGATACGAGACTTCAGGGGAAAACGGGATTTGTTATATACCCCGTCGACCCTTATAACCGTCACTCATTGTCAGTAGTGGACCAAGGGGGGTGGCGGAGGGGGCGGCATTCTAAGAGATTCAGCGAGAAAAATAGAGACTGGACGCCCCAATCAATAATAATAATATCAATAATCATGCTCCGGAGATGATTCCAGATATCTGATTCAAGAACGTTTTTCTTTCGCGAGAATTTTCTCCCCGCAAAGTGTCGAGGAGCCTGAGATTCGAGCTCGAAGGGCGGCACTCTGGCACGGACCGCCCCTGCCGTCACTACCTCAAACGACAGCAAGGAAACGACGGACCACCTGGTGGTCCACGAAAGGAATATACACCGTATTCCACGACATAGAAATTCAACCCACGACTCTGCTCAACTCAGATGAATAAACGCGACACACAGTGTCCGTTCCTTGTGCATGTTCGTCGTTCCCCTTTCGTTCCCCTTCGTACGTTCAACCTTTGCGAACTGCTTCGTTCGAACCTCGCACAGAGTTTATCCCACACTTCTAAAGCGGTTCCACAAGTGAGAACTAGTTCACCGATCGTTTTACTCAGCGCAGCACTGATCAAGCTCGCAGCTCGAGCGTCATCTCTTTGCCATTGCTTGAGTGCCTTGTTTTCGGCTTCCTTTGGGGTTTTCGATAACGTGGGTTCTCGGCTATCCTCGGCTATCAATCACATATTCCAGACCGTGGGCGCGGAACAGCATCTTCATCTGCCATTTCCACTTCGCCCAGTCCGCTGGGCCTTCCAGCGCTCCCTTTCGTTCCCGTTTCGTTCCTTCTGTCCATTCCGTACGTGTCACAGCCGTCTCTACCGATCGAAGTTCCCCGGGCGGGGGTTTCCCGTCACCCCCAACGGTAGTGTCGGAGACACTACCAACTTCAAGTTTTTTTTTGCAGGGCTAATCATGAGCCTCAGGTCCGAGGCTCCAAACTAACTACATCTGGAGATATTGACCCCAGAATTTGAATTGCTCAGCCAAGAATGTGTCACCGGCTCCTATGAGAGGAACGAAATGTTTCCGCAATTTCTCCACCACATCGATGTAGGCAGGGTTCTTCTCGTCTGGAACAGCGAGCAGCAGACAGAGAACCCCAGGGCCAAGCACAAACACAGATACGAATGCAATACCGTGATATTCAATACCTACGTAGTTGCTACTTGGACAGAGTAAATGAAAGATTTGGAATGAGATTATTTCCCTCGGACTTTCTACCCCTATATCGTCCTGCGCTATTCCGACGAAGTTGGTCTCGGCAGTCTCCGGAGAGCGATGTTATAGTCTTTGAAGATCCTTCTCTGTGGATCGATTACGCAATTAGGAGGAAGTGTCGATGTCTCACGCATCGACCGTGAAAGGAAACTTTCAGAGGAAGCAGCGTGAGGCCGTCCGTAAGGTTTCTCGCAGGTGAGCTGCTCTGTTGTGGAAAATGGGGGTTCTGCCGTCCATGGCCTGAGCCTATTCGTGATAGCACTGCCACGTGAGTTCAAAACGATCGAAACTCGTTTCAGCATGAGAAGCATAGCCTCATCTGGCCATCATCTGAGAACGACTCCCTTATCTCTCGCGAGATTCTTCAGAAAACTTGCGCTAATTTAGATACACAGGCTCGGTAGAAACTATGAACATCTGTCACTTCGAAGGCGGAATGAGTCCGTGTTGTGCGTCTTGACATCGGAATATTCTCCATTCAGTTGCCGCAACGCCGAAAGAGCTCGAAATGAGGAAACTGAGCTGTGCACTCCCCGTGTTACTTCAATGGAGCCTCTGTTCAACGTGGGGCTCATGGGGAGCTGAAGCTGATCAGTACGAAGAAGCTGATCCGATGGACCTGGTGATCTCAACAGAAGGAATCATACGAGATCATGGCCTACAACCTACATCGATCATGTTCTTGGACCTTGGGAGCATACTGAAGCACGGAAGTTTCCGAACCAACGCTACCTTTCTCTCGCTGCAAATCACTTCTCCGAGTCTTAGAAGACAAAGATTTGCGCATGCTGAACTCTGGCAAGCTCTCGCTGCACCTCAGAAGATCGTAGTGATCCTGTCACAGGCTGAACGTTTGAAATACCGCGATTTCTTCATCGGAGATTTCACCCAGAATATCCGTCACAAGTTCTTGTTCCTTGTTTTAACCATCACGGATGAGCAACTTCGAGCGAAAAGAAATGACCCATTCTTCCTGGGGTCCTTCGTGATCTCCTCAGTCATCTGGTCGGGGAAAAGCTGTTGCGCTCCGAGTGCTTTGAGAACCGTGACAATTCTTTCTGGGAGGCCATGTCGAAGCCGATCGGCGCGTGTGAGCTAGAGCCAGCCAAGTGTCATCTCGAACGCTTCGACGAGAGGCTGGCGGGCTTTTCCAGCTCGATTGCCTTGGGATACTATGCACAAATCGAATGCAACGCTAGCCGAACGATCCTCAACTACGAAGTTCTGAACCTAAGACATGAAAACGCGAGCAGCCGATTCCTCAAAGGTTCCTCCCTCAACGTGCGAGACTCGATTCCCGATTGTTATTCCCTCATACCCTTGGCTCCAGTTGATGTCACGGCACTCATGAAGCCTTTCAAGGAGGAAGTTTGGTGCCTCGTTCTGGCGGAGGTTGTTCTTCTGAGCGTCGTTTGGTCTGTGATTGTGCGAAAATCGGCCCTAACCTTCTCAAGCGACATTTCGCTCGGCGTTATTACCGTTCGGGAGGTGAAACACGCTCCGATAAGTTTTTCCGGGACATTCATCGGTTGCGTAGCGCTTGCTTTCATTTTCCTCTTAGGAAAACTATTCTCGAATACCGTTATGTCATCGTTTCTGGACCCGACAACCAAGATGCCCGATGATTTGCCCCTGACCAAGTGTAAAATGCTCTCAGTCTGTTGGAACAAGGACAATCTCGATGGTTTCCTCAAAGTCTCAGCGGTTTGCGACCTTCCGACTCCCATGTGGAGCGCCGTTAAAAATCCATTGCAAAAGTTCGCAGCTAACAGGAGTCAGCCGAACTATCGGACTACATTCGTGCTCGCGCTGCCTGTGAATATCGCCTGGAAACGTTCTCGACAGCTTCCTCTGGTCGCAGCCCAGACCGGCAGGAACATCGATCGGGTTATTCAACACGGTATGGTATCGGCTCCGAGGCTCGACATCTTCGAGTTGACATTATTTCGCAAGAATCGACTCAAAGAGATGAGAACGAAAAAAACAAGCTGGTCATTCTATGCGGGTGTCGTGTCGGCGGCGGTGGAGCTGGACCCGAACAGAATCCCAGGCAAGTTTGCGACGTTCGAAACAACTAGGGATATATTCGACTGGAGCAGTTTCTTGAAACTACAACCCCTGATCGCATTCTGCCTCCAGCTCACCATGGCAGCTCTCGGCATTGAGGCATGTTACGCATACAGATGCAAACTCGCCTGCCCTGTCAGGTTTGTGTTCGCGTTCCTTCGATCCGTGTTTACAGCTTGCCGTACAGCGCCAGGGTTTCTACTGATGATTGGATTTAGCTATCAAAGCGCCACTCGGTCGGCATAATTGATATTTGCCTCACTGCGGTCAATCCCGATCCATGTATTCCGCACAGAAGCGTTTCCTTAGGACAGATGGAAGAAAGCTGGCTTCGAGAACAGGCACTTGCTCACCCGCTTCGCCTGTCACAGACGGCTCCCATCACAGAGTATGCACACGGCAAGACTTCAACGAAGCGACCGATTCATGCTCATGTAAACTATGCGGGGACAGTTGTGAAACATATCACTTGATGAAGTGCCCTTCCAGGGTTTCCCTGAACCAGTTAACATAACCTACGTATCGAAAACTGATCCTCAGTGAATAAAGAAAGATGGATGTACAATTGATATTTGCGATCCCAGAACGAGTCGGAATGCGGCTCTCGAATATCTCTTGAGCGTCTGAGCAGCATACAGAGAACTCCGGGGCCGAGCAAACACCGATGCTGTTTGGGCGCTGGTCGGTAGATGCAGGTCCGGATGAGTAGCCGACGTCTACGCTGCCCACGAAATGCTCGGGATCAGACAGATCCACAAGTTGTATATTGCTCGTCGGGCTTTCATGTCCCAATCGCGAAAGATCCCTGAGAATATAAGGTTCCCCCTTCCCGTGGTCAACCCCCACCGCCCCGCGCGCAGACCGACAGTCTTCTCTATCCGGCTCAATCTCAGAACTTTCTGTCGCCACACGCTCAGGAACCGATTTTCGAAGATATGGGGCTGCCTCCCTCGTAAGATTCGCTCCCTCATCTCCGCGAAGAGTTCCTCAGGAGAAGTCACAAATCCGCTCATCTGTGATTAGAATATAGCTGTATCAATGATGTACATACAATTATTTTGTGGTATTCATAATCTACTTGGCGTCAGCCAAGACTTTTAAACCAAGAGCTCATGCTGTGAAAACTAGCAGTTCCAAATGAACCAAGCTCTGAACTGAACTGTACGGTCCGAACACTCTCTCGGAAGCAACGGAACAATCAGACACCGGCTCTGAATTCGCTCTGGAAGTTTCACCAAGAATTCCGGGGAAGGATCTACGCCCGGTAACGCGGTTACTTTCGATTCGAACCATCCGAGCAGTTGCGTTGTGCGTGTTCCTCGGAACTTTTACCTAGGTTTGGTGATGACCTTCGGGATAGGGCCACTCCGGTTGTCGGTTCCGTATTCGAGGGCAAGGGGGTCAGTGTGTAGGTCACGAGAAATTGTAGCTCCGACGAGGTCGTCTGGTCAAACTCTCGGCTGTGCCTTACAGATCCGTGATGAACCGTCCGTCTCTGACATTGAGCGCGTCATGGTTGCCGCGGATTGGAGAAAATTGGCGTTCTGAGCCCTGTTGATCGAGTTCCTCTCTGGTGGACCGTCTGTTGTTTCAGGAAATCCGCCCGCCGACTCAGGGTTGTGTTCCCGGCTGATGGTGCGGGTAGGGTGGTATTCTGTTTATTGCCCGCGGTCGGCGAGACGCGCGTTTCGCCTCGGAAGGAATGTCGCTCGAGCATTCAGAATGCAGGGAATGCAGACGACGGAAACCATCCAAGGGTTCGCCCCTTCGAGTCTGGCGTCTCAGGCGGAATATACGGTTTGGCAGGAAGAATGACATGAATCATCTCAGAATTAGATAAATGTTTGTAGTCGACAATAATCAAAACACGTTTCAAGATCCAGCCGCATCATTGAGGAGGAAAAGCAGTCCGAGGCTACTGAACATCTGAGACCGCCCCCCTCGAGCAATTCCTGAATCCGCTACTGGACTGTAGATGGGTCACTAGTGGATCGGCAAGAGACTGCCTCGTGATGCTCGAGGTTCAAGATGCGGTTCTTACGTGGATCCCAGGCCAAGCCAGCTTGCAATGTATTTTGGGAACCGGTCCGCCTGAGAAAGTATCATTCAAGCTCTTTGACGCCGGGGTTCTCGAACTGTGTGCCGCCGACCCCAAACTGCCGCGGCACTCTTGGTGCCACACCTGCATGTCCTACCGGACTCCATGCTTGGCGTGCCGCCACCAAAAAAGGTTGAGGACCCTTCCTTTGACGGTTCCCCCGGCGAATCCATCGGTTCCGATGAATGGAATCTTCTTCAGTAAAGACCATCAGAGTTCATCATCATCATTTAATTTCGTGACGAACGCGATTTTCAGTTGTAGAACCCAATCGAATACCTCTTCACGTGAAACTCGTCTCCGCGAGAGCTGTGCCTAAAATTTCGATTGAAGGAAAAGGTATCCTCAATTATCACCAACCGATGCGTTTCTCCCCAATATTCACGTGACGCACGATTCTGACGATCTGACTGATTCCAGGAAGGTCCTCACTTCGGCGCTAGAACCAAAGACGATTGCATCAGTCGCAAGGGAGGAACGCCCCGACGTATAGATGGCTATCACGGCAAATTTCAGGATGAAAGGAGCAACCGCTTCTCCCCGATTCGGGTGGCCCTTCCTGGGGAGTGGCAGACTCTCTCCATGACTATAATTATGAAGAAATCATACGAGCAATATTAATCTACGATAATCATGAGCCTCAGGTCCGAGGCTCCAAACTCACTACATCTGGAGGTGTTGACCCCAGAATTTGAATTGCTCAGCCAAGAATGTGTCACCGTCTCCTATGAGAGGAACGAAATGTTTCCGCAATTTCTCCACCACATCGATGTAGGCAGGGTTCCTCTCGTCTGTGCTGTTTTTTGCAGGTAACGCAGCGGCTGAGGATCGATTTGATTCGCTGTCGAGCGCGGGTGATCCAATAACGCTTTCGCAAGGCAGAGAGAACTGTCTGGACGCCGAGATGGGCATGGAGCCGGTGCTCCGCGGCGATGAGGAGAGCGGCGAGATGGGACCTTCCTGAAATAACAATTGGGTTTTTCTCATCATGGCCGAAGAGCTTGCCCTCACGGAGTCGAGTCTTGGCCCTCAAGACGCCGGAATCGTCCAGGAACAGCTTGAAACCATGGAGTTCGGATTCTCGCGGCGGGTTGTCGTCAACGGATGCAGCGGCAATCTCAGGCGCGAAGAACTCCTCCTGGGCGACTCTGATGAGGAAGATGAGAGCCTCCTTGCGAGCATCAGCTGCATCGAGCAACTCTCTCCGACGCATGACACGGATGGCCCGGAAAACGTACTCCACGACTCGGAGCACCCTTCCCAGAGAGCTGTAGTGCTTCATGTTGACCACCTCCGTGCGGCCACCACGCGAGACGAATGCAGCGACGATGCAGCCTCGCATCTCCGCTCCAGCAACTCCGAATTCTGGCTCGATGCTCTGGCCCGGTTGGCTGATGGGTCGCTCTGGTTTCGGCATTGTCAGCCAGTGCGGGCCCCGCCACCATGTCTGCGAGTCGGAGAGCTCCTGCGCCGACAATCCGCGAGTGGAAACGTCCGCGATGTTCTCGGATCCGGCGACGTGGTACCACTCGTGCGCCTTCGAGGAACGCTGGATTTCAGAGATTCGGTTCGCGACGAAGCTTTTCCAACGGCCAAGGGAAGTCGAGGTGCACCAATAGTAGGTCACCATGGAGTCGGTGTAAAACGAGACCGCGGACACCTGCACGTCCAGCCGGTGGAGGATGTAATCTCGAAGTCGAACAGCCAGCACGGCGGCCATGAGCTCAAGACGGGGAGACTCACGGGCACGCGCGGGGCAACGCGCGTCTTGGACATCAAGATTGAAGTGTCCGAGGATCCATCATCGTAGATCGTTTGAAGGTAGGCAACTGCAGCGAAGGCCACTGAAGAAGCGTCACCAAAGAGATGCAGATGACGCTCCACGCAGGAGGCTCTGCGAGCGGCGATGCAGCGAGGGACTCGGATGGATGATAGCAACGCGATTTCGTCACTCCAACGTCTCGCCGCCCCGGCCGAAGCCGCGTCCAGATTGTCATCCCATTGTAGAGACGTGGACCACAGTTGTTTGAGAATCAGCTTTCCTCGGATGAGAAACGGTGCGAGCCAACCGAGAGGATCGTATATCGAGGCGACGATCCTCAAGACGAAGCGCTTAGTGTTGACCCACGCACGAACCAGGTCTTCAACATGCTTGAGATCGAATCGGAAAACATCATCACCTGGCAGCCAGGAAACTCCGAGTACCTTCAGGAGTTTACCGGCCTCCAAGTTCAATGCGGCTTCAGGAACACCACGACTAGTAAGGTGCTCCGCGAGGCAACGAGAGGACGTCTTCCACTTCGCGAGTTCCATTCCGGCGGAACTCATGTGATCTCGGAGGGTGTCAACGAATGTTCGGGCTTCCTCTTCAGTACGAAAACTTCGGAGGAAGTCATCGTGGTAGAATGACTCGCCTAAGCGCAGGGTTGATTCGGGATCGACTTTGAGGAAGTGTTCTCGGGGAGTGCAGGCGAGCAGAAATCCACTGGGGGTCGCTCCCCACGTGACCTTTTTCATCTGGTAGCATCGGATACGTTGGTCGCCGGGTCCCTGCCAGAGGAACTGGAACAGGGGTCGATCTTGCTCTATGATGTTGATGCAGAGATACGCCTTAGCGATATCGGCTGACACAGCGATGGCGTGGAGACGGAAGTTCAGGAGAAGTTTGATTATATCGGGATTCAGGTTGGGACCAGTTAACAAGTACGAATTAAGTGACCTGCTTCCACGACTAGATGACGAACAATCAAACACAATTCTCCACTTCTCACACTGGGATGTCTTCGTGACCACGTGATGATGCGGCATGAAGTAACGATGACCCTGTGTGACGGCAGACCCCACGACATCAACCGGAAAGTCTTTAACCTTTTCGGCGTGACCCTTCTCAACGGAAGCCATGAGCTCCTGGTCGTATCGGGCATATATCTCGGGACTCTTCCTCAAGGCGCGCAGTTTGTTCTGAAGGCGGCTGAGGGCTGACGGAAAGTTGTTTTGGAGCTCTTCAATCCCCTCTCGATGCGGCATGCTGACCGTGTATTGATTTCGCTCGTAACGGACACTCCTCCGGAACTGATCGATGGCGCTCTTTTCATCTGCGGTATACGGAGATTTCTCCTCCTTCTCAACACCGATGGCTTCGAGCTCCCAAAGCTTCTCCAAATCACGAGCGCAGCGGCTGATGCTTGCGATGCAGCAATGGACGTTGGCTCGAATCAGCCTTGGACGCGGCTCGACTGCGCATCCAGACGCGCCGCCGATAATCCAACCAAGCACCGAGTTGCGAGCGACCAGCTCTCCCTCGAGTCTCTTTTCTTGGCCGACGTGGGCGATCCTGAAGAACTGATCTCTCCCAACGAGAATTGACACAGGAGCACTGGTGATGTTCTTGGCGAGCGCTGTGTCGGCCAGCACGTGACATGAGCCGAACTTCTCGATCATGCGCCGGTCGCGATCCGAACACTGCGGTGAAGGGTTGGCTCTGAAGTCGAATTCATACGCCTTGAGGTCCACCCTTTGAGCGTCGTGGACACTCTCGATCGTGATTCGAAATTGCTTCATCAGGATATCCCTTTCATCCGTGAAGGTTGCGAAAGCCATGCGAGCAGTAGATATTGGAGCACACTCCGGCAACGCCTTCACCAGCCTCGGATGCACGAAGGTAGACGAACTACCGCTGTCGAGAAACAATCTTGCCGGAATCCGCCGGGCGCCACTGATCACGTAGGCACTGGCAGTGTGCAAGAGCACCGCCGCGGGTTCCTCAGCGTGGTCACCCATCGTCGTGACTGCAGCCGCGGTCTGCTGCGTATCCGGAAGGTGCATGACAGTGTAGTGCTCGTTGCTCTGGCATTTCGCACAGGCGTCTTTCGGTCCCGGGCACTGCGTGTTCTCGTCATGCCGGAAGCGAAAACAGCGGCGACAGCGTTTTAACCGGTCCAGGACCTCATGACGACGGCTGATGTCGAGGCTCGCCTTGCACTGCGAAGGTTTGTGACCGCCTTCCTTGCAGAAGAAACACACTTTGGCACGGGTCTGCGAACGATGGACGGCAACGACGGTTGAGCGCTGGCGTGAAGGCGGTGGAGAACGGTTTCGATGGCTTCGCCTGGACGGTTCGGAGCTCTTGCGTTGTTCTCCATCTTCGGAGCCTCGGTGAGTTTTGAGAATGAGCGCGGTACGCTCGCGATGGTTTGCAAATCGTCGAAGGTAGTCGATGAGAGCGGTGATCTCGTCCGCCGTCCTCGACGAGAGGGAGCTGGTCGTGGAAGCGTTGGTATCTTCGGAGCGTTCTCGATCGGTGCGTGTCGCGGTTTGCCGACCAGTTGATTCCGAAAACTCGAAGATCAGATCAGCTGGAACTGAGGCGAGGAGAGCCGGCTCGATGGCAAGAGCGATTTCTTGCAGTGGGACACCAAGAGCCTGCATTCGTTGGATGCACGACTGAACGACGTTGAGAACACTACGCAACCCGGTGAAATCCGACGGCGTTTTCATCCGGGGCATTCTGAAGAGAGTTGACATTATCTGCTGGCGTTCGATGTCGACCTGACCGAAGGTTTGCTCGAGCAGGTCGAGAGCAACGTCGAAGTTGGATTCTACGATCTCGAGCGATTCGATGAGCATCTTGGCCTCGCCTTTGAGAAGCTTGCGGAGAACGATCAGTTTGTCGAGATTTGTCAGCCTCTTCTTTCTGTCGATCCAGTTCCGAAACTGGGCCATGAATGAACGGTAGTGTAGTCGGCTTCCATCGAATGACTCCGGCGTGACGTCGGCAGGATTTCGGTAGCCGCCGCCACATGAAGGAAGCGGATCGAGAGCGAGCAACTCCGTGATATCGGACGTAGGAGTCGCCGTTGGTGGATTCGTGGGCATCGCGGGATTCGCACTCTGAGATTGGATCGGCGCGGCAGGTTCGGTGCGAAGGCAGTTCCGCAGGTCTGCCATGCACTGCAGGCCAAGCGTTCGGTGCTCACCATAGCAGTTTGTCTCCGCATCCGCATCGGCATCCGGCACCTCAGGATGTTCGAGGATATCGGCATCGAGCTGCCAGATCTTCTCAGCGTGGTCCCTGGCGATGTCAAGTTTGGCGCGTATTTGGCTCGGATCCACGTTCGAGAGTGGTCCGGCCGCTGCAGCGGATGCGAAGCTGGCGATTGCTTTGAGGCGATTCACCTCAACCGTTCGAAGTCGGCGAAGAACGGGGATTGTGCGGGTCATCTCAGGGCGATCCGGTCTCGGTTCAACGGGGTTAGCTTGCGATTCACCTGGCGATGGAGTTCGGCGTGAGCGGGGTTCAGCACACTCGTCGTGGGCAGGAGTAGCGGGTTAGATCCTGGTCACGGCACCATGTCATATTTAGCGTGGAGTGATACCTGGCCCCGAGGCCGATTTCGGTGGTGAATGGAGCAGCGGCATGCAAAGGATGACTTCTCACGGTTCGGGTTCACAATTTTGACAACTTCCACTTTATTCGCTTGCTCATAGTTGTTCAGCGCGCGCACTACTTCTAACGATAGATACGGTCGAGATCTGGAACGATTCTTGGATTCGATTTAAATTATGGCGCCAAGTCGAGGAGCGCATTATTGACAGTCTGGAACAGCGAGCAGTGGACAGAGAACCCCAGGGCCAAACACAAACACAGATACGAATGCATTGCCGTGATATTCAATACCCACGTAGTTACTACTCGGACAGAGTAAATGAAGGATATGGAATAAGATTACAGTCGTATCTCGACTTACGTCGGTTTGACTTACGTCGGTTTGACTTACGGTGAGGGGCTGTAGGGACCGAAATGTTGCAAATAGAGCACAAAAATGATACTGGGGAGCTATAATTTCGACTTACGTCGTTTTTCGACCTACGTCGCTCCCTCGGGCACCAATTACCGACGTAAGTCGAGGTACGACTGTATTTCCCCCGAACTTTCTACCCCTATATCGTCCTGCGCCATTCAGACGAAGGTATCCTGGATCGATGACGCAATTAGAAGGAAGTGTCGATGTCTCACGCATCGACCGTGAAACGAGACTTTCAGAGAAAGCAACCAGAGGCCGTCCGTAAGGTTTCTCGCAGGTGAGCTGCTCTGTTGTGGAAAATGAGGGTTCTGCCTTCCATGGCCTGAGCCTACTTGTGATAGCACTGCCACGCGAGTTCAAAACGATCGAAACTCGTTTCAGCATGAGAAGCATAGCCTCATCTAGCCATCATCTAAAACGACTCCCTTATCTCTCGCGAGATTCTTCAGAAAACTTGCGCTGATTTAGATACACGGGCTTGGTAGAAACTATGAACATCTGTCACTTCGAAGGTGGAATGAGTCCAAGTTGTGCGTCTGGACATCGGAATATTCTCCATTCAGGTGCCGCAACGCCGAGAGAACTCGAAATGAAGAACCTGCGCTGTGCACTCCCCGTGTTACTTCAATGGAGCCTCTGTTCAACGTGGGGCTCATGGGGAGCTGAAGCCGATCAGTACGAAGAAGCTGATCCGATGGACCTGGTGATCTCAACAGAAGGAATCATACGAGATCATGGCCTACAACCTACATCGATCATGTTCTTGGACCTTGGGAGCATACTGAAGCACGGAAGTTTCCGAACCAATGCTACCTTTCTCTCGCTGCAAATCACTCCTTCGAGTCTTAGAAGACCAAGATTTGCGCATGCTGAACTCTGGCAAGCTCTCGCTGCACCTCAGAAGATCGTAGTGATCCTGTCACAGGCTGAACGTTTGAAATCCCGCGATTTCTTCATCGAAGATTTCACCCAGAATATCCGTCATAAGTTCCTGTTCCTTGTTTTAACTATTACGGATGAGCAACTTCGAGCGAAAAGAAATGACCCATTCTTCCTGGGGCACTTCGTGATCTCCTCAGTCATCTGGTCGGGGAAAAAGCTGTTGCGCTCCGAGTGCTTTGAGAACCGTGACAATTCTTTCTGGGAGGCCATGTCGAAGCCGATCGGCGCGTGTGAGCTAGAGCCAACCAAGTGTCATCTCGAACGCTTCGACGAGAGGTTGGTGGGCTTTTCCGGCTTGATTGCCTTGGGATACTATGCACAAATCGAATGCAACGCTAGCCGAACGATCCTCAAATACAAAGTTCTGAGCACACAACTTGGAGCGGTGGGCAGCCGATTCCTCAAAGGTTCCTCTCTGAACGTGCGAGACTCGATTCCCGATTGTTATTCCCTCATACCCTTGGCTCCAGTTGATGTCACGGCACTCGTGAAGCCTTTCAACGAGGAAGTCTGGTGCCTCGTTCTGGCGGAGGTTGTTCTTCTGAGCGTCGTCTGGTCTGTGATTGTGCGGAAATCGGTCCTAACCTTCTCAAGCGACATTTCGCTCGGCGTTATTACCGTTCGGGAGGTGAAACACGCTCCGATAAGTTTTTCCGGGACATTCATCGGTTGCGTAGCGCTTGCTTTCATTTTCCTCTTAGGTAAAATATATTCGAATACCGTTATGTCATCGTTTCTGGACCCGACAACCAAGATGGCCGATGATTTGCCCCTGACCAAGTGTAAAATGCTCTCAGTCTGTTGGAACAAGGACAATCTTGATGCTTTCCTCACATTCTCAGCGGTTTGCGACTTTCCGACTCCCATGTGGAGCGCCGTCAAAAATCCATTGCAAAAGTTCGCAGCTAACAGGAGTCTGCCGAACTATCGGACTACATTCGTGCTCGCGGTGCCTGTGGATCTCGCCTGGGCACGTTCTCGACAGCTTACTCTGGTCGCAGCCCAGACCGGCAGGAACATCGATCGGGTTATTCAACACGGTATAGTATCGGCTCCTAGGCTCGACATCTTCGAGTTGACATTATTTCGGAAGAATCGACTCAAAGAGATGAGAACGAAAAAAACACGCTGGTCATTCTATGCGGGTGTCGTGTCGGCTTCGGTGGAGCTGGACCCGAACAGAATCCCAGGCAGGTATGCGACGTTCGAAACAACTAGGGATATATTCGACTGGAGCAGTTTCTTGAAACTACAACCCCTGATCGCATTCTGCCTCCAGCTCACCATGGCAGCTCTCGGCATTGAGGCATGTTACGCTTACAGATGCAAACTCGCTTGTCTTGTCAGGCTTGTGTTCGCGTTCTTTCGATCCGTGTTCACAGCTTGCCGTACAGCGCCGGAGTTTCTACTGATGATTGGTTTAGCTATCAGAGCTCGAATCGGTCGGCATAATTGACACTTGCGACGTCACTGAATCATAAGCTCTCAAAAAGCAGGAAGTTTCTCAAGCCTATCATGGATGATATCCGCAACCGTTCGGCACGCGTTCATGAGGGAACAAATGATCCAAGATTTGTCAAAGCACCCTGTCCTCGTCAGTAGCGTGGGGACGGTGAAGGGTGTCATGCGCGCCCCTTCCCCCGACCCAAAGACCGAGCGAACACCGTTGTAATGTTCAATACCTAGGTTGTTATCACTGGAACAGAGTAAATAAACGAAATGTAATGAGATATTTCTTTCGGACTCCCCGCCCCTTCATCGTCTTGGGTAATTCGGACGATGCTGTTCTCGGAAGTTTCCGAAAACCAATGTTATAGTGCGTGAAGATTCTTCTCTGGGGATCGATGACGCGACGCAATTAGATCGGTATGTCGACGTTTCTCGCGTCGACATTGGAACAAGACTTTTCGAGCGAGCAGCGTGAGACCGTCCGTAAGCTTCCTTGCAGGTGAGCTCCCCTGCTGCGGAAAATGAGGGATCTGCCTCCCATGGCCTGAACCTGCTTGTGACAGCAGTGTTACGTGAGTTCAAGTAGATCGGAACTCGGCTCAGCCTGACTAGCATGAATGACGAGTTTGGAACAATACAACCTTCTGTGGCCATGATCTGAGGACGACTATCTGATCTCTCGCTAGATTCTTGAAAAAACCCGCGCAGATGTAGATATACAATCTTGGTAGAAACCTTGAACATATGTCACTCCAAAGGCGGGATGAGTCCCTGTCGGGCGTCTTGACATCGAAATATTCTCCATTCAAGTCCCGCAATGCCGAGAGAGCTTGAAATGAAGAACCTGAGCTGTGCACTCCTGGAGGCTGCACTCCTGGCTGTGCAATGGAGCCTCTGTTCAACGTTTGGCTCATTGGGAGCTGATTAATAACAGTACGGAGAAGCTGATCCGATGGACGTGGTTATCTCAACCTAAGGGAACATACAAGATCATGGCCTACAACAAACATCGATCATGTTCTTGGACCTTGGAAGCACACTGAAGCATGGAAGTTTCCTAACAAATACCTTTCTCTCGCTGCGAATCTATTCCCCGAGTCCGACCAAAATAGATTTGCCTCAGAAGATCGTGGTGATCATGTCACAGGCTCAACTTCGAAATTTCCAGGTTTTGTCTACGGAGATTTCGTCCAGACTATCAGTCATAATTTCGTGTTCCTCGTTCTGACCGTGACGAATGAGTAACGAACAATAATGAGCGATCCATCTTGGGGCTATTTGTGATCTCCACAATTGATCGGGCGGGAGGAAAGCTAAGGCGCTTCAAGTACTTTGAAAACTGTTACAATTTTTTCTGAGGAGAAATGTCGAAGCCCATCGGCACCTGTGAGCTTCAGCCAACCGAGTGCCATCCCGCGCGCTTCGGGGGAAGGATCGCGGGTTTTCACCCCTTAATTACCTCTGGAAACTATGCGCGAATCAAATGCAACGCTAGCCGAGGCCGAGCGATCCTCGAGCACGAAGTTATGGTGACAAGACGTGGAGTCGCGGGCAGCCGATTCCTCTTCGGTTCCTACCTAACCTTGGTAGACAGCAGCCTTGATTGTTATTCCTTCATACCCTTGGATTCCGTTGATGTCATACCACTCGTAGCGCCTTTCGAGAAGGGAGCCTGGTTTTTCATTCTAGCGGAAGTTGTTTTTCTGAGGAACATAGATTGGTTGCGTAGCGCTTGCTTTCAATCTCTTCATCGGAAACCGCTGCTCGAATACCGTGATGTCATCCTTCTTGGAACCGACAGCAAACCTGGCGTACAATTTTGTCGTTAAGATTTCCCGCATCGTCTCCGGAAACGAGAATTCGAGAGTACCATATAAAGGAGCCTGACCTTTCGCGGAGATGATGCTCGCATTAACCAATAACTCTGCATCCACTCTTTCCTCAAACTCGGCGTTGGTGCTATACATTTTCATGTGATGAAATTCGATCGGCATTTGGCGACAGTTAGGTTCATCTGCGGGGCTTCATCAAGGTGTTCGTTATACGCGGCACTTCAGGTTATCACCCTACACCAGCGGTTCCCAGAGTAAGGGGGGGGGGGGGTCCTTAGCAAAGACTCGACTTTGGAATCTAAAGCTGAAACTGACAATGAGTTGCTCAGTTTTTGGGTTTCGATTCGAGAGGCATATCCGACGCTTTCAGAGGAGGCTCTTCGTACACTCTTGCCGTTTACTTCATCATATCTTTGTGAAACGGGGTCTTCGGCCATGGTGGGCATCAAAACCAAGGTTCGGAACAAACTGCAAGTCGCAGTTCACTCCGCGTGAACTCAACTCGGTTGGGAATCGACTTCAAATACTTACCCTGAAATCCCGCACATAACGAACTTTGCAGATAACGAACTTCACGGATAACGAACGTAACAAATAACGAACTGAACAGATAACGAACTGCACAGATAGCGAACTTGACAGATAACGAGCTGTTCAGATAACGAACTGCTCAGATAACGAACCAGGCGAATAGCAACGCCTTCTAGCGCTCCGCCTCACGTCCCCCGAAGAGCTCCGTGACGTGGTTCGTGTTTTTGTTGCATTTAAATTATTGATCCCCGACGGACTGCCATTTCGTGAAGCATCTGGAACCCTGACTGCGATTGATGTGACCCTGCATTGCTAACACTCATCATTCTGATCGCGTTCCAGGCTCGTTTATGCGTAGCATGGCAGGATTCTACAGAAAACGAGGAAGAATCTCAGCTTGTTTCTCCAGCGTGGGATAGCGATGACTGAGATGGTTCATTTTCAATACTTTTTTGCATGGATCACGGTTGATCACTCAATCGGTGATATGGTCCCGCCGTTTTTATGTTCCGTCCGGAGAGTACTGTATTCCGGTTTGGTTCCCGGAATTCATCGTGTCGCCGAGTCGTGAAGAATTTTGGAGCTGATATTCTTCTTGGTCCAATTCTCAGTGTTGATTTCATTTGGTGTAAATCGATGTATTCGGTGAGGTTTTAATACATACCCACCATGTATGCTATCATGTGGTTTTCCTCGATGCCCGCTCCAGATACGAAAGATCTGATGGGGCTCCCTGAGTGGTAAAAAGCTTCACGCAGCGACTACAACACCGGGAAAAAACCATAGACATGATTTTAAACTCCAGGGCGTGAATCAAATCGCCGCAACGATATCATCCTTTCACCACTGGAGCAGAAATCGAGGTTCGATGCATGAGGTAGTCAGGGGACGAGGGGCGTCTCAATATTAGGGGGTGCAAGTCTGGAAACTGGTCGTGCAGTGCGATCGTGTGCACGACGACCATAGGCTAATAGTCACGTCAAGAACGCTTGTGCTTCTTGGTTTGACCCTCTCCAAGAGTAAACACGACTAGTCACTCGCCAGCTCCCGGCAAATCACGGCTGAGGCAACGCCGTTAAGTACCACACTGCAATCTGAGGACTGACCTCGTACAAAGATCTATGTCTCCTGAGCATCTACGACTTGGAATTTCGCAGGGTTTCACACGTCGCATCTTCATCGTTAACCGACTTTTAACGCTCAGCTCTATCTAGGGCCCTCAGTTTCGAACTTTGGAGTCTCATTCCACAAGATGGGGCGCCGTTTGAATACTCGGTACCTCATCATGTAGGATCCATTTCGCGTATTGCCGATCTATTTCAGATGCCTCCAGCGGACCGGCATACCCACACGGTCGCAGCCCGTCATTAGGACCCTGATGTGAGGTCGCTCCTCTGGCTAGTTCACAGGAGTGACTCATTGGGACATTCCCGTCTTGAATGAATTAATGCACAGTTTTGGGCCTCGATCACTCGGGCCCTGTCTGTTCAACGACCGCTGCAGCATTCCGTTCGCGTTGGCGAGATCATTGGAGGAGACTGCATTATTCATCAAGGATCGACGAACGATCTTAAGCTCAAAGTTTCATACAAGACAATCGGCCTCGCATCAAGATGAATCTGTGGACGATCGTCATTCCCCTCATGTTCCTCACTGGTTCCAGTCGTGTATCGGCCATCATGAGCGTTGGAATGGTGTTGTCGAGTTGGGATACACTCATAAAAAAAGTAAGTTCGAAGCAGCTCACGGAATTCTCCGATTTTACTTGACGCGCTCAAGAAGAATCGCTGTCGATTCAACTTGCGCGACGAGCGGCCACCATCGGAATGATTCATTTCAGGTTTGGCATTCACGACTGGAACAGTGGTTTACGCCGGGAAATCTATGGCGATCCTCACGGAAGCGCTAAAAAATGAGGAGGGACTGCCAGACAGAAAGATTGAGGTAAGACACCAACATGTTCGGATTAAATTTTCTCGTCAAAGGTACCACCTCGGAACGAACGCACGAAGCTCTCCCAATATCCATGCCCCGTAGGATTGTTTGGGTATGACAGAGATCCCTTCTTGTCTGGGAGAAATATACCAAAATGGGTGTCCTGCGCATCGAGCTTGACAGTTCACCCGATGTAATTTTTCTATTCTCACCAGATCTCTCTGCTATTTTGTCCGCTTCGTAGACGAAACTCGTGTCATCTTCCAGAATCATAATTCAACTGCGGCATGTATGAGAGACATCATTCATCATCATGAGTGGTTGATGCTGCCTTGAGAAGGGCACAACCGCGGCTGTATCCATCCTGCGTTCCCACCAGGATTCCTCTGCCGAATTAGTTGCGTGGCTAGGGCTCCCTAAATGTATTTGGCTATGGTTATATTTTCTCGACGAACGAGAAATAATAAAGGTTATGGTTATCAATTGATCCTCCCATGTGTTCTTTACATTGTTTTGTATCCATCACATGCAAACCCCTTCTTGGGGCGAGTAGCTCAGCCGATCTCCCGGGTTTCTTTTTCTCATTTCTCCAGGGTTATTCCGGTGTCCCACCATGTCTCCTGATCAGGCACTGGCCGTCTAATGCACAGTCCTTTACGAGTAGAAGTCAGTCGCCGGGCGGTGATCTGTGGGAAAAAAACAGAAACCGCCTCCCAATCAGAGATTACAATGGGAAATAGGCCGCTTGACTCGACTCTTTAAACAAAATCATGAGCGCCGGAACGATGTTTGTCTGAGGCTCAGAACGTTCATCAATTTGCCGCTCGAGCGATGCCGATTCCCGGGAGGAAATCGGTCGTATTGTAACACGACAACCCCGAGGAGTATCATGCGATCTTCAGATCACTGCGCCGTTTTTTTCACATTTAGTGGGTCAAGCGGTTCTCCGTTCAGGACGACTCATGAACGATCTGTTCACTTCAACATGGGCGCGGCGATCCTGCGATTTTCTCTTGTCGCCACAGGGAAATCCGGCTCCCTACTGCATATAGCATTAGCTAGCAAACGAGTGAGCTATCGGCCAGCTCACACCGCTCTTCGAACGGGAAAACGCAGCGTTGCCCTCTCAAGATAGTCACGCAACGATCACAATGACCCGGGCTCCAGGGGAGCCCAGATTCTGCCAGTCTTTCGCTTCCATAACTCGCCGCCGAACCGTGACTAGGTTGGACGATTTCAGCCAGGGTTCCCCGAGGGAGATGATGCAAGACTTCGTTTTCCCTGGTTGGAAACTCGACAGACCCGATTCCGCAGATGAGTTCAATGGGTATGAAACTGGCGCTCTACTCAAGTCATCTGGGAGTGGTCAACAGCCTCCACGTGATGCATCAGGTATCCTAAAATCTACCGTTCGGATTTTTCACCGCGTCGTAGGGTGGACATCGCGAACCGAGAGAGATTACGACAAGCGCTAGCGCTACTCCACTGGAAAAGCCAAAATTGCGATCCACCCTTTCCGCCCGGGTCTTCTCCAAGGATCTAAGTAAGTTTATGAGCTGGAGTCTTGGTTTTGTTGATTCAATGATCTCCGACCTTCCCTCTGGAAGCCCACGAGAAAATTGACTACGCTGGAATCAATTTCCACCGACTGGAAACTGACTCCCTGCCAACTCAATAAAAGATCACTACGAAATATTCGTATTCACACTCGAGAGTTATCAACCTGTGACAAAGAAGCTCTCACCAACAGCGGGAACATACTTGACCGAGTAGAATCCGAAGAATCTAGATCACATCATGGTCATGATAGCGACGACCTTTTACTTTATCCTGAAGCCAGGCGTTGATAGTGAAGCGTTCTACAGGCGTCTCCACGAGCACACTTTCGAAGGATATGTCCCTCCATCGAAGTGCTTCAAAATCTACGCCGGAACTATTGGCGCAGTTCCGCTTTACAGGAAACATGAACTAGCTCCGGGGAAGAAACCGAAGGGTTCTTCCTTCTGACGGGGAAGATCACCTGCCCGAAAGAGTTAGCAAAAACTCTGTTTGCATGGGAGTACACGTCGTTGATCACTCCTTGGGACGATCAAGAAGCCGATTTCAGGTGCGAGAAACCAGAAATAGATGTGGGTAGACGCACTTACTTCTTTTGGGACCGCGTTAGGTTCGGTGAGGTATTTTTAGACGAAGAACCGAATAACCCCGAACACTAACTGAAGGCAAAATCGCGATCTCAATAAATTCTCGGATTCATTTTCACTCTTGTACGATGCGTTCTGGTCGTGGACTAGCTCTGCAACCCTTGACTTGTCCCCGATTGATTGGTTCCTCCGAACTGTTCTTATGTTAGCGAAGATGGAATGATCCACGGAGTCCGCGTTCCTCGAGATGCGAGGTATCACGAAATCTTACCCGAAGAAGGAACCGGCGCTTTGCCCAATCCACCAAGTGAGATGGGAGGGAACGAGGTAAGCATCGAGCGGGATTACATTTCTGGAACCCGGGTCGGACCGATCTTATCCCGGGATTCAGGCACCGTATTCCATCCTTAAATGACCACGCACTGTATAGAATTGGTTTATCTCTAGCGAAAAAACTGAGCATTCGTTCGAATTCTGACCAATTTTCCGGGTTTTAACGGAGAACTCCGTTTATAGGCGCGTTGGCCACGGGACGGAAGTGCCTGTTGTTGCTGTTGTTTTTACCCTCTCCCTGCAAGAGTGTGCGCTAGCAGTTCGCGCTGTGTGCTGCGCGCTGTGCTGCTGCCGCGGCCAGCTCGCCCCATGTGGCGCGGCGCAGCCAAAAGCGAACCCTTCTAGTGAAGAGACATGCAATCTCGTTGGTCCGTGTTTTCTCTGACAATGAGTTGGTCCACGGCGTTGCCGAGAGCCACTGCTTTGCCTCTGATCTCATAGCGTGTCTGTAGCGTCCATCGTGATTTAGGCTCGTCCGTCGCCGTGAAGCGGCAGCCTGCAGCTGCTGTACCCTGCTGCAACTGACGTTGTCACGCTTGAAGGTCTGCCGCAAGCTCCTCGAGCATCGCGAGCATACCTGCTTATTGCCTCAAGCATTCCGTCGACAACATGCACAGGCGCCAAGCTACCTGCTGAAATTGCGAGTCCCTTTGTGCTGGAGCGAGTAATGTTTCGCTGCGTATCAAATATGATTCTCAGTGTGCATTGTGCATGAAAATCTTGATCTCACTCATGCCGGGGTCCAAGTCTCATTGTTAATGACGTCTGTTTTCCAACATTCTCTAGAACAAATCGACAAGATCTCATTGAGATTCTCCGCCTGCGTTGCTATTCGGCGTACCTCGCCGCGTGTTGGGGGCGCGCGAACGATGCGGTCATCGAGGTCGTCTGTGGCTAACCGATCAAATCTGCCGCTAACGTTGTTGTCTGTCAACTCAGGCTGACAATAGGACTCGTTAGAATCTCGGCCGTATCACCGGCTATCCGAGGTGAAAGAAGTTGTCGAAAACCGCGCGTATTCAGTTTGAATGCGAACGATGGGAGAAACTTAAGAGCGGCGGCACTGCTATGAACGACAGCAGCGGCCCGAGCGCACACACTCTCACCCATGCTGTAGTCGGAGAAGCAGAACAGGTAGATTTTTCCGAAATCGCTTCCACCATCATCTGGCCGTCCTACAGTCGCATTCTGTTTGCCAGTGCCACGAGCTTTCTTCGAGCAGGTCGACGAAACATCGTTGAAACAACCCTACGCAATCCGAAGCAGCTCTTTCATACGGCGCCGGCGCTTCAGCCATCAGATTCGCAGCATGCTGTCTTTGAGTCCTTCCAGGAGCAACAATTGACCGTGAGCAGTCTGACCCTATGTTCATCGTCAGCAGAGCATACTTGACACATGTGACCAATCGATAACTTAATAAGGATTCGAGGAATGGTGTTCCGGGACGAGGAATGGCTAGCAAATAGATCGTCGGCACTGATGAATCAGAGCATGTGATCGATAAGCGCTCCCTTTTGAATCTTCCGCTCGATCCCACTGACGGATCTGGGATGCGAAGCATGACTCTTGGTTAACATGATCAGCACCGGCAGCATGATCTGGCACTGATATATGATGGAACCTATCTTCGTCACGCCAAGACTGTCAACAGTTGCTATCAGAGGAAGACCTATTCTGCACAGAAAAAAAAAACACGCTCTGTAAGCCGTTCACTGTTTGTCCAACCACGGGATACGTCGTCGACAAGTTGGGGCCATATACTGCGAACCTCAACGACCCTCGCATCATGGAGCTCGCTGTAGGGCAGTGATTCTCAACCGGGGGCAAGTGCCCACTTTTGGGGGCATGGAGAGTTTTCCGGTGGGCAGGGCGAGATCGCGAATATTTCTATGTAAAACAAATTCTCTCATTGCTCCCGCAAATGGATGAGCTGTGGATGTACAGGTTTAAAGTGTGCTCGGGCTCTCCAACTTGGAGCTGGTTTTCATACATATCTTCCGTCAAGCGTTAGAGACACCAACACCGAAGTGTGTGAATACCAACACTGCCAATAATTTACGAGTGGTTTCTCGACTTGAGCATCTCAGCAGCGACGTCGATGCGCGGCACGCTATCTACATCCCTTGCACGCATGTTCCGATATGCGCCCTCAGGTTGTTGGATCTGCGATCTTGTTCACGAAAACAGGCTGAACTGTCACAATAGTGCTGTTCTTCCCCTTTAATGTGGTGATCAACGGTTCATATAATTTACGGAAGGGGGGAATACAATGAGTGATTGTGTGATTGTTTCGCAATCATAACCATCGATAGGGAGAGAGGAGGGGTCATGAGGATATTTCAGGCCTGTGACTGGGGGGGGGGCACGGTTCAAAAAGGTTGAGAAACACTGCTGTAGGGGATTCAGCTGGTCTTGGGGGGCTCCTCAGGCCTGATGATATCTGCTTCGTAAATCGAGGATTCCGAGACGTGGTAGGCCATTCGGAAGGGAAAGGTCTGAAGTTATACATGCCGAATACGTTCCGAAAAGGTTCCGAATACGTTGTGCCGAGAGGTTAAGGAAAATGGATGGAACAGAAAGCAGAGACCTTGGGCGGCCGTGACATCCGACTCTGTTCCGGACTTTCCCGAACTGACAGAGAGAGAGATCTGAAGATCCTTTTCACTGGGACATATCAGCTTTCTCAATCGGTTTCATACCTCGCTGAGATGTTGAGCGATCATGGCACCATCAACCTGAAAATGCACGTCGATAACACCTGCATTCTCAAGATGGAAGCTCAATCCCGTCATGTGAGAATGAAGACTTACCGGTGCTACATCGAATACGCGCCGGACTCGATTGGTCCCGCCGCAATAAAACGTCATTATTGCGAGTGTGCTAAGGGGAGCCGCACCGTCGGTTGCTGCTTACTTGGTGCGGCCGTTGTGTACTACCTCTCTCACGCGCGATATCTATCCAGAATCATAAGACCGGCAGAGATTCTGAACTCCCTGTTTCACGATGGGGCATGTGTTCCAGTTGTCGAAGAAGACAGTGAAAAAGATTGAGTTGATGGTGACTGTCGTGTAAATAAACGACATTATGTGCCATGGCAAGATCCGCTTTTTCGTGTTATCCGCAACTCAACAAGCTTGAGCAGGCTTCTCATCATGGTAGGCAAAGTTTTTCCGGCATTTTATCCTCGTAAGCATGGTTCTATGGGTTAGACCAGTGGTTCTCAAACTTTTTCGGTCTGGGCCCCACCTGATACTGACCCCGATACCCAGACCCCACCTGACACTGACCCCGGTACCCGGGCCCCAACTGGATCTTTGACACACCAGGGACCTTCTGGCCTGACTTTCAAGCCATATTTCGCATTGAGAACACTTGATTCGTAACGAGAATGATTTAGTACCTGTTCGTATGAGGCTCCATCGATGATAAGTTCTAGTTACAATGACCATGCGATAGGTGAGCGTGTCGCCGGCGGACGACGATCAGAAAATCGAAGTCGATGCTCATGCCGGTCAGTTCAAGTCGGAAGAAACTTGAGAGCTGCAATCGGATCTCAGATCTGTTTTATGCTTGTCATCGCATAAATGCAAGCTTACACAATTATGATATCGGTCCCGGGCCCCACCAGAAAAATCGTCAGGCCCCACCAGTGGGGCCTGGCCCCATGGTTTGGGAACCGCTGGGTTAGACTGAGAAAAGCTTGGATTAAGACCCGAAGAACTAATCCGATCGGGATGAAAATTCTTGTGCATCTTCATGGGTGCAAGGGCCTTCTACAGGTGAAGACTCATCAAGGAACACGGAGTTCTTCATGGTTTTTGAGCCCAAAACATCTTTGAAGTCGAAAAAAAAACAACGAAGAACAAAAAAAATCTGCGCCAACAGCATGATTTTGTAGCCCTTAACTCTAGTTTTCGAACCCATCCAACCGGGACTTTCTATCTATCACCGTTTTCGAATAATAATAATAATAATAATGACACTTTATTCTCATAAAGGATTGAAGCTTGGGTACTAGGACCCTATCAACAGTAAAATCTCAACGTTTGTTTCACACAAAACCAGAGCTAGTGACTCGCCAAGCGAACATACTGTTCACGGCATCCTTCCTTGCTATGAACTTCGACCGGTACACAAACTTCGTTCTGGTTATCGTCTCCATTTTGTCGAAGAAAATATCACTCAAGTGAGCATTGCGCTGAATTCTTGCAAATGTCTTCCTGTCAATGTCTGTCAGGAACTCCTTAATGTCTAGTTTTTCGATCGATTGTCTATCTACATTGCATCTATAGGCAATCCTGCGCCGGAATTTGTCGACGACTGATTGCAGTAAATTGAGATCTTTCTTCAGTGCGGGATGCCAGACGGCTGCCGAGTATGATAATATCGGGAGGATATACGTTTTGAACAGTCTCTCGTACACCTTGATGTCTCTCAGGGCGAACGTTCTAAGGATAAAATTTGACTGACGAGCCGCCTTGTTGACGACCTCCCGCACCTGTTCACTAAATTTGAAATCGGGTGTAAAAATGACACCTAGGTCCCGGGCTCTCGACGTGGACAACAATGTTATGAATAACAACGGTTTTTTGATTTCCAAAGATGTGCGTTTTACTCGAAAATCACGCTTTCCGGGAAACTTCTGTCCGGGCGAAAATGTTCCTCTAGCCGAGGGCTATCACCCCGCACAATCGGTTTCCGAAAACGTTGCAGGCCCAAAACCCCATGCTTAGTCGGCTGTACCGTTTCATTGATAGTGGACCCCCGATAGGTACCTGACGATTTTGTTTTCCGGCCAACATTAACCCAATGAAGGAAGAACGGTCCGTGATCCGCGCCATGCTTGCCGATTCCGGCTTGTTGGCTGATGCTGAATGG
The DNA here is from genome assembly GCA_031001835.1 of Lepidoglyphus destructor. Taxonomy (NCBI): domain Eukaryota; kingdom Metazoa; phylum Arthropoda; class Arachnida; order Sarcoptiformes; family Glycyphagidae; genus Lepidoglyphus; species Lepidoglyphus destructor. Next base: position 344,188 of record JARNKU010000140.1, read on the forward strand.
ATGGCAGGGAGGTTCATCATCTGGAATGTTCGTTATTCGAGGGGGTCTGTCATCTCAAGAGTTTTCCATCCGTGGAGGTTCCATCGTTATCTGAGCAGTTCGTTATCTGAGCAGTTCGTTATCTGGGCAGTTCGTTATCCGTTACAGATCGGTGATGAACCGACCGTTTCCGACATCGAGAACGTCATGGTTGCCGCGGATTGGAGAAACATTGGCGTTCTGAGCCTTATCGCGGCTGATGGTACGGGTAGGGTGGTCTTCTGTTGATTGCCTGCGGTCGGCGAGACTGGCGTTTCGCCTCGGAAGAAATGTCGTCCGAGCATTCTGAATGCAAGGAGCGAAGACGACGGAAACCATCCACGGGTTCGCCCCCCTCTAGTCTGGCGTCTCAGGCGGAACACACCGTTCCGCAGGAAGAATTACATGAATCATCCCAGAGTTAGATGAATGTCTGTAGTCGTCAATATTCAAGGAAACGTTTCAAGATTCAACCGCATCATTGAGGAGGGAAAAGCAGTCCGAGGGTACTGAACATCTGAGACCGCCCCCTTCAGCAATTCCTGGATCCGCTACTAGACTGTAGATGGGTCACTAGTGTATCGGCAAGAGACATGTCCTACTGAATTCCATGCTTGGGGTGCCGCCACGAAAAAAGGTTGGGAACCCTAGCTTAAGCGATTCCCCCGGCGGATCCATTGGTGTCGATGAATGAAATCTTCTTCGGGAAAGACCATCAGAGTTCATCATCATCATTTAATTTCGTGACGAACGCAATTTTCAGTTGTAGAACCCAATCGAATACCTCTTCATATAAAACTCGTCTCCGCAAGAGCTGTGCCTGAAATTTCGATCGAAGGAGGAGGTATCCTAGATTATTATCAACCGATGCATACCAGCCCAATCTTCACGTGACCCACGATTCTGGCATTTGAAGCTTACCTCTGGCAGTCGACATGATCATAATCTCTGTTGAGACATAATGTGATCGATTGTAGTAGCCTCTTCTTTTCTGAGTCCTTTCCCGGACCCACAGGCTCTCGACAACTCAGTAACGGGGGCTTGAAACCACGGCCGGTGATGTATTCAACCAGAGCCTGTTTTCGAGCCACGTAGAGTCCTTGACCGTTTGGTTCAGGTTCAATCCATCCTGACATCTCCTCTGGAGAAGATGAGAAAGATCACTTCTTCCCTCTTCCGAAGAACCTACCGCCGCGATACAAACTCTCGCATTTGGTCAATGCCCTGGATCATCGTGGCTCTCACCTTCGAAATTGAACCTGTCCGCTAGTTCAAGAGTTTTCTGCAGCCATTCCAGGAAGCTTCTCACTTCAGCGCTGGAAAAAAAGACGATTGCTTGAGTCGCAAGGGAGGAACTCCCGGACGCATCGCCTGCTATCAAGAGGTGACTATCATCATGAAGAAATCATACGAGCAATAACAACAACCCATCAGTGGGGAAACTTGGTTCTCGAATAACCGTTGTCTCCACGATCTACGATAATAATGATTTTCACGTCCGAACTCACTACATCTGGAGGTATCGACCCCAGAATTGGAATTGCTCAGCCAAGAATGTGTCACCGGCTCCCATGAGAGGAACGAAATGTTTCCGCAATCTCTCCACCACATCGATGTACTCAAGGTTCTTCTCGTCTGGAACAGCGAGCTTAATGACTCCTCGGTGAAGAGCCATATTTGATATTTCTACGCGATAATATGACGTGGAGCTCTCACATTTCCTTTTGAGAGCATCAGGCAGGAGTTCCAGGTCGGGGTATGCGAACTGTACACAGTCTATTTCTCTTTCGTATGCTGCCACTCCACGGATCGAAAATCTAGAATTTAGCAATAATGCTTCCCAGGCGCCACATTTCCCTCCTGGTGGCGAATGTCGGTCAGGACAATCACAGTCCCTCCTTACCTCGGCGCCCCCTGAATTACGTCAGCGCAGCCAACTCCGAGCACATCCCCACGCTCGAAACAATAGCCACGAATATGGTGGTAGGTGAACATGAACACCGGCCTGGAATCGAATTCATTAGATTGATGTGCTCTACGTCTTGTGCTCTACGGAGAAGTTTGACAAAAGATTGCGACGCCGCGACCAACTGATGCCCGAACTAAGAATGTTACCTTCTACTCTCGATCGCCTCCATCTCTGGCGTTACCAAAAACAATCCGTCGCGATCAATTTTCAGCGGATCGAAACCCTGTTGCGCGGCGAAACGTTCCAACAAAAACGGAGCATCCTGCGGACCCGTTTCACCTCTGCTCGATAGTTCTTGTCGTTGACGCATAAACTCGAAAAACTCAGGTGATACCGAAACCAATCTATTCTCCCATTTCACGCCGACTCTGTTCTGGTAATCGAGAAGCCTGCTGAACCAAATCAGACTCAACTGGGTGTACTGTTCATCTATCGGATTGAGGACTTCGAAACTCTCCTCATCTAGAGCATAGTCGAGTTTTTCACACAACGAGTACACATGACATTCAAAGGTTCTCCCAGTGTTTCCATCTCTCATTGTGACCTCGTTTCTAATCCAACGAGCGACCTTGATCCAAAAACTTATATCTTCGTCGCTGATCTCGAAAGTCTCTCCGGATAGTGTATCAACATTTGTGTATCCATCTCTCCCCGGCTTTGTTATCAACTCCCCGGCCATATCGACCTGAAGGTCTTTTTCGATAAACTGCTTGATCACGAGGAAGCTGTCCAGTAATTCAAGGGTCACTTCGGTTTGGATTCCGTCCGCTTCAATGATGGTCAAGTTAGACAATCCTTCATCTTCCATTGACAATTGCACAACTAACTCGATTTCCGCTGCCGTCATGTTCGTCGTTCCTCGTATGATGCGATTCCGCACGAAGAAATACTTTTTGTCTGAAAACTCTGCCTGTAAAGTCGTCAGGCGCTCCCGTCTCCGACTGCCGTCGCGTCTAGTGGTTCGGAACGTTGGGTTTTTGTTATCGACCACTGCGAAATCAGCCGTACTGCCACCCCGAATGATCTCAACGGGCTCGTTGAGGGTTTCCGATGGATCCCAACACCACATCAGGGCGCACACAGCTATGGCGCACCCGAGTATCCCAAGAGGCTCAACCGCAGTGTTTCCGTCACCTCGGAGACGTAAGTGTCTGAGATTCAAATTAATAACACCCAAGAAACTCAGAAGGAGAGCATGGAAAGGTAATATTTCATCGAGCATTACTTCACAGTACGAAAGTCATTGAAACTCTAACTTTGTTATTCATGGTCGATAGACATCGCCGTGCATGGGTCCGTGATTGCCGCTTCGAATTCCGTGGCGAGCCTGGCCTTCTTCACCGGAGCTGAATACGGAAACAAATTCGGGTTGCTCGACTCCTAGAGACGAGACATACTTCCGAAGTATTCCGCGCAGTAGCTTATCTAGCTAGAAGCCAACGATGCTTTGACCTTTGTCCGTCCCAAAATTTTCGAAGCTGGCTCCGTCCATTTGCGGAAGTCGATCTTCATCGCCCAATGTCTTTCCCGAGAGACTCGCCAACAACGTAAATAGAGGATCCTGTCGATCTGATTCATCGCGTGGTGTTCCATCGGAGCCAAACACACAAACTAACGGAATCTTTTCTCATTTTTTCTCATGAAAAATGTTCTCTGCAAAACTTCATATGAGCTATATCGCACCCGATCTATATAGCCAATGTCCTTTCCAGGAGACTCCTCTGCAACGTACGAAAGGAACTGATCAATCGTCCAGGCGATCATGGAGGGCAATCACACGAATAAGTGGGCAAACGACCAAAAAAACACTTTTTCTAATAAGAGCTCTGGAAAACTTGTAATATACCTTCGGGACCTGGTCTGCATAGCCCATGTCCGGGAGGCTTCCCGAAAACAATGACTGACACAGTGAAGATACGGTACTTGTGGGACAATTTTGCGGCTTTGCACAGACCACTCTCAGAGCTGAATCAATCGTGACCTTTGCCGCGAATTTTGTTGAAGGTAAAACCTCCATCCGAGGGAGTCGGCGTCCTTTATTTCTGAGGTCAAGCTCGCGTTTTCCGATATTTCCGGAATAGTTCCAGATGGAGGGCTTGGCATCTTAGCTCGTGATCCACATCTTAATACTTCTCCTCATCAAGTTCCTCCCAATGGCAAGGGAGCGCACTCAGAGTCCGCGTGATACATCGGAACGGAGCACCAATATCGCCGAAGGCTCCATCCAACGCAGGAACAATGCTCTCGAAGAAGACCGCCGCTTCGAAGAGATCTAGGGCGAGACTTATGATCATCCTGACTCATGAGAATCCTCCAGACGATCCGACGCTTATTGCCGAACGCACGCCTCCTTGCCACTGACGAACTGGAGCTCCTAGGGCACCATCGCGATTGGGACTCTAGGGGTTCTGGGGTCGTCCACCGAGATATTCCTTCGGGACCTAGGCAAGCGCATCGAGCTGACCTCCGGTGACAGTAGAGCTGCGAATTCCTGCTCCAGGGGGTTTCCATCGAAGTCCAGGAGGGAAACGCTGCGGCCGTCAATGGGACACTACCATCAGGGGAGAGCTTGATGGTATTGGCTAAAACTGTGATATTTTTCAACCTGCCTATACAACTCAATGAAATTTAAATTAATGGTAGCTCCTGAGAAACTTGGTTGTCGGAAAACGCGTGCATCCCGGGAAACCTGTAAGATGGACAAGGAACGCAGATTTCCGAATCCAACTAATGGAACTGCATCCTAAATGGAATGTCGTCGATCGCGAGAAGACGAGTTGCGTTGCGTCGCGACCTCGCAGAGATTTCAACCCCTGGAAAATCAAACTCTATCGAACTCGGTTGATTTCTATCTGATCCTCTCCCGATTCTCCACCAATCTGCAGCGAGCCCACAACTTCCGGCAGAGCGTGGTCACTCCCATATCCAAGATTTGACGCCGAACTTGGTCAGCAAACAGCGTCCTATTGCAAAATTGAGCATGACTTTTCGTTCGAGGGAGGCTTCGATGTCGATATGGACTGAATCGAAGAAGTTCGCTCTCGCCTTGGCCTTTGAGTGGCTGCTCGCTGTTGTGTCGCAAGGCAATCGATCCCTATCGCCAGTGTCAACGATCTTCACTCGGAACGCGTATGCAAGATCTCATGATAGAATTCTGGCTCCGTCTTACTCTCGGATTTTCTCAATCGTCAGGCCCTATCGGCGTTGGTTGTGTCAGCGAATCAATTCCAATGTTGCAACTTAAACCAACATCGCGAACAAATTCTCTGGAGTTTCGTCGGGCGATTGAAAAGCTGCCGTCTGTCAGGCGCGTAAACTCTTTCATGCAATGAATGAAGAACAACCGAACTGAACTTGAGTCGGCGTGTAAGCGCCTGCTGCGCGCCAGGTACTACAACGATGATCCATGTGATTCAAATGAGTCACCATCGAACCGGCCGAGTAGTAGCCTCCGCGCGGATTGCTCGCTGAAGTCTATGAAGATACCTCAACTGTACTTTTAATTCACGTTAAGTGACCAAACGATAATCTCGCTCAAGAAAAGAATGAATCATAGAAGAATGAATGAATCAAAGAACAATTGCTGCAGCAGCGATCCTTTCTGCGTCGAGCAATCCGTCGCGCCCGAATTCAGCGAGTGCTCTCATGCGCACATCACTTTTCCTCCTGTTGAGTATTCTCCTGACCTCGGCCATGAAGACTTCCTTTTCTACTTTTATGGGGCTTAAGAATCCTGAGAGCTGCTCCCAAGTTCTTTGCGGGATCTTCATCATAGATCGCTTGAAATGGTTCATGTCCATTTTGGTGCCCGGAGGCCGAGTTTTCAGAGCGAGCAGGTATTTGTTCTGCACACCGAGGAGTCCACAATCCTCAAGTCCTTTGCGGAGTTCAAACATCACTGGCTCATTAATGACCGCCGATATGGATTCAGCCACAAGGTGGACAGTGTAGGCGTAAAAAGTTGGAAAAGCTGCTACGACGCGTCCGATGGTCAAGAGCTTTGGTGGTGCGCTCATTTGCGGGAATAACGGCCTCGCAGGAAAGGGTCTCTGGGGGTTTGGGGGCGGGCTGACGAATTTGTACTTCCGTTGAAGCTCTTCTAGTATTTCCACGCCTCGAGCGGAGGTGACTCCCGGGCGGCCAACCATGGCCGCGATGTTCGTCCCTCGCGTATAGCATAGGCCACAAATTGAACTCAAGTCTTGAAAGATTTGTTTCCTTGCCGCGGTTATGCCGAGGTCCATATGGGCCACCGTTCCCATTGCGAAAAGAGTTTTCTGATGTATACCAGATCGACGCCTTCATCAGCGGAATCTCCCGTGAGCTGCTCCCGTTCATCTTTTGCCGCCTCACCATCATCGGAGGAGAGGTCTTGCGCGACAGAAGCAGAGTGTTGCTGCTTATGGGTCCGATCAGTTCCCTCCGCGCTCGCTCCTCCGTCGGAAGCGTCGGATCCGGACAAACTCAATGCGTTGATGAGCGATGCAACAAGCTCAGCCGCTGAGTCGGAGCGTTGGTCTGGCATCGCGATTGCATCACCTACCGCGCTTTGAGATTGTTCGGCAGTCGGTGGTTTCCTTTGGTCCTGCTGAGATGCAACGGATGGTGACGATGACATGCCATGGGCTCCGTTCGGCACAGCTGCAATGCATATCGATGAGATTACAGATTATGCGTCCCTATCCAAGATCAAGATCAGATAGAAAGCGTTCACTGAACACACTGAGCCCACGGCCCGCTGTGCAACGACTCGGCGTCGTGGGGGGCTCGATCACGCGGCGGCGGCGGCGTCTACAGCCATCCTAGACTGCAGCCCTTTTGGCCAGAATACTGAGCCAAGGCCATCAGAAGGGGATCTCTGACCCACGGTCACATGAAGCTCTCAAAAAAAGCAAGCTTCCTCATTCCTCGCTGCCGAACTTGCCGAACTTGGGAGGAATCCGTAGTCACGGGAAAAGACGTTCGAACTGAGACCATAAAACCTACCAATTTCCGATGATTCCTCCCGAACCACGCTAACATCGGGGACGGGGGAGTCCCGTCGGCGATGCTCGAAGAAGGACTGTTCATGTAGGACGGTGCAACACACAGCACGATTTTAAACTTGGACTTGTTATAGGAGCCACAGCTCAAGAGTCGATACACAGGAATCGCAACGAATGGACGTCAGCAGTCGGCACTCATCTTGTAGCGACTGGCTGGCAGCAGTCAGAGATTAGCGTTCTACAAGCATAAACGATAACGAATATTAGCACGTTTCTACCAACATGTCCGATGATTAGAGCGCGGATGTTCATGCATCGAAAAACGTGAAAATATGCATGCAAATATGCAGGGAAGACAACCGAAATATGCACGATATATGCACTTTCCCTATCATATACTGTTGGTCACGTTCATCGTATATCTCTATTGTAGTCTCCTTGAAAGTTTGACTCCACCAAGACTCAAACGTGAGCTCATAACTTGCAATGTGTTACTCTAACCATTTCGACGACCAGTCGGGATCGATGGCAAAATTTCAATGATTGCAATGACAAACGAGTATCTTCCTCGAGTTCTCGAACGTGAGGCATCGACGTCGACCGCTGAGGATGTTTTTCAGCATCCAAAAAATCCCTCTCATCCATTGAGGTGATAGGCGCATATTGAAACGATGCGAGCTCACACTGACTACGTTTTCCAATCGAGTACGCTGTGAAGTCTCTGCGCAGAATGTCGGCAATGCCGTTCATCTTCTGCAACATGTTGCGTCAGAAACGTTGCGATGAATGTTCAGAATGTTCCGCTCTCGGGCCTCCGTAGTGAAATACCAGGATGGGATGCGTTGCGCAAGCCGAGGTAGACTTCGACTCCCTTCCCGAACCTTTGGAGAAGTTCTCAGCTGCATTAAAATCGTTGAATCCCACGGATATTGGGAACGCTCATTCCCAAAAGAGACGGAGAACCAATCAAAATCCTCGAAATATGCGAATCCATGCACCAAATCTCGTTCCATGCATTTCCGACCCAAAGCATCAAAATTATGCATTTGCATGCATTCTATGCATTATGCATGAACATCCGCGCTCGACCGATGATGTGCATCGTTTCCGGTAGTTGCTCCAGTGGCGGCACCAGCAATTTTCATTTGGGAAGCTGGGATTTGTCTACTTCCGAAATTTTTCAGCTTCAGTCCGAAACTCAGACACGGTGCGGTCTGTTCCGCCTCGTTTGTATACTGTCTCTTGAGAAACTGATATCGATATGCATACAGTACATCCTCGATTATTTCAAATTTTTCTGCATGCATTAGTTGAAATAATCGAGGGTGGGCGGAAATGAACACATTTTGGCAACCTAATACCGATTTCTCAATCAGAAAATTGAAGACTTAGAAACCTGAACTCGAGACGTCGCGGAAGAAAGACTTGAATCTTATTGTGTGAAGATCCAACCGAGGTATCACAACGAAACATAAACTTTGAGTGGATGATTCATTTATTCAACTTTCTGCCGATGCTGTTATTCGGTGCTGCGGGTACGCAAACGCTGATCTGCTGCCTACCGTGTTCTTTTGCCAGTCGAAGTCAGCCTGAGAGCGATCTGTCTACATCGAGCGATATGCCATGAGCCGCTGAATCCGTTTAGGATAGGGTCTCGAAGGTCTGATATCCGCTCGGGCCAGCATAGTTGGCCGGGGCCTGACGCCATACGAAGATCCAGCGGAGCGATTTCGATGACTCTGAAGTGAACCCGTTCAGGCCAATGTGCAGCTTGAGCCAGGATGTTGACGGGCAGATCCGAATTTTCATCAGAAAAACCCATCAGGTCCTGCCGGGAGCTTCGTTGGCCAGCCTTTGAAGATTCCCATGGATCGGTATCTATTGACCGACGAGTTGGCAGAGTGGTCTAAGCGTTGTGCATCTCGAGTGCTCATGTGCGAAGCAACTTGTGACGCTCCCTCGGGCGGGAGTTGGCAGGTTCGACGCCTGCAGCCGGCTATTCCGAGGTCTCCATGGTTCCCACTCGCCACGGGCCTATGCTGAGATGGATATCTCAGGCCTCTCGGACTCCGGTTCTCGAGCCCCCGCGCCACAGCCTCTTGCGGGGGGAGGGGGAAGGTAAGCGGAGGATGAGAACCATTGAAGGGACCCGAGAGCTTCACGTTCGACGGGTGTATTGACGGGCTTCACGTTCAACGGACGCAACGGGCACTTTGTCGCATCAGACGGACACTTTTCATCAAAACGACAAGGCTCGTTTTGAAACTGTTCCCAATCTATAATCTGTTTCAAACGGTGTGTATTGTGGAGGAAACAAACAATTTCAAAGGTTCTTCCCCAATCGCGGCGATGAGTGCATTGCCCTAACCAAAACTCTTATCGAACGCAGGAGCAACGCTCTGCTCAGGGGCAAGCTCGAAGCTACATTGAGGATAAAACCCATGAGACCTGCCCCGTTGGGAGCCGAACGTGCAGAATGATCATTGCTCAATGGAGATATTCAGGCGCAAGCCGTGCTATATCGGCTGTTGTAGCGGGGATCTCGAAGTGAGTGGCAAGGAGTCCAGGAAGAGATTCGGAATGAGTGGTGATGACCTGAACGAAAACCTGGAGTCCTAAACGAACAGCTACTATTAACGAATGAGTACAACATCAATGTTACGACCAGGGCCATATTCAGCTGCAGACCATGTACACTGAGCTAGAGCCTCGGACGGCAAATACTTCTTGAGCGGCAGATTTTCCAGAGTTGACTCAATTTTCAAAAATGACGAAATCTCGTATCGAGTACGAGAAAACTAATTGTAAGAGTTGTAAGCTGAATGTGAGAGCTCTGCCCAATCATGTGCACTGGTCGCGGAATACGTACTCTCACTTCGGATAAGGTCCATGGACACGTATCCTCCAACAGCCAGAAATGGTCAAGCTGTCTTTGGATCGGCTGCGGCCGAATCGATCAGCTGGTTCAATCGCTCGGACGACTTCATCTCCGCTGGTCCTCGTCCGATCACAGCGTTGATTGTCGGGTCGTACTCGTTGAGGAGAAAAATCGTGAGCTCAACATAAGATCCTTTTCGAAATCTGGTTCAAAGATTGTCGTCTGTCGTGGAATCAGATGCAGCGCGACATCCATGGGCGTCGTCATCGGCAACGCTCCAGCTTTGGCACTGAAGCCACCAGCGATCCGGTCCGCGTCCGATCACTGACAACGTGAGCTGATTGTGAGCAACGTTGGACCTTGTGGGGTTAGCACTTGGAATGGAGTCCAGCTGCGGGTACAGAATTTCGGCCACGCTTGTGATCTTTGTGGTGTCGGCCGCCAGCAGGTTGAGCAGCCGCAGGTCTGATTCGGGCACCGTATCGCACTTCGCAGTTGAAGGGTTCACAGGTGATGATGATCTGGAAGGCTACTCGAGGATGCTATCACGATTTCAGAATCCGGCTGGCTACGTTCAAATGGGACCAGCCATCATCGCCCTCGGCGATGGACTTTGGTTTTGGAGGAGGAGCCCCGATGAAAATTCCTCCGTTCACTCCGTTCTGGTCTGAGATCTTCCCGACAGCCATGCGTCCATGTAGTATTCCTATCTATTGTTGTTGCTCAGGTTCCGAACCTACGCTGACCAAAACAAGGGAAGAGCACACAAGCAATCAAAACGCGAACCGCCGCACAGAGGGAGATTTTGCCATCTTAGGAGGAAAAAAGTCAAACTCGCCTCCGGCGTTCGGACCATGCGGGATCGATTCTCAAGTGGCTCACGGCTCAGACTTTGAAGACCGCGTTTGATTTCTCGGTTTTGGACTTGCTCTGTGCCTGTTGAAAGTCGGTGCATCTTGAGCTGGAAATCGACGTCATCTTTCGTTGAATTGACTTGGCTGCCCCGAACTCATCCACAGCTCGAGCACTCGAGTCCGCCCGGATTGGAATCTTTAGTTCAATGCCAGAATTTCATTCCGTGAGCAAAATCAGACCGGAGATCCACTTTCCGGCATTCCTAACCGCACTACCGATCTGAGTGAAATTCACTGATTCTTGGCAACTTCGACCTGATAGGATAACTACCTCAGGCATCCTTAGGCAGAGCGAAATCGGTGCCATGGCATGCACCAGCCTTCCAGCTTTCCGTCGAAACTCGCAGAACCCCCACAAACCCCCGCAAAAAAATCTAGAGGACGATTCGTAAAGGCTCCGATCCCGGGGTCGACCGAGTTGGTGATATCCCGGGATTCCACCAGCCCTCAACGAAAAAGTGGGGACGAGATTTTTTGGGCAAATGGTACTCGGAGATCCCACGCCGTGGAATTCGTAGCCGGGAAAGTTCAATCACAGCCGCTCCGCCATCACAGCCTGCTTTTCCGCCCCTCTCTCGTAGGTTTGCCACAGTTTCCATGCTCCATTGTCTGTGTGTTGTTGCTGTCGTTTGGCTTCTCGGCGCCAATCCATTTCGAGTGTAGACACCCTGCGCGCACGTGAACATATTAGTGGGAACCTTTTCTTCTTCCGCTGAGCGTGATCACGTAGGACTATTCTGCAATTATACCCTTCAATATGGAAATCTGCCTCCGGCGGCCAACCGATTTTGAAATTTTTCATTTTCTACCAATTTCATGTTCATCACTGGTTTCCAGAGGCAACTGGCACCAAACAAGTGAAGAAATAGTTTTTCCTCCCAAAATGGCCAAATCTCCCTCTGTGCGCCACTGGTCGATAAGAAAACCGCTGGGCTGCTCTGTTTTCCGATGTCTACTAATGAGATGCAGACATCGAGAGGTCTGCCGAATTTCGACCCTTTAGCTAATATCAGGTATCGCAATCAACCAGAACGTCGGGGCCTGTCTTGTCGCGAGCTAGCTGAGCGAATTCCTAAACGGAGCTATCGCCCCATGCTCTTTGATCGGCTTCGAGCTGAAGCTGTACTTCGGGGCGTCCTATCTAAATTAGCCGACTCCCAGATCCCCGACTCCGAATTCCCCTCTCTCTACGCCAACCACTCATGCGCTACCTTGCTACCGAGGATCCATCCCCGCCGAGACCTTTCGGGGTCATTGAGAGCGATTATTTCCTGAGACGTAATTCCCAGCTATTGCAAAGGGCCGCCGTGGGAGAGACCCGCAACATGCACAATAGTCACTCCAACTGTTTTCCCCATCGCGTATTGCGCGAATTTCTTGTGGTTTTTCGCGTTTCTCGGCTTTAATTCGCTCCGAATTCGCGTTCATTCGCAAAGCCCAGGTCTCGGCTGCTGTTGCTAGGGTAATTTGGAGTCGGGCACCTATGAGCAGTGGCGGCGCCAGCGGGAAGCTATCCCCGCTCCAGCTTCCCAAGTCTCAGGATCGGGAAGCTTAGCATCCCAATATTTCTGAGAGAGTACAACTTCGGTTATTTCAATCGCGATCATTTCAACTTTGATCATTCCGAACATTCGTTTCCCGACCTCGATCACTTCAACCCTGTGGAACGCGCCGAAGATGATCGTCCAAGAGCTCATTTTTGAGGGAATTCCGTCTGATTCACCGAGTTTCTTCATCTTACATTTTGGAAACTGCGGCAGATGAATATGAGGACTCATTCCCGCACTCCGATGAGCAGCTTACGATCGGAAAATCGAGATGGTATTCGGATTCATAGCCGAAACTGTTCGCAGACTGCTGCTGTCATCTTTGTGAAGCCCGTTCTCGGCTATACGATGACAATAGAATCAATATCCAAACGGAGTTGGCTACCCTTCCCAGGTATCTCAACTCCATTCTATCGTGGTCCACAAATGAGCCCTGCAAGTGCCTCCTCTCCCCCCTCCGGTTTGAATTCTCCGGTGAAGAAGATCTCTTGAAATGAAGTTCTGCTATCCCAGAACCAACATATCCCGGATCATTTTATCTCGTTCAGCCTCTGAACTCATTTTCTGATTGAGAAATCGGTACCAGGTTCCCAAAATGTGCTCATTTTCGCCCAACCTCAATTTTTTCAACTCTTTCCTGCGTTCATTCGTTGAAATAATCGAAGTCGTGCTGTATCTACCTATATCGATATCAGTTTCTCAAGATATAGTATCCATACGAGGCGGAACAGACCGCACCTTGTTTGAACTCCAAACTGCAGCCAAAAGATTTCAGAAGTGGACAGATCTCAGCTTCCCAAATGAAAATTTCTGGCGCCGCCACTGCCTATGAGTCGGGTAGTTGGGGATCGGATAACTTGGATACGACCCTTCGGGGGTTTCCTGAGAGTTTTCAAATACGTTTTTGAGAATTTTCCAGCAACTATCAAGCCTCCGAATCCTCTGAGTTTGAATTTTTCGCCCTCGAACAAGCATTTCTGATCGGGAATCCTCGTTCCGTACTCAAATGAGTAAAGTTCATGCTAGATCTTTTGGACGGTGTCTTCTCGGTATCCGCCTGGCCTTTCATCTTGGAGGTCAATGATCGTTTGGCAAACTAGGGGATGTTTGTAGAGCAAGAGGGTCAACCGTATCATGTCAGGCCGCCATCTATGACGAGGTCAGCGCTGGAGTTGTCTTCGCCCGTATGCTCCGTTGAGAATTTGTGCCCCTAGTAATGCGAGAGCCCTGGCGTGCTGGGAATGCATCAGCAGTAATATTACGTCAACTGGAGGCAGAATTAAATAGAAAGCATAAGAAAGTTCCTTGTAGAATTCCCCGTTCAACTTTGGCGGTCACGATGCTGACAAGGGGGTCCCTAATGTTGATCTCCGATTTCGCTGAAACTTGGCCAGCGTGATGTTCATGATCTACTGAAAAGAACCTTATCGGGATTTCGTGAAGAATTGCGCGGATCAGGAGATACGGGCATTTCAATGCTGCGCTCCCCGAAGAACGAAGCACATAGGGACCGGCATTCCGTCCAAAATCCCGATGGCGTTCTTTTCCGTAGATCATGAACATCAGGCTATCGAAGCTCCAGCGAGATCGGCCTCCGTTCAGAGATTCTGCCTTACCCGAGATCGTCTGTGATCTTTTTCGTTTTTGCGACAGCCATGCGTCCACATTGTATCCACATCGATCGTCGTTGCTAAGGTTTTGCCCCTACGCTTACCAACACGAACGAAGAAAACACAGAAAGAATAACACGAAACGCTTCCCGGCTATGGGCAAACCGCCGGGCCGCACTATCCATCGAAATCCGATGAGATGCTCGCTTTTGAAAAGAGACAATTCCACCCAGCAATCAGCTGTTTCAAGGTATCGCAACGAACCAGGACGTCGGAACTGTCTGGTCATGAGCGACCCGAACGCATTTCCAAGCGGCAGCATCACCCATTGCTCTTTGACTGGCTTCGGTCATCGAGATTACGAAATTCGAGCTTGAGCTGCACTTCGGAGGTTTTCGGGGGTGCTTATTTCGTTTTTCTCGCTCGAGACCCGCGATCCTCTCATTCTCTGCGAGCTCAGAGAAACCTCGCCATCTCGAATCGAGCTTTAAAAGAGCTGCAAAGTTCATGGACGCTTATTCAGTCGTATTCGTGCGGTGCCTGAACGCCTCGCTCGTGATTTCTTTGTGAAACGTTTACGGTAGTGGATTAGGCTTCTCGAGGTTGATCCTTTCGTGAGACATCGGTCTTCGCTCGCTCATCCCGTCACCGAATCCAACCCTTCCAGTCGGGTAGTAAGAAGATGAACGCCACCAAGCCTCGTTCAGTGAACCAGAGCGGTCCGTCCATGAAGCGGAAGGGTGAGGACGGAAAGCAGAAACCAAAGTCAAAGCGGCCCAGAGGAGCCGACTGTGCGCGGAAGGATTCAGTGAAGGAGAAACGAGGCACGCGGGAGAGTACTGCTCCCCTGTCGGGACTTGGCAGCTACAAGATACCCAAGCTGTCGAAGAAACCCGTAAGCGAAGCACCAGTCGAGGAATACGAGCCAGTAGCGCTCGAGGAAATCCCGGAGGTAGTTTATACACCCTCGAGGATACAGGCGTCGGTCCCCGAATACCAAACCGGGGACGACACTTCGGACACAGCCAGGCCGGCAGTCCGATACACATCGTCGGCCGGAGGAAGTGATCCGCGGACAGCCCCACCGTCTCATAGCCGCGGATCACGATACCCACCCGGCGGGGAAAATGGTGGCAGTGCTCTGATCCCGCCTGCTGTCGTCCGGGACCTTCCGCAGCGGCCCCAAGAAATAGTCCCATCATACTCTACGGAAGATTTCCTGGCTGATCAAAGCCGCTGTGAGGGGCCGCCGGATCATCTGCCGTACGGGCTAGTGCAAATGTCCGTTGTTGGCGGTGCGGGCCGCATTGAGGCCGGGCCACAGATGCGGCACTACTATCCAATGATGCCGCCTCAACCTGCGGTCCATCGAGGCTGGACGAATCAAGGCTACAGCGGGCCGTCGCGAAGAACGCTCTGCAAGTTCTTCGATGCCGGCCATTGCCGCTTCGGCCCGGGCTGCAAATTCCTGCACCCGGGTCAGAATGGCCCGCTGCGAAGATAGGCTGCTTGTAATTGGTAGATTGCTCGAAAATTGTATTTTCCATTGTTAGCCAGTTTGACAAAGAGTGTTTCGAATAACTAATAAATATTCCCCCCACTCACGAATACATCGTCACTGGGATCCGAGAGGTCTGAGATTTGCGCCTGAACATGCATGCATGCACGCTGATCTTCACGAAGTATGCACGGAGTATTGTGATTGCCAGAGAGAGTCAGTCAAAATATTGCGTGAAGTGTCGTGTGTCTGCCGGTTCACATTCAAGAATTTCTTGAAGCTTGATGTTATATCAACTCTTCTTACCGAGCTTCGAACCTGGTTGAGGCGTTCAGAACAATCCACGGTTTCTGAACGTATGTGGAACATCTGACCAACTCGCAGGGCGATGCGGAAAATTAGCCAGCCAGGATCCTGTTTTTTGGCTGGTCAAATGGAAAGACAGGAGCCGGCTGTTGCCGGGAATCCGCATAGAAGCTTCGACAATTCTTGCGAACAACCGTGCTCTGTCGTGAGATCGGACGATTTTCGGGATCGCTCCTCCTACTCCCCCCACATTCCAGGGAGGGCATTCGATTCTCCCGAGGCGATTGATTGATACAGTCACGAGGGAGATTCCGGACGAGAAACAGGTAGATGAGTTACCGGATCTTTGAGCGTCAAGGATGGCAGGACCACGGTACTTGGCCAAGACAATCGAATATTCTCTCGCGTACCCCCGGAATCGCTCCGAGTACCCCTGGGGTTCCGAGTACCCCAGCTTAGGAACCACTGCTTTCTATGATACATCAGTTGTAACCATGCTGCGTCTTGATGAGCTGACGATTCTTCGAGGATGCTGTCACTCAAGAAGGTTCAGAAAGAGACGAATCGTTATACCTATGTCGATTCTCGGTTGCTTTGGTGGTCCAGTCGGTGAACCAGTCGGTGAATTGTTTCGCATAGAGCGAGAGGCGTTGCGCTTACAGAGGAGAAGGAACGGGGTAAAGACTTAGAGACCCGAACTCGAGTTTTTGCGGAAAAGAGATTTGAGTGCTCGTGTTGGAAGATTTCACTGAGGTATCACAACAAAACATAAACTTTCAGTGGATAATTCATTTATTCGATTTTTCGCCGATTCTGTTACTCGGTGCTGTGGGTACGCAAACGCTGATCTGCTGCCTTCCGTGTTCTTTTTCCAGTCGAAGTCAGCCTGGGAGCGATCTGTCTATATCGAGCGATATGCTATGAGCCGCTGAATCCGTTCGGAATAGGGACTCGACAGTCCGATACCCGGTCGGGCCAGCATGGTCAGCCGGGGCCTGACGCCGTGGGAAGTTCCATGGAAGCGATTTCGATGATTCTGAAGTGACCCCGTTCAGGCCAATGTGTAGCTTGAGCCAGGATGTTGACGGGCAAATCCGAATTTTCATTAGAAAAACCCATCAGGTCCTGCCGGGAGCTTCGTTGGCCAGCCTATTAGGATTCCCATGGATCGGTATCTATTGACCGACTAGTTGGCAGAGTGGTCTAAGCGTTGTGCATCTCAAGAGCTAATCAATTTGTGACGCTCCCTCGGGCGGGAGGTGGCAGGCTCGACGCCTGCAGCCGGCTATTCCGAGGTTTCCATGGCTCCCACTAGTTACGGGCTTATGCTGCGGGATGGATCTCCCAGGCCTGTCGGACTCCGGTACTCGAGCCCCCGCGCCACAGGCTGTTGGATCCTCCTGCGGGGGGCCGGAAGATGAAAACGATTGAAAAGAATGGAGAGCTGCACGTCCGACGGGTGTCTCGCACACGTTGCATCGGACGGACGCTTTCTATTGGAACAACTACCGAGAAGCAGAAACTTGGTGGGAAGAGGCTATCATAATTTCAGGAATCGGTTGGCTACATTCAAATTTTCCTTGGCAATGGACTCTGGTTTTGGAAAAGGAGCCCCGATGAAAATTCCTCTGTTCATTTTCAAGCACGGCGAAGGCGGATGAGGGTTGAGGCGCTTCTTATGCTCGTTTGGGGTTGAACTTCTCTGTACACTGTATGTACCATGATTTTCAACTGTAACGCCGTGATTTGCCGCCTCGAACTACGAGCCTGCGAACGATTAGAAGAGATCTGCCATTGACCATCTGTCTACACCAGTCTTTGGACCAATACGTATATAATACAGTCAGAGTGCACATCCATTCGTCGGCCACGCATAGTCTACCTCTTTGAATCCTGACTCCACCTTGGAGCGGATTTGACCATTTTCGACCTGGGCTGCGACGCCTCTGATGAATTGCCGTTTGACAGCTGATCCGAAACTCGTTGCAAGATTTTGGCACAGCCAACTTCTGGTTCGCTCAACTCATCGCCGTCTGATGATTCCGCGTCAAATTTCACCACCAACGATAACAAGGCTCACCACCGCTCTGATTGAGAAGTTCATTTTGGACACGGGCAACGTCTGGAGTTCACGACGGAGAACGTGGAACGGAGCACCATCGCCTAACGCCACTTTTCGAGCTCTGTTGGGTCATCTTCCTCTGAGTCGGGTGAGTGAGAGTCGGGTAGCTTGGGATCGGGTAACTGGGATACGACCCTCCGGGGGTTTCCTGAGAGGGTTTCCAAGTACTTTTTTGAGAATTTCCAAGCAGCTACAGAGCCTCCGAATCCTCCGAATTCAACTTTTCCGCCCCTGAACAACCATTTCTGGTCGGGAATTCTCGTTCTGTATGCATGCCAGATTTTTTGGGGAGGTGTCTTATCGGTATCCGCCTGGCCTTTCATTCTGTAGGTCAATGATCGTTCGGCAAACCAGGGGATGTTTGTAGAGCAAGAGGGCATCCGTCAACCGTCTCATGTCAGGGCGCCATTTGTAGCGACCAGAATTGTCTCTGGTCAACGGATAGCTTGGCGCACGCGACGCGAACGCGCATGTGGCCAAGACGAGAGATTGACTGACGCTGCACGAGAGTGGCGGCAGCAGTCAAGAGAGGTGTGTGAATGAATGGTAGTAGAGAAGAAGAGTGGCAGTGGCCGTGATCACGTACGATCGGCGGAACTGTCAATGAATGACGGAGTGAAATGAAAGTGATACTAGTGAACTACCAGTGAACTCCACTCGAGGAATCCAACCCTTCCAGTCAGGTAGTAAGAAGATGAACGCCACCAAGCCTCGTTCAGTGAGTCTCAACAAGAACGGTCCGTCCATGAAGCGGAAAGGTGAGGACGGGAATCAGAAACCGAAGCGGCTCAGAGGAGCCGACTGTGCGCGGAAGGATTCGGTGAAGGAGAAACAAGGCACGCGGGAGAGTACTGCTCCCCTCCCGGGACTTGGCAGCTACAAGATATCCAAGCTGTCGAAGAAACCCGTCAGCGAAGCACCAGTCGAGGAATACGAGCCAGTAGCGCTCGAGGGAATCCCGGAGGTAGTTTATACACCCTCGAGGATACAGGCGTCGGTCCCTAAATACCAAACCGGGGACGACACTTCGGACACAGCCAGGCCGGCAGTCCGATACACATCGTCGGCCGGAAAAGTGATCCGCGGATAGCCCTACCGTCTCATAGCCGCGGATCACGATACCCACCCGGCGGGGAAAAGGTGGCAGTGCTCTGATCCCGCCTGCTGTCGTCCGGGACCTTCCGCAGTGTCCCCAAGAAATAGTCCCATCATACTCTACGGAAGATTTCCTGGCTGATCAAAGCCGCTGTGAGGGGCCGCCGGATCATCTGCCGTACGGGCTAGTGCAAATGTCCATTGCTGGCGGTGTAGGCCGCGTTGAGGCCGGGCCACAGATGCGGCACTACTGTCCAATGATGCAACCCCGGCCCGCGTTCCATCGAGGCTGGACGGATCGTGGCTACAGCGGGCCGCCGCGAACGCTCTGCAAGTTCTTCGAAGCCTGCCATTGCCGCTTCGGCCCGGGCTGCAAATTTCTGCAACCGGGTCAGAATAACCCGTTGCGAAGATAGGATGTGAATACTTTCTCGAAAATTGTATTTTTCATTGTTAGCCTGTTTGATTAAGAGTCTTCCGAATAAAAATCGTATTTTTCCTCTCCTCACGAATACATCGTCATTGCAATCCGAGAGCTTTGATCGTTTCACCAACGCATTGAAGTTTCGTCTCCGAACGACAGCTGATGAACTCTCAACATCGCACCTCCGCTCTTCCCCTACAAAACGATTATGAATGGTCACCAGGGGTGGGGGAATTACATTTCAGGAGCAGTTGTGATTACAATTGTTAATCACGGCTTCGAACTGAACTTCAATCACTCTCTCAGGTTGCTTCGGTCAGCTGTAATCGATTCCCAGTACCTAATCCAATTACGGTCCAGGGGTCAGGCATGTAGAATGACCAAGGAATCACTTCGAATTGAGATTGTCCCAAGTCAGGTCAGGTGAGCAGAGAATTCCCAGAGAACTGCTTGGCGGTTCCGGGGAACCATTGAACGATACTCCTGCCTCGATATTGGAATGATAGTTCCAATAGTGGAGAATTCCAAAACAGTTTTAAATACTAATAAACCAATCTTTATTCTCATCAATATGGATGACAATGAGGATAGATCAATATGAACCAAATCGGAGATCGGTTGATGTGGATATCGTTCGGATGGAGTCCCGAAAAACATTCAAAATCGCAAGTCCTCAGCGAGCGCATTGTACCCGAACTCGGCACGTTATAGACTTCCTCTGTGCAAAACTTTCTTGGCATGGGAGGCGGGCCTTTCACCAACGTCTCAAGTAGCAGGGTCGGCGAAACATTTCTGGAATACGGGGGCGTACAGCTCAGCGAGGAAGCCATCGATGAACTTCCCCACGTACTCCATGAATTCCTCCTTCCTCGGCTTCAGGAAACTGTCGAGGTTTTGACAAGACGGCGACGTCTCTCTCTAGATGAAAAACCGAAGCTTAACTTATATTTTGGAAGAACAAGATGACAAACGACCTTATCATGAACGGCATCATGAGATAATACCCTGAAATCCTCCCTTCCGGCTAACAACGATGTCATGCCGTATCAGATATCAAGCTCGGAAGCAAACGATCGTCACAGACACCGAACTGCTCATCGGACGATTTTTACAGATCATGAACCGCACAGATAGCGAACTCTGATTACAGATATCGAGGATAACGGACGTCACAGATGAGGAACCTTTTTCCAGTTCATTCAAGCAAGTTCGTCTTAATCTATTGCCTCGCGCCAGAGTCGCGGGAATTGTCGAAAGCTTTGCCCACTAATTGATATCGGGACTTGACCGACTCGACGCAATCATTATCTCGAACGATGTTCTACGTCGATTGAGATTGAAAATAACCACCAGTGTCGTCCCGATCACTCATCCTGTGAAACTCACCAGTAAATCTCTTCCTGGCTCTGCGAGGGTTGTCGTGAGGTTGAGAAAACGTTTGCGCCGCTTCCGGAGTGCTTACTTTGGTATACTCAGACAAGAATCACTTCCCACCGCCTTCGGCCGCAACGTCGATTCCAACTCGGGAAACGACGGGGTCCATCAGGCACTCACGAGTATCGAGACCGCGCACCTCGAGTGAGGCCGTCGAGGTAAGATGAGATGTGAGACACCCTCTCAAGGTCGGGTACTCATCACAGGAACTCAAAATAGAGCCAATATCTCACCATCAATGACGAGGGATGTGTAACAACATCTGGACTGTTTTTGCCGTGTAACAGGGAATATCCATAAATGTAAGACTTGTCTTGCTCACCTCCGAGAAACATCACCTGACGAGACTCCGAGCCAGAGGATTGGAATTCACAACCAAGCTTCTTTGCTTATTCTAGGAACTCATATCGTCTGGGTGTCAGAAACGAGAGGAGTCTGCCCGGGAGGTATCATCCGAGAGTAAACCGGCTCAGGAGTTCAATGGTTCGCAAGTATGTTGCGGATCACAGTCTGTTTCTCCCTCGCCGGGCTCATGTCTACGGGGAAACAGTGTCGTGCAGAGTTCTACTACGTTCCGTGAAGTCAGACCCTCTTAGTTTGCTGTCGCAGAAGTTCGCTATGTGTCAGGTTCCTGATCTGCCGAAAGCGTTACCTGTACAGTTCATCATCTGTACAGCTCGTTAACCGCGCAGCTCGTGTTCTGTGCAGTTCGTTATCTGCCGCTTTCTCTCTCAACGAATTTATCGATTTGGTAGAAAGATCGTTATCTAAGGGATTCCAAGGTATCTCGCCGATGGGAGATAACTCCCGCGATGCTTACCTTCAGCCCAGAAAATTCAATCATTTGCTTCCCATCTGTTGTCTGCACTTTCAAAATCAGTTGGCAGACAGTGCTCTCGATCTGACAGAATACCCTATTTGCGATATTTTTGTTTGACCGGCCTTGCACGAGGAAATGATCCATCGCCAGCCAAACCGAAACTGTCGAAGAATCTGCAATGCGTAGTTTTCAGCGTGGACCGGAAAGCGCGAAAGATATGAAATCGCGGAAGTCCACCGGTACAGCCGCTCCGTGGAAAATCATGGAACGCGGATCCCCTGAAAATTCGCTGTTCACGAGAAGCGATCATCATTGGAGTACGTAAATGATATTGTTGAAAAATTGAGACGGACTCGTGGGCACAACAGGACAGGAAGCCAGCGAGCAGCGCTCACGGATTCGTTGGTGGGATAGGTCTCCTCGAGGTGATGCGTTACCTTTTGCGGTAACTTGCGCACCGTGCCGCAGCAATTCGAGCGCGGGTTTCAGTGGATTCCGTAGTATGTACCACTAGACGGCTTCGCTGGACCACAGTACGAAGCTCAAGAAACGCGTCCTCCACCCACAGGTCGCGAAGATTCTGCTGTCGAGTGCCGCTCGCTCCGCTCGCGGATCCATCTGATTGGCATCCACGGATGGGTCATGTACAAAACACGCGGTACGCCTGATACGCAATAGGGCGTATTAGGGACTGGATAATTGAATTTCCGGGCTGAGTCACCGATTGTTGGCTTGGTCAAGCTCGGAAATTTCACAGCCATGCCGTAGCTTGACGGGGCTCGCAGGAATCGCAACTATGTCGGACGATCAGTGTCTGATTGCGACATCGAGATCGGAACACTGAACGAGTCAGGAGTTCGGCAATCAGACTCCGTGTGTGGCGCAATGTTTTTCGCCGGAATTTCCCGACGGTTCTCGATTTTATCCGACGGACTTTGTTGTTAGAACCAGGAAAGCTTTCCTCGACATCCGTCCACAGAAGTACGGAACTCAGTGGCTACCGAGAGCTTTCACAGCCTCAGATTTCAGAGAAGCCTCTTCAACTGAGCTGCAGATTCTATCTGCCACGTCAACATATCCCGCATCGTCTCCGGAGACAATAATCCATGTGACAAAAAGTGGAGTACCATACATTGGAGCCTCACCTGGCGTGAAGATGATGCTCTTGTTATGCCGTGAGTGCTGGTATTCATGCTGGACGTTCATTCTTTCGACCAACATATCATCATTCGCTTTTTCCACGAGTTCCGTAGTGTTGTAGAGGACTTTGGTTTTGTCGAAAGTCGATTGGCATTTTTGGAGAACTAGATCTATCTGCTTAGTCGTTTCCGACAGATTGGGGCCTGGAAACACGTGAGGTCGACATGAGATTCCATGAGCTTGTCTGTTTTAGAAGACGAAAACGGCTCTTCGAGTAGGAACGTTGAAGACCCAGCCAACAGTGGAGACCGAGGGGAATGCCGGAATTAAGGAATCGCGCTTCAATTTTTCGGACCACCTAAATGGAAATCATTGCTTTCCGCGTCTGTCCAGAAGCCCCGATCCATCAGAAAACTGCCACCAGGAAATCGGGAAGCCGTTTCGAGACTTTGTCTTCCGAGGGAAACATGAAGAAAGAGCCCAAGTTTCGATCGCCTGACTTCGGATTTTCGGCAGCGAGTTTAGTGAGAGCGCAGATCTGTTTGGACTTCTGTCTCCCTTCCGCTCGCCATAAGTCGGCACATTCTCGAGCGATTTCGGCAGTTTAACCTCTTCTATGAGAGCTAGCGAAAAAGACGAAGCTTTTCCGACCTCGTTCGTTCGAATCGAGAGTTCACCCCGATTGCATCGATCGGATATCGAAGATCCAACATCTTCCATAACTTCTGACGAGGGGAATCCTGCCAAAACTTGGGACGATGACCAATTTAACAGTTCATATCAGAAGTTCTGTTATGAACGGTGGGAAAGGCGGTGGAAAAAAGCATAAGTTTCGGACGACAACTTACCTTGCGGTTTGCTTGCGGAGGGTATCAACAGGCACACACCGATCACTGCCGCAACGGCTAGAGCCGCGAAGACGGATCCACCGATGACCTTCGAAACTGGCTTGCTCGAGATTCCTGGTATCTCACCGACGGCCGGTGGTCCCTCTGGATCTGAAAGCGAAATTTCCTCCGAAGGTGCTAAGGGATCTTTGAAAATCAGTATGCCACAAATGAGACGTTACTGGTCAAGGGAGGAAACTCCACCCCACTTTGAATTTGGATTGCGCGAGCTTGCTTCATCAGACGGTTTGAATCAATAGGCGCCTCCAAGTTTGCCAGAAAGGAATCGGACGGCCACGAGCTCGATTATGTGGTTCTAGCTGACATCGAATTCATCTGACACCACGAATGACGAGTAGTCGCTCTACTCCCAAGTACAAACCCTCCTCCCGGTAATAACTTGGGAACGGAGGCTCGTATTCGGGGAAGGGCTTGTATTCGGAAGGGGAACTCACGTTCGGGAGTGCTCAAATTGGTGTGATTTTATCCGGGCGTGTGATAATAATACAAATACAGTGCGAAAATGACCGCATATGAAGACGGGCGGGACATACTTTCAGTCGACGCTTGAGAACTGCTAGGAAGACTCGGCGGCGCTTCGGCGGAAGCATCCTCATCCTTCGGGTCATCTTGGACAGAGCTGGGGGTGAGCCCGCCTCGCATCAAGTTCCGTAAGTACTTCCTCGAGCCTCCGCTTAGTTCCGAAAAACTTCCTTCGTTGTCGGCCACTTTTGTATCCCGAATCCTGCTCCGCATTCCCGGGAAATCGTGTCACACGGTTGCTCATCCGAGAACTTTCTATACTACTTTTTTGGTTGAATCGCACCTATGATTTTCTACCAGAATATCGTTTAGAGTCGAAACATCACTGTAATCGAATGCGGATAGGGGAGAGTGACCTAATATGGGACATCCCCATTATCTCTGGATCGAGCACTATCCCATATTAGGGCACTCTCCCCTATGACAACGATCAGCTGAGGTGAAACATGAGCATGTTGTCTTCTTCGACGATGAGTTGGGTTGGGGTACAGGGTGACCCATTTGGCTCTTCTGAAAGACCTGTACGAAAGTGTTGGTTCCTTGCTCGTCCTGAGAAGCTACGAACGACGAGAACGTTCGACTCCAAAGTCGAATGAAAACTCATTCAAGACAGGTGATTGGGTTGATCCGACCTAACCTTAGGCCCAGGCACGAAGCTTGTGGATCCCAGATTCGAACAGATTCCGATATGCCAAAATTCCGGAGGTCGTCATCGTTCGTCACTACATCTCTCATATGCATGAGCCGCTCTGCTCTTGGCTCCTTTCGGTTCAGCCTCGAAACGAGAAATTGCCTCTGACAATGAGACGGATAAACCACCATGATTGTTTGAACTGGTGTAGATTATTAGTTCCGCTATGTCTGAGAACGCTCCTCTTTCGTCGGGAATGTATCCATATTACGATCACGAGCACTTATAGCAAGAGATTGACGTAGCTCAAATCAAATACAGATCGTTGTAAAACAGTTTCAGCAGAGTCCCGCGGAAAATTCGAGATCAGAATCCGTCGGCTCTTCCTCAGAGATTTTCCTGTTATGGGAGACGGATCTTCTTGGAAGATGTAAAGCAGTAGCTTCGGCGGAACGTTTCCGCAAAACGGGGGCGACAGCTCAGCAAGGGCGCTCCATCGCTCACGTAGGGAAATGCAGTCCCAGTCACGTGCAAAACTCTTGGAAAGGAAATATTCACAGCCCAGACCCAGACGGGAAGGCACGCTCCTGATGTCTCAAAGAGTAAAGTGGCAGACGAATCCGTCACTGGCGAGCGTGGTTGGTCTTCGTTCAGAGCGAGGGAAGCTCAGAGAAAGATAAGATACTTCAACTGAGTGAGTTCCATGCCTGATCATAGATGGCCCAAGGCCATACTGATCAATGATGAACCAAACCGGAGTTAAATGTAGCCCAACTCGATACCGTATAGACAAGACAGAGATGGGGAAAAAGAGAAATCCATGCGACAATAGCCGAGGATCGGTGCTCCTGGCGCTAAGCAGAGCAGGGATGCTTAGAACCAGAGACACCAGACAACGCTCCGAGCCGGGACTGGAATCTACATGTGTCAGATGTGGATAACCCTCCTGCAGCAGTACGAAAGAGGAACTTCGGATATTCGCTGAGGAAACTCGCCGTTGGAGTGAGATTGTCGTGTATACAGAGTGGTCCGCCAATCGTTATTCTGGGATTTCCATCAGAAAATACAGCTCTTTCAAGAAGAAAGTGTCATGGATAACCCCACTGGAAATTCGATTCCACATCGGATGGGCATCACTGGATTTTCCCAAATCCGGTTCTTTGGGTTGATCTCAGCTCATCAGAATCTCAGCTCAGAATATCTCAGCTCCCTGATGCCACGCGGTCTGACCCGTTGTCCCGAGAGGAGGTTGTTGTTTCAAACGTGCTCTCCCAGAAGCGTCAAAGATATTCACAGTGTGTGAACCATGGATCGCAATGAAACCGAGAAAACCTAGCATCCATTGCTTTATTTGTTTTCAAAAAGATCAGAATGGAAAATTGTCGACTCGGCAGGTGAAACGATTGAAATACGGCTTGATGTGGTTATCCTGTGAAGGTCGAAAGATGGAAAAGAGATGAGAGCGCACAATTTCTGACGTGTAACACTCGGTTTCCCTTATTCAGACCTTCGGAATCACGGTCAGGTCTCGTCAGCACTGTCGGGGTGCACTTGAGCGCTCTTTTCCGACTATGATATAATAAACTGATCCTCTCGATCGAATCTATAGTAATTATTATATCCCCGGATTCGAGCAAGTGAATCCTCTAGATCAGTGGTTCTCAAAGTGGTCCATATGGACCCCCAAGGACCCCCATTCCCATTAACAGCGTCCTAAGGGGGTCCATGAATGAAAAAAGTTTGAGAACCACTGCTCTAGATCCTCTAAATCTTCTGGATCGTATCGATCGTCTCCTCGTCTCCATTTATCCACGGGCTCTGGACTTCGTAAACTCCCCGCGAGCACTTCTCGTAGTTCCCGGAGACCTCTAACAAATGGACGAAGTTCACTGGGTATGTGCTCCTTGATTGTCGATGGAGGTATTCTTCTGGCAGCGAGGCAAGAGAGCGGTGCCAGCCGACCAGTGTCAGCGTCAGCGATGATCTTGCTCTCTTATTTTTCAAAGGACAGCAAATGTACGTTTACGTTCGAAGTTGCCGCTTTTCAACATGGCTGAAACGAAGGCCGAGGAGCCTTCTCAGAGACGATACTCCATGCTGATCCCAATGGTAGAGACTCGCGCTCCTACTCAGGAGGGACTCTGAAAGACAATCCAAGTCGTCTGCGCGATCATCGCTTATGAACAGTTCCGCATTGGAAAGCAGGCAGCTCAATGCCTCGTCAAGATCTGCATCGGGGATGTCAGGGTAATCTAGGTCAGCTGCAATTCTATCCAACGATTCTAACGAAGCCGCTCGTTCCAAATACGTTTTGATATGTCGCCAAAGGGGCCGCTTGCGTGGTCGAGTCGTTATAAGGTTTGTGAATTTGTTCTGGAATCTCGATCCCAATCCGCGTTTTTTGAGGGATATCTTCGGACGCTGCTTCCTCTTCTCCTGTCGATAACGCCTGTGTCTCTCAATCGTTACAATGATTTCATCATACACAGCCGCCAGCTGCTCGAAGGTGGACGTACTCTCCAGAATTAGAGTTACATGTCGATTTTCGACCGAATCCAGCTTCATAAACTGCATTATGAACTACACCGAGTTGTAGATTTCGATATCCCGTTCGAGTTCGATGATTTCTTCAAACGAGTGGAAGCAGTTCGGGGGTGAATTTTCGCGCGTGGCTCCATGCTCGTCTCGGATCCGCTGCGCGAGTCGGAAGAAATTGAGTTTCTGGTCCTCACGAAGGCCTCCCGATAAATCCACTCAGCTCCACGTTGAAGGGATTCACCTGTAAGTACTCACATGCCCGGGACATTACACCTTGATCTGACTCAGCGAGCCGGGGGAATGAAGCGAAAAAAGGTACTCCAAACCGAATCGAGCCTGCCGTAACAAGTTCGCATCGTGCAGACCTGCGTTCGTCCCCTCCACGCAATCGCGAAGCTCTTCGACGTCAGTCTTCCTCGGAAGGTCCTGTAGACTCCCAAAATCATCGATCACAAGAAGTTCCGAGAAAGGCCAATCCGTAGGAAACTAAATCTGCCGGCAAAGAGAATCAAAAATCAGTATTTGCATGCTGCTCGGGACCATTGAGCTCATTCTCACGAAGTTGGTATGCCGCACGAGAACCGCCCATAGGCGTGCATTCATTTTACTGAACATTATTCATGAGCTATTCCTTTGATTGAAAAGAAGAGTTTGGTCTTTGAATGAACGGTCTCGTCCCGCAATCCCATCCCCACACGAAGGGAGACGGGTGGAGCAATCCAGTGATCATTGATGACGTTGACGCAATCGTTCCAACCTACCTAGAAGTTCGCCTCCGACGGGGAAAACTTGTGAGGTGACGTAACGAATTAGGAACAGCGCGAGGGATCCAGCTTCAAACTTTCGAACAGCGTTGAGGATGTTTGTTTCGTCAGCCCTTACCCTCGCTTCGAACGTCAACTCGGTACATCATCACGAGTTACGAGCGAAACGGCCAATCATCACACGTGGTGAGGCCATGCTTCAAGGAAGCCACGGCGATGCATTCCGACGTGGATAAATCCTACGTGTTTCGTCGATGACTGGTCAAGCAACTTCGGTCGAAAGTGGCTTCCGCGCCAGAAGGTTTATCAGCCTGCTCACTGTCGAAATCTTATTGTAGTCTCCATTCGATACAACTTCTCCGTTCCATGTTTTTGCCGATAGGGAGCACTTCGCGGAGAGTTTCAGATGTTTGAGGTCTCGGGAAACTCCTGTTCCCTCGCCGCGGAGTTTGTGGACTACCTCGAGATCACGGTTCGATCTTTATTTCGCTTTCTGATCCGGCTCTGATCGCGGAGGCCCATTTTAGCACAGGAACTGAATTGCCGCGAAAGAAACATAGCCCCAGTGATGAGTTTTTGGTTCATCTCGCTCCGAGCTCGTCGACTCCCAATATCCGAATCAGAATCGCTCGCCGTCCCTGCTCGGGTTTTCACGCCCAGGCGTCCAAGCTTTAGTTTATCGATGCGCTTTCCGCTAATAAATCCCGAGTGCGTCTCAACTGACGATGTCCCGTCATCGATCTGTGGAGAATCAACCTCGAATCGAGCGTCGGGTGTGCGACCCAATAACGCAAACGGTCATCGTCTTTGCTGACATTTAGAGCTTGTTATTTACGTCACAGCCAACCCTGTTCGTTGTCAACGACAATGATCTTGATCGCCCGGGGTGGATTCAGAGTGTCCTGTAATTGGGAGCATCATACAAGCAGCTCTGAGAATTCGAAAGAAATTCTTCTTTTTCTTTCGCAAGCAAAAGTTTCGAAGTATGAGGAACCCGATATTGAGAAGGCAAGAATGGTCAAACTTCAGCTCCCGCGAATGCACGATCTCTTTGCTGTCTACTTGTTGGCCTAGAATCTCCCTGAGATCTCTGTGTGACAGGAATCCCATCCTCTTCGAAGTTGCCTCGTCCTCCGAATCTTTCTTGGCGCGGTGTTATGAGACACCGGTGAACAGGGTCGTTGTGAATGGCTGCGAGGTGTCGAGAAGATCGTTGCGTTTGGCGACCGCACGGTTTTGGTGTCGACTTGAGACCGCGGGATGGAGTCGGCACGGGGAGCGAGGCCGCATACGCAGCAGGGAAAGGGCGGTGGCACCGGCGCGTAGGTTCGAAAAGCAGCACGAACAGCCGAGCCAGCATGAGCCGCTAGCCACGGTTTCTTGCGGGTGTTTGTCATCGAACCCCGAGCGAAGCGGGGGACACGAGATAGCTGGCGCGAGGAGCCAGGAGCCAAGCAGGCTAAGAGCTAGCAGGCTCCTGGCTCCTCGTATTTTGACTGAACTTACGACCACGCGGCATTGCTGTTATCAGCTCACAAAGATTCAAGTCGACGAGAAAGATAAAACAACGCGAGCTCTACTGAACTCATTGTAGAACAGACCCATGTGTAAGTGCTCGAATGCCATGGGCATAATCTGTCGGCGCGAAACCGCGGAAAGCGAATGCGCGAAAACTCGGTCCTCCAAGCCGCATCGAGGCATCCGTGCTAGGAATCTTGGGAGATTGTCGTCGCTCGCCTCCTCCAAGTAGTTGTGAAGCCAGACGTTGATAGCGGGTTCTCTTGCGGGACTCCGTATCGAAGTTTCGTAGGCTCGCCTGATGTGGCGTTTAGAGAGGGTATGAAATAAGAAGCTTTACTCTCAAAAAAAACACTCCCGTTCATGGGAACCTGGAACCACCGGCAACGATAATCGATAAGGAGCTATGCATCCTGTATAATGCTTGGGACCGTTGCACTGATTTTCGCGATCTCGGTATCTCACACGAGATCTGCCATTGTGATCCTTCTACGATTCGTCAATGATTCTCTGAGTGAACGTTGAACGTTGGTTTTGAATGGTATCGTAGCGATTTCATCTTGCAGGAGGGAGAAGACTGTCCAGGGATCATTAATCCTGGATCCATGTATCCCATTATTCCGAAGACGAATCAACCCCACTAGATTCCAGCCTCCAACGGGGTTTAAATCGGCCAACATCGATCATCCTGTGGTGGTCGAAAGATAGGAAAGAAATAAGAGCGCACAATTACTGACGTAGAACACTCCGTCCCCTTTATTCCAACCTTCGGAATCACCGTCAGGTTTCGTAAGTACCGTCGGGGAAACATATGAGCGCTCCATCTCGAATATAATACATTATAATTACAATAAACTAACTCTATCCATCGTATTCTCATAGAATTTATACTATCCATCTTCTCCATGATATGCATCGCCGGTGTCGTCTCCATTTTTTCACGGGCTCTGGATTTTGTATGCTTCCCGTGAGCACTCCTCGTAACTCCCAATGACCTCGAACAAATGGACGAAGTTGGCTGGGTAGTTGCTCCTCGATCGTCGACAAAGGTATTCTTCCAGCAGCGAGGCACGAGAGCGCTGCCGGCCGACGATTATCAGCAACGATCTTGCCCCTCTCATTTCTCAAAGGACAGCAAATGTACGTTGACAATGTTTGGAGCGACCACTTGACATGCTTGTCACCAAGGGCGAGGAGCCTCCTCAGAGACGATACTCCATGCTGATCCCAATGGAAGAGACTTGCGCCCCTGATCAGGAGGGACTTCGAAAGCTCAGCCAGCTCGTTAGAGGTTTCAATGCGCGTGAACAGTTCCGCATTGGAAAGCAGGCAGCTCAATGCTTCGTCAAGATCTGCATCGGGGATTTCTACAGTAGATGTAAACCCATCTGACGCATCCAAATAAGCGGCTCTTTCTACGTACATTTTGATATCTTGCCACAGGGGTCGCTCGCACGGTCGGGTACTCATAAGGTTTCTGAATTGGAACATGAATCCTACTCCAAGATTGTACCGGTCGTAGTTGGAATGCGGCTGCTTCTTCTCATCTGGATAACGCTTCCATCTCTCCAGCATTGAAACGCTTTCATCATACAGAGCCACCAGCTGCTCGACGGTGGACGTACTTCTGAACATGTCCTCCACATGTCGACCATCTACCAAGTCTAGCCTCAGGCACTGGATCATAAATTTCGAGCAGTTATCGATTTTGATATTCCGTTCGAGTTCTACAATGTCTTCAGACGATTGAAAGCAATTCGGGGATGAAGTTTCGCGCGTGGTCCCATGTTCGTCTCGCATCCTCTGCGCAAGTCGGAAGAAATTGAGTTTTTGCTCCCGGCGGACGCCCGGCCACTCATAGGAAGATCTATTCAGCTTTCTGTCGAAGAGATGCACCTGCAAGTACTCGCACGCGAGGGACATAACACGTGGATCGGCCTCAGCGAGTCGGGGGAATGCCGCGAAAACTTCGTCCTCCATGCCGGATCGAGCCAGCCTTACCAGGATCGCAGCGGGTAGACCTGCGCTCGTCCCCTTAACGTAATCGCGAAGCTCATCAACTTCGGTTTTCCTCGAAGGGTCCCGTAGCGACCACGAGTTTTCTACCTCGAACGGCCAATCCTCCCTCGGGATTTCTTCGAGCCCGGGCGGCCAATCCATCGGAAACTCAATCTGCCGGCGAGAAAAATCAAACATCAGTACATATTCGCATGCTGCTCGGGACCATTGAGCTCATTCTCACGAAGTTGGTATGCCGCACGAGAATTCATTCCACCAAGTTCTTTGAATGAACGGTCTCGTAGCGCAATCCCATGGCCAAACGGAGGGAGACGCGTGGAGCAATCCAGTGATCATAAATGAATTTGACGCAATCGTTCCAACCTACCTAGAAGTTCGCCTCCGACGGGGAAAACTTGTAAGGTCACGTAACGAATCAGGAACAGCGCGAGCGATCCAGCTCCAAACTTTCGAACAGCAATAAGGATGTTTGTTTCGTCAGCTCTTCCCTCGGTTCGAGCTGTTGCCACATTTTTGAGAATGCGTGAGACGTCGAACGTCAACTCGGCATATCATCACGAGCACATCCTGTGTGCTTCGTCGATGACTGGTCAAGCAACTTCTGTCAGACGTGGCTCCAACGCCAGAAGATTGATCGGCCTGCTCACTGTCCAAAATCGGACTGTAGTCTTCATTCGACACAATTTCTCCTTCTCATGTCTTTGCTTATTTTGAGCGTTTCGCGGAGAGTTTGAGGTGTCTGAGGTTCCCGGCCACTCCTGTTCGCTCGCTGCGAACGTGTTGACTTCTCGCATTCCTCGCTGCCTCGGCCATGAGAATCCACAACCTCAAGATCACGGTCCGATCTTGAACGTCGCTTTTCAAATCGCTTTTTGAGCCTTCCGTGATATGGTCCGCAGAATGACAAGAACGTGTTTCAATGGAACATCGATGCGCCGGATTTCGCAGATCTGATGAAAGCTGCACATAGAGAGCGGCAGATTCTAGACTCGACCCCCTTGGGAGAACGAATAAGTATGACGCGCCGTTGGATGCCATCAAGACTCTCTCACGATAACCAGGCTGTGAACCTGGTTTTCGAGGCACTTCCGGATGCCCCGGGTGTCTCGAATAGTCAAGGGGTGATCATAAGTCGTGGAACTGTGCGTTACGCGGCATCATGGTGGCTGACATGGCACTCGGCACCATTAACTGCGCTCTTCAGGCATCCTGGGGCACGATGGCACAAAGGTTCTTCACCTAGGGCTACGGCATCTCCGAGGCACGCAGAGCTGCCAAACTCGAAATGGGCCGACGACTCCTGCCATGTACACTACGGTTCATGAAAGGAAGAAAACCAAAGCAAATCGGGTGCAGATTTCTTTCTGGCCTGGTCGAGACATCAGGGCATCACTACCTCAGACCAGGGGCGTGATTGGGCGAAGTGGCGCCCGCGGCGATTCTTGAAATTGGTCCTCTATGAACGCAGGAGCTCCAGCGTACCTCCTTCGATTATTTCATGACGTTCTCGCGTTGCACTGCTCCTGAGAGCTTGTTGAACTCGCGCTGAACCAAACCGGTGCTTCTTCCGGTTGATATACGGCGTAGCATGTTCTAGATTGCATTCGGCATCCTAATCAAGAGGTTGCGCCGACTAAAAAGTCCGATATTTCGATCAGATCCTGCAACTTTTGGAATCTCGACGGGATCTCCCGTGTGATTCTATCGATGCGCCTGAATATTTCCCGCTCGATCTCTCCTTCAAATGTCACGCCAGATGAAGCGAATCTTCTCTCACGCCGTCTGCGACGACGGAACGGGACTTCGATCTCGAGTTTTTGACTAATACTCTCGGCAAGTTATAGTCCTGTCGCAACCGATTCGTTTCGACTGCCAGTTAGCCACCCTCGCAAGCTCCAAATTTCGAATGCGCTCGTTTGGATGTCATTCCCTCTCGTTTGAAGGTAGGGCTTGGACTCGTCGATTTTACGAAGAATTTCCTGGAACCGACAGTCAACGAGGTGGGCTCAGTCATGGTAGAAGAAGAATTCAAGCGATAAGGTATTGTTCTGCGTCTTCAGAGTAGTGCAAGCTGCCGAAACCAATCCATCTTATGATGCATTATAAAATCCTCTACTCTGCTGGCGGGGACAGGATGGGTACCACTCCAACATCAGAATTAGCTTCGGATTCATCCGTTCACATTTCAGAACCACAGCAATCCAAGGAACCTGTGACCGATAGCGACGTGAGGAATCCTTCTCGAGAACGTCGAAGTTTTCCACCTTTGTGACAATGACAATCCTCACAATCGTGGTGATAGAGTAACATCTTCGAATGATGTCCAGACGGAAGAGGATGAGACCACGTGGAACTTCAGGAACAGCAGAACAACGTGGGGAGAGATCGCACGGTGACTGATCGTAACCAGTAACGTATCACCGTGCCAAGGACCCGCGTATCCTGAGACGCCAACACCTACGCTTGAAACTTACCGTCCATGAATATTGCTGTGTCCCCGATAGCACAGCTACAACGAAGCGTATCCCGACGCTATACAAGACGGGTGTTATCTCGAATAGAAGTTAGTCAATTGTGCCACACCGTTGATAAGTCTCCCTCGATCTCCCTTCATGCACATCATTGGCGAAGTCGACACCCGATCCTGACTACGATTTACCACCCATGAATCAGTAGCGATGAAAATTGTGATCATAACCACAACAATCCAAGAGCTTCTCGATACCATCTGACCGGGACTCTGCCATGAAATTTCCCAGAGGAAACGAGATCAGGGAATCCGAGGTTCGAAGGACCGAGTCCATTCCAAATCCACCTTCCATATTTACATATTTCCTCACCGTGAGCATCGAGTCCCGATGGGCACCGAACGGCAGGTTTCGTTTGATCACCCTTGTTTTTGGACTCCGTGCATTCAAAATCGACAGTAACTCCGATTCCAACCTCAGTGTTATCAGACAAGTCTCCGACACGTGGGTGCCGCGGACTATTTCTTGGTTCCGTCGACATTTTTGCAGCGGAAACTGTGGGCTCCGCCGTTTTATCGACGCTATCGCCGTTCACGGCGAGTCACTCGGAAAACAGCTCGACGTTCTGGAGTACAGATGTTCATATGTGCTCAGAAACATCATCGGCTGTCTCATGGGTGCGAGGGAAGTTTTGCTCGAGAATAAAGAGAAATTCATACCGAAATCCCGTCCTTTCTGATACGTGGCGGAGTTCATGTGATTCGACGAGTAATGCTCATAAAGATATCCTCAGATGTGCCGCGGAGAATCGTTCTTTTTCATTTTTTTCCTTACCAGACCATGCACACATCGCGCTGTAGAACAATTCGAGGCACCTCAGGTGCGGCGGTGGGGGATGGGAGAACTGAGTGCAAAGCAGAATGGCAACGCCTCAACTATAACAATGTTTTCATATAGACTAGCATCCGAGTAAATGAGGAAGTCAGAGGCGGAGAAAAATCCGAGGTGTGGGATCCATAGAATTGATTGCCTCTCCTTGAGGGTTCTTCAGCGAAAAGAAGTTTGAGAACCGCTGGTCTAGAGCACCAACTCGTCTTCAACTACCTTTTCCCTAAACTATCACCTAACCATCATTAGATCATTACACTAACCCTTTTTTCTTCAACCCAATTTATTCAGTGTGCGAACTATGGATCACAATGGATCCGAGATGAACTGGCAGCCGTTGCTTTACTCAATTTCAATGGACGATCATCGAATTGGCAGGTCGACCGCGTGAAGTGCGGCCTGATGTTGTTATCCGGTAGTGGTGAAAAATGAGAAGCCAGCATTACTGACGTGTAACACTTGGTCTCCTTTATTCCAGCCGTCAGGATCGCGGTCAGATTCCGTGAGCACCGTCAGGAGAACACACGAGCGCTCTTTCTCGATTATGATACAATAAACTCATTCTAAGCACAAGTTCCTCGTTGTCATCTTCCCAGAGTCGCTCTGCTTCATTGTAACGGTCCTCACCGTAGTCCTCGAATGGATCGCATCGTCTCCATTCATTCACGGGCTCTGGACATTGTATGCTTCCCGTGAGAATTCCTTGTAGTTCCTGATGACCTCTTATGAATGGACGAAGGAGGCTTGGTAGTTGCTCCTCGATTGTCGACGGCGGTATTCTCCGAGCAGCGAGGCAAGTGAGCGGTGCCGGCCGACGATTGTCAGCAATGATCTTGCCCCTCTTCTTTTTCAAAGGACAGCAAATGTACGTTGACAATGTTTCAGGCGGCCACTCAACATGCGGGAAACCAAGGCCGAGGAGCCTCCCCAGGGAGGACACTCCATGCTGATCCCTATAGTAGAGACTGGCGCCCCTACTCAGGAGGGACTTTGTAAGATGAGCCAACTCATTCTCGAATTCATAGCTTCTAAATAGTCGCGCATTGGAAAGAAGGCAGCTCAATGCTTCATCAAGATTTGAACCGGAAAGCAGACAGCTCAATTCTCCGTCAAGATTCGTTTTGCCAACATCAGATGCAAACATATCCTTCTCATGAAAAAAAGCGGCTCTTTCCAAGTATATTTTCATATCTCGCCACAGGGGTCGCTTGCATGGTCGGGCCCTTATTAGGTTTCTGAACAAGAACTGGAATTCCAATCCAAGATGGAACTGGTTTCCCAGACAGCTGTATGTTAAAACGATCTCATCATAAATAGCCGCCAGCTGCTCGACGGTGGACGCACTTTGGAACATGAGTCTCAGATATTGACCATCAACCAACTCCAGCCTCATACAGTGGATCATGAATTTCACGCCGTTATTGATTTCGATATCCCGTTCGAGTTCTAAGATGTCTTCGAAGGATTGGAAGCGCTCGGGGGTGAATTTTCGAACGCGATTCCATGTTCGCCTCGGATCCTCTGCGCAAGTCGGAAGAAATTGAGTTTTTGCTTCCAGCAACGGCCCGACCTCCTCCACAGCTCTGCCATGAAATGATGCACCTGCAAGTACTCGCATGCCAGGGACATTTCATCTTGATCCGACTCAGCAAGCAGGGGGAATGCCGCGAAAACATCGCTCACATGGCCGTCTTTAGCCAGCTCGACCAAGTTAGCAACACGAGAACCTTCGCTCGTCCCCTTCACGTCTTCGTGGAGCTCGTCAACGTCAGTCTCCCTCGGAGCGACCTTTGGACACTCGAAGTCATCGATCTCAATAAGATCCCAGGAAGGCAAGTCCATGGGGAACTGAATCTGCCGGCGAGAAGAATCGAACATCAGTATTCACCTGCTGCTCGGGGCAATTTCGCTTATTTTCGCGATGTTGGTATCCCGCACACGAACTGCCCATATGTTTGCATTCATTCTGCTCAGTACTATTCATGGGCCATTCCTCTGATTAAAAAATAGAGCTTGATCTCTGAATCGACGGTGTCGTAGCGAATCCCTACAGCCAAACGGAAAGAGACGGTTGGAGCGATTCAATGATCAATGGCGCAATCGTTTCAACCTACCTAGATTTTCGTCTCCGCCGAGGGAAACTTGTGTTGTCACGTAACAAATCACGAGCAGCGCGGGAGATCCAGCTTCAAACGTTTGAACAGCGTTGAGGATGTTCGTTTCGTCAGCGTCACGCTCTTAGCCTCGCTTCGAGGTGCTGCCACATTTTCGAGTGAGACGTCGAACGTCAACTCGGCACATAATCACGAGTTACGCGCGATACAGCCAATCATCACACGCGGCGGGACCATGTATCAAGGAGGTCACGGCGAGGTATTCCGACGTAGAAGAATCCTGTGCGCTTCGTCGATGGCTGGTGCAGCAACTTCTGTCCTCCACGTAACTTGGAGTCCTGTAGTGCTTCCATGACCGCCGTCCTGCGCCCGCGCCGTTTGCACTCGCTGTTGAATCAAGGTGTCTTCCTCTACCTGATTGCGGGGACTCGAATTTGGACACTTTGAACGAGCTCGGTTACGTCGAAATCTCACCGGAAGTTCTTTGGTTGTGTGATATCGTGGACGGAATTTCCGGCGCGATGATTGGTAACGCTGGAACTGATCTCTCTCGGTAAACGATCATCCTAGATTCGAAGAATCACAAAGTCCATGAGTTCGCTTCGGCGATTCTCCACCGTTTGCTGCTCTATATCGCGTTGACGCGAGCTGGGCATCCATCTGAATTCAGGATTACCACAAACGAGAACCCGGCGAGACATGTGATCTTCGAAGATGTTCATCCAGGGTAGATGAGTCTGATGAACGAGACATCAAATGGAATGGGGAGCTTTTCTAGCAGACACAATCTCAGGTCAAATGACCTTTTAGGCGACCAAGGAGGCGGATGGAGTGAGGTCTCGCTCTGAATCGAGATGGAACCTGCTAGAGACTCGCATCGAATGCATCATTCGATTTCGAAGAGCTCGAAATGGGGAAAGATCGGCCGAGCGAGGTGCGGCCGTCGATCGCCAGCTGGGGCTTGGGCTGAGTTTATGATTCGGGAGAGCCTAATGTCATGAATGAAACGACGTCCTGCGGTAGAGAGATGGAAGCGAAATGACACATTACGATTTCTGACGTATAACACGTGGTCTCCCTTTGTTTTAACAATCAGAAGCAGCAAATCCAACTCTCGAAAGTCGGTCTCGTGCTCTGTGCACCGTTGCAAGTTACTGAAAGGATGGAGCTGAACATCAGCGCCCTCTTCAATTATGATATAGCAATCCCTTAGATGCAGATCTAGCTACATGATGACTTTTTGCGAATGGACGGAGTCAACTAAGGGGTTGCTCCTCGATCGCCGATGGACGCATCCTTCTAGCAGCGAGGCAAGAGAGCGGTGCCGAACGACGATCGTTAGGAACGCAACCAGGTCACAGGATTTTCAAAGGACACCGACAATATTCCAAAGAGGAGCTCCTTGATACGCTGGTTCCTCAAGCTCAGGCGCCTCCCCAGAGAACATTCACCATAGTGATCAATACAGTGCGAACTCGGACCCTTTCCAGCAAGGATTGTGAAAATCGAGGCCATTCGATCGCGCCAGCTTACCAAGTGAACAGACTCGCATGATATCAAAGAGAGCTCGATGCTCCACCAAAATTCTCATCTGAGATATCTGCATTGCATAACATATCATCGCCCTTTGAACAAGTGGCTCTTCCCACAAACATTTTGATATTTTGCCATGGGGGTCACGTATATGGCCGTGTACGTACCAAATATTTGAGCCGGTCCCGGGAGCATAATTCACGATTCAAGATTGTGCCGCATACGGTTGAAGTCGGATAGCGTGTTCAGAATGAGTGTAACTTCTCGGAATTCAAACGTTTCCGTCGTACGAAGTCGCCGATTCGCCTTCTGTCGTCGTACAGTAAAACATTGGTTCGAAAGGTTTCCAGTATCTTACACTGAATGATGGATTCCACACCACCATCGATTCTCATATGCCATTCGACTCCATGATGTTTTCGAATGATTGGAGGCAGATCTGGGACGAACTTTCGCGCTTGTTCCCCTGCTCGTTCCGGATCCTCTGCGCAAGTCGGAAAAAATCAGATCTTGGCCTCAGCGAACACCCCACTTGTGCCCGCGGGTTCTACTCAACTCGCTGTAGAAAAGCGCCATCTGTGTGTGCTCGCACATCAGGTCCGATTTGTCCGCGCGAAATCGCGAAAGGCGAACGCGCCAAAACTTGGTCCTCCAAGCCGCAGCAAACTTTAGCAGGAATCTCACGAGCTTGCTTTCGCTTGCGTCTGAGCTCGAAAATGTTGCCACAATATCGTGCATAGGTTTTACGTCGTGAAACGTCGAACGCCAACTCGGCCCATTATCACGAAGTACGAGCGATACCGCCACACAGAAGATCAGATAAGAGTCGGCAATGATTGAGTCACGCGATTTCCGTCAAACATAGCTTTTGGGCAACAGGATGATCCAGCGAATTTCGAAGTTGAAATCAGATTTCACTCTTCATCCGAGGAAAACATCTCAGTTCTATCTTTCCGCTGATATGGAGAACTTTGTCAAGAGTTGCAGGTGTGCGAAGTCCCGAGCCATCCCTACTTGCTAGCCTCGGCAATCGTTGAATTCCCGCCTTCCTCACTGCCTGTGACCACGACTTGAAGACGGTTTCTATGTCGCGTTGTAGCGAGAGGAAGTTGTTTTTCCGAATCTACGCTCCCAGTGACGCCAAAAATATTCTATGCGCGAACTCTGGTTCACTATGAGTCCGAGAATAAGTAGCATCCATTGCATTATTTGATTTTAAGGATTTCAGAATGTGAGATTGACGACTCGGCAGGAAACCCGCGTGAGGTGCGGCTTGATGTGGTCATCCTGTAGTGGTCGAAAGATGGAGGAGAAGTGATAAGGCAGCATTACTGACGTGTAACAATAACAATTGGTCTGCTTTATTCCAATTCTCAGGATCACGATCAGCTTTCGTGAGCACCGTCGCTGGCCTAGACCACCAAGTCGTCTTCGACTACCTTTTCCCTTAGCTATCACCTAACCATCATCATAGCATTACACTAACCCTTTTTCTTTAACCCAATTTATTCAGTGTGCGAACTGTGGATCACAATGAATCCGAGATGAACTGGCAGCCGTTGCTTTACTCAATTTCAAGGAGGCTGTATCGGCAGGTCGACCGCGTGAAGATGGCCTGATATTGTTATCCGGTAGTGGTGAGAAATGAGAAGGCAGAATCACTAACGTGTCACTTTTGGTCTCCTTTATTCCAGCCGTCAGAATCGCGGTCAGATTCCGTGAGCACCGGCCGGCGAACACACGAGCGTTCTTTCTCGATGATCTATATAAATAAAAGTCAAAACGCTGTCTGTTTGTCTGTTTGTCTGTCAGTCTGTTTGTCTGTTCGCGATAGACTCGGAAACCAAGCTTGAACGAGCCCGGAGCCGGGGTGTTTCGTGTAGAGGACCCATCCGTGACGGACATAGGCTACCCACCTCCCCTCCCCTCCCCACCTTCCCCCCTCCCCCCTCATCTCTGCTAAAACAACAGCCATTCAGCCATTAACCTATCTCTGATCTCTGATAGGAATCTCTCTCGCTGCAGCTCCTCAATGGAGGCAATCTGGAAGTCCATCAGACCATACTTTCAGGAGTTTATGGAGGTATTTCAAATCGGTCAAACGATACTTCCTTAAGTTTATATCTAAGTTTATATGGGGAGATTCTAGAATCATTCTGATCATGCCCACGAGAGCCATGAACTACGGAAGCAAAGCATCCCCAGCTCCATCTACCATATTTGATGCTCTAGCTACCAGAGGTTCTCCAGGCACCGTTCTCCAAACATGCCAGCTCATTATTTGGGACGAATGTACAATGTCTCATAAGAAGGCATCGGAAGCGCTCGATCGAACGCTCAAAGATTTTCGAGGAAACCAGCTACCGTTCGGCGGGGCTTTCATTTTACTTACGGCAAACCCTACCAGTAATCCCACGATCCACACCTGCAGATAAACTCCACGCGTGTTTGAAGTCCTCTATCCTTTGGCGTCATGTCAAAACACTTACACTCGAGACAAACATGCGAGTGCAAATGCAAAACGACTCACGCGCCGAAATTTTCGCGGAACAACTCCTACTCATAGGGAATGGCAGAGTGGTTGCTGATGCCAATCAATACATCAAGTTTCCGACGGGTTTCTGTCTCTTCAGCGCAACACAAGACGAATTGATTGAGAAGGTTTTTCCCGAAATCACCGTCAACTTCAGTGATCATTCCTCGCTAAGCAGGCGAGCGATATTGGCGCCTACCAATAACGATGTTAATGCCATCAACCACACGATCCACGATCCTGAATCAAATTCCCGGCCCCGTCAAAACGTACCACTCAATCGATATCATCATGGATCTAGATCAGGCTGTAAATTATCCTGTAGAGTTCCTCAACTCGCTTGATCTCCCCGGAATCCCACCCCATACATTGTCTTTGAAAATCGGGGCTTCAATCATTCTGTTGCGAAACATCCATCCACCTCAATTGTGCAACGGCACAAGGCTCGCTGTTAAGAGCTTGATGGATAATCTGTTAGAGGCAACGATCTTGAATGGCAGATTCAAGGGAGACGTTTTACTGCTCCCACGTATCCCAATAATACCACATGATCTGCCTTTCACGTTCAAGAGACTCCAGTTCCCCGTGAGATTAGCCTTCGCAATGACGATAAACAAAGCGCAAGGACAATCGTTGCAAGTGTGCGGTCTTAATCTAGAGAATCATTGCTTCTCTCATTGTCAACTATACGCAGGGGCGGTCCGTGCCAAGTGCCGCCCGGGGCGGCTTCTATATTTTGCCGCCCTTCGAGCTCAAATCTCAGGCTCTTCGACACTTTGCGGGGGGAAGTTCTCGCGAGAGAAAAACATT
Organism: Lepidoglyphus destructor; assembly: GCA_031001835.1. Taxonomy (NCBI): domain Eukaryota; kingdom Metazoa; phylum Arthropoda; class Arachnida; order Sarcoptiformes; family Glycyphagidae; genus Lepidoglyphus; species Lepidoglyphus destructor. The sequence continues at coordinate 386,194 of JARNKU010000140.1, forward strand.
CTTGATCAAATATCTGGAATCATCTTCGGAGCATGATTATTGATATTATTATCATTGATTGGGGCGTCCAGTCTCTATTTTTTTCTCTCTAAATCTCCCAGAATGCCGCCCCCGGGAGAGTGCCGCCCGGCGCGGACCGCCCCCTCCGCCCCCCTTCCTTGGTCCGCTACTGACTATACGTAGCGTGTTCCCGAGTCGGCAAATCCTCTAACCATCACATCTACGCACCGGGAAACATCACTAAAAATGTTGTTTACCCTCAGGCACTACAATAAGATAAAGCCATGCTCAGTTTAATTCTCTCGACTCCTTACTTTCCTTATGGTCTAAGCCAAGATTACTTCCGATCTCTTCTTTGTGTCATACAGAAAACGCTTCATTCGCAACGCACGGCCAGCGTAGTCGGCCGAAGGCCGGCTAGTGATATAATAAACTTATTCTAATCATCAAAATCTAGACTTTCATCGTAGTAATCTTCGTCTCCCCAAAATCGATCATCTGAATTGGGACGCTCTCGACCGCTTTCCCCGAATGGATTGTATAGTCAGGGGCGGCCGAAGGGGTGTGCGAGCAGTGCCGTCGCACAGGGCGTCAGCCCGCTGGGGGCGCCATCCTGGGTAATGCTCTCTCGGCGACCCATCGAAACCACTTTCTCAGTCTTTTTTTCCTATATTATTGCGAAAGCCTCGACGAGGATTCTCATCCCTGTTACACATGGAAATCGAGTGAGGCATCGTGTTGTCTGGAGTCGGACGACGCCTTCGATCAGAAAGCAGATCTTAAATACATACAGCGGAAACACTCTCTTTACGCCCACACTAACCAAAGGAGCGAACTTGGGAAAGAAATCCATTCTAACTATGAGGCCCTGCCCTCCACGCAGGAACTCTAATTTCCCCTCTCGGAACGCGTTCGATTTGCAGAATGATTTCCGATCCGACATCACGTAGAAGAATCCCGTGGACTTTGTCTTCGGTCTGCAGCCTACCAGCCCCTGTATCTCTGATGATCCTATCTACATCTTGGATAATTGAAATTGTCGAATGCAACGGTCTGGAGCTTCCGAGATGCTCGATACTTTTGGCCGGCAGAATCGATCATTATCATGTGTCGCGATCAGCGTCGCGAGTTGCTTCCGAAGCGAGCGCATATCCTCCTTGGTCGAGTACGCGACAGCATTTTATGCAGCCCAGAGAGTCAGTAAGATCTGTGGATTTTGATGGAGTGATGAGCGCCTCAGGGTAGAAATTGGCCACACGCCGATAAAAATCCGGAAATAGGCTGACTTCCGTGATATTTTTGAAAAAAGCACTTCTAGGCATTTTAAGGCATTTGCCGAACCTCATCTGAGCGAATAGGATGAGGTGAGGAGGCGAGAGAGGGAGGGGGGGCGCTCTCTGGCAGTTCGCACAGGGCGCCAACTACCCTAAGGCCGGCCCTGTGTATAGTCTCCATTCATCCACGGGCTCTGGACATCGTATGCTTCCATTGAGAATTTCTCGGAGTTCCTGATGACCTCTCACAAATGGACGAAGTAGGCTTGGTAGTTCCTCCTCGATTGTCGACGGCGGTATTCTCCGAGCAGCGAGGCGAGATGGCTACATATACATTCAGGTGTGGAGTTTGGCGCAAGTCGGAAGAAATCGAGTTTTTGCTTCCAGCGAAGGTCCGACCACTCCTCGAGAGATCCATCCAGATTCCAGTTGAAGGGCTGCAAGTACACCTGCAAGTACACGCACGCCCGTACACCTTGATCTGAGTCCGCGAGCCGCGGGAATGCCGCGAAAACTTCGTCCTCCGAACCGGATCGCCTGCCGTAGCAAGTTCGCAACGAGCAGACCTGCGCCCGTCCCCTTCACGTACGAGCGCATTTACGGAGCTCTTCAAATTTGGTTCGTTTCGAAGGGTCCTGTAACAACCCGGAGTTATCGACCACGATGTATCCCGGGTGAGGCGAATCCATCGGGAACTGAATCTGCCGGCGGGAAGAATCAAACATCAGTATCTGCAGGCTGCTCGGGACCATTGAGCTCATTCTCGTGAAGTTGTTATCCTGCGCGAGAACCGCCCGTCTCTTTGCATTCAATCTGCTTACAATTAGTTCTCTCCGTCAGCTATCTCTCCGATTGAGAGTTTTAGTTTGTTTCTTGGAAGAACGGTCTCGTAGCTAATACCCGTTGCCAAAGAGAAGAAGACAGGTGGAGCGATCCAGTGATCATACGGAGTTACGAGCGATACGGCCACTCATCACATGTGGCGAGGCCATTCATCAGGGGAGACACGGCGAGGTATTCCGACAGAGAAAAATCCTGTGTGTTCCGTCGATGACTGGTCAAGTAGCTTCTGTCAAACGTGGCTTCCAGCTTAGAAGATTAATCAGCTTTCTCACTGTCAAAATCGAGGTGTCGTCTTCATTCGAGACAACTTCTATGTTTCATGTCTTCGCCGATAGGGAGCACTTCGCAGAGAGTTCCAAGTGTCTGAGGTCTCCTGTTCGCTGGCCCCGGAGTTTGTGGACTCCTCGCATTCCTCACTGCCTCGGCCATGGGAATCCACAACCTCGAGATCACGGTTCGATCTTGAACGCATATCTTGACTTCTGGGCCGTCCCGGATATGGTCCGTGCAATCATGAGAAAGTGCTCCAAAGGAATATCGATGCGCCGAGTATCGCAGATTATTTCGGATGGAATTCCAATCCTAATTTGATCGGCCCGGACAGCATATTCTACGAACACCTAAAGGCGCATCCCATGACAACTGTTCCGCACCTATTGTGGCTTTTCAACAAGTGCCTTCGCGAGGGGAAAATCCCCGACAAATGGCGCTACAGCTCCATATCGCCAATATTCAAAGGAAGAGGAAAAACCGACGACTTAGACAATTACAGAGGCGTCGCCCTTACCACACAGTGTACAAGCTACTGACCTCGGCCCTGCTCGCCCGCCTCTACGAACGTGTAGGAGAACGACTACCACCGAAGCGGTTTGGCTTCGTTCCGAACAGGAACACCGAGGACGCAGTCGAGTTAGTCATGAATCACATTGATGAGCGGAGACCAGGAATGACATACGCTGCGTTTATAGACTTCCGCAAATGCTTCGACACCGTCCCGCGAGATCGTCTATCGGAGGAAATGTATTCGAAGCACAACATCAAGGGCCAATCTACAACCTCATTCGGGACACGATGAAACCCAATTTCATCCGAATCAAGAACGGAGAGCGCCTGATCGAACGCGCGGCACAGCAGGATGTTGGCCCGGCGCAGGGCGAAAGGGCCAGCCCATTCTATCACGTTTTGTACGCCGCAAGCCTAGCTGACGAACTTCGACAAGCCAGAGCGAAGCTCGCGTTTTTCGCAGATGACCTCGTCATCCTATCACCAGACCGCACGAAACTGGCGAGTTACCTGAGAAGGACGGCGCTCTGGTGCAAGGCATTCGAGTTTCAGATGAACATGGCCAAGACCAAGATCATGCGATTCAGCAACGGGGGAACCAAACTCGAGCTCATCAGCCACTTCCCGTATCTCCGGTGACGCTGACATCCAAACTGAGTTTTACGAACCACCTGGAGGTGAAAACAGCCACGGCGGCGGCCGCAACGGCACTCATCGGAAATCATCCTGGACCTGGACATCAAGCAGGCAATGAACCTCTCCAAGATTAAAATAGTACCCCTCCTGACCTTCAGCTTGCACGTGATCGCCCCGCACCTCAGCCTCTCAAACTTGGAACAAATCGATAAGGTCAATTAACGACAAATAAATCAAGCGAGTGCTCGGACTCCCAAATAACTGCTCATCAACATTCGCGCTGCATCTCGCGCCTGCGGGTTCCGCGGCTCGTTCATCGACGCTGTCATTGAATGTCCACAGGGCTTTCGGCCTCCTGGAGGGATTCGGATTGGGAAGGTCTCCGATAATAATAGAACACCAGTAACATATGGAGTGGTGTTTCTAATCCGGTGATGAGAACAGCTCTCGGCTACGAGCTCTCGATGACTGCTGCAGCCTCCGCATCCGCATGCGAAAAGACATGAGTTGCCAGCGAGAATCACCGTTCACGGCGAGCCGCTTGAGAAAATCCCGGAATCGGCTGGATGCAGAGGACGATTCGCTATCACAACTATACAAGAGGGCTCCTGATTTTTTCGAGCTGTCGAAGAACACTCACAAGTAAACATATGTTTTGGTAAAAAACAATTGCCGATCCCGCTATGATGGATGGAAAGGCCTTGGTCCAAGAAGTAATACACGACATAGCTAGCCGGCTATCAGGCCCTTCTTGATAGTTAAAACGGTCGAAAACTTCGGGAGAGACCTATATGAGCAATTTTCAAATGCATGCCATTTCGCTCTCGACGGGGCTAGCGAGCTGATTCTTCCACCATTTCCAAGAGAATTTTGTCCTCTTCAGATGGTTTTTTGTAGAACCTTCTACGATGGATACTCGCTTTTCTAGAGCACTTTGAAGGTATTGAATAAAACGTGAGAATTCCAATAGAAAACACACCGCACAGTGGCGTTTTCCAATGACGGCTAGTGCACGTTTTCCATTAGGGTTTCCACGTTTTTTTTGGTATTTTCAAAGTGTTCCAGAGCAGCGAGTATTCGTCGTAGAAGGTTCATCAAAAGACCATCTGAAAGAGGACACAATTCTCTTGAAAATGGTGGAAGAATCAGCCCGCTAGCCCCATCGAGAGCGGAATGGCATGCATTTGAAAATTGCTCATTTCAGGTCCCTCCTAGAGTTATTGACCGTTTGAACTATCAAGAAGGGCCTGATAGCCGGCTAGCTATGTCGTGTATTACTTCTTGGACCAAGGCCTTTCCATCCATCATAGCGGGATCGGCGATTGTTTTTTACCAAAACATATGTTTACTTGTCAGAGGCAGCCATCACATTGAAAAAAAGAAGGAATTGCCCAAATACCCTTATGTAAAACGTGCCAAGAATGAAGAATGCATTGAAAATATCACAAATCGGGCTCAATTATAGCGATGTTCTCATAAAGACTAGCATCCGAGTGAAAAAGAAGAAAAAGAGCGGGAAAAGTCCGAGATGTGGGTTCCGCAGATTGAGTTGACCCTCCCCGAGGGTTCCGCGGAGCAAAAAGGTTGGGAAACGCTGTTCCAGACCATCATTCACTGAGAAGAAGCATAGCAGACCTTGCCGAACTCAACGGCGCCTTGTTACTCGGATTGTCTGCAAATAGGAATACGTGTATTGTTGCAAACTTGTTATCGCCTTTCTCGAAGATGCACTCTGAAACCTTTCCTTGATTCTACCAATCTCTTTTTCAACTCCGCAACGTAAAGCAGTGGTTCGCAACCGGGAAGACGGGGTGCACCCCCTGGGAAGATTCAGAAGTGTCCTCGACAAGATAACTAGTGAGCGATCGCGGCAATACTATCGCGACGTCTTCCAGGACCGTGAATGATGAATAGCCAAATGCAGATATTGAACGAATAACGGAGCGAACATATTTCCAACAGATATGATTCCATCTGCCACCTGGCATGAATTGGGCTCTCTGAGAACTCCCGTCAGATGGGTTTCTCCTCCCTCCGAAAACACCCTCTCCTTCCACGAATCAACGAGGATCATTCCCCTCCTGGGTTCTCCAGATCCGTTGAGAGCTGCAGATTAAGAGCGACATACTTTAGGCCGACGCCCGTCGAGCCGACTCAAAAGATGAACCTCGAGATCGTGACTTGGGAAAACGGAACTATTTATCGCGTTCAGCTCTTCTCTCGAACAAGCGGGACCGTTCTGACACTTCGCTGCCTCCGAGGGATGATGACGGAGACTTCGCATCCCCGGCGGAAGCGCTTGTATTTCGTCTTTCTGCCCTCGGGCCGCATTGTTGACCGACCGCTCGGCGATGCGCCTGACTCACAAAGAAGCAACGCATGCGATTTTCCCCTCGCGAGACTCCTGGTCTCGTGGTGAGCCTCGATTGAAGTTGTTGCGTACATGTGATCCACGTAGTAAAACGTTGAACGCTGATTCGGCTGATTGTCACGAAGTATGAGCGATACGGCCACGCAGGAAATCATATGAGAGTCGTCAATGATCCATCACGCAACTTTTGTCGAGCATGGCTTCCGGGGCAAAAGAAGATCCTGCGCTTCTCGGAGTCAAAATCAGATAGCATTTCCCAGTTTACGGTTTGCCTGGAGTGATCGGGGCGATTCCGGGCAACAAGGGAAAAGATTATAGTGGACGGTGGAGAAAACTGAAGTTCCTCCCTGACGGATATGTCAGCGCTCCGGGGTCACGCAGTCTGCCCCTGGGCAGCTCATGTTTGAAGAGGGCACTGACGTTGATGCTTCTATTATTTTCAGACTAATGGTTCATAAGCTCTGTGTCTCGCCGTCGCGAGAGAAGGTTGTTTCTTCAAATCCATGCTCCCAGAGAAGCCAAAAATATACACTGTGCGAACTGTGGATCGTGATGAATCCCATGAAAACTAGCATCCATTGCATTATTTGATTTCAAGGAGAGCGAAACGGGAGATTGTCGACTCGGCAGGCCGACCTCGTAAAGGGCGGCTTGATGTGGTTATCCGGGATCGGCCGAAATATGGAGAAGAAATAAGAGCGCACAATTACTGACGTGTAACACTCGGTATTGTTTATTCCGACCTACAGGATCACATGAGCGCTCTTTCTCGATTATGATATAATAAACTACATAACTCTCTTCATGGTATCCTTAGTATCCACAGTATTCATCGCATCCCCAGTATCGATCATCTGAGTCTTCTCCATCCATCCACAGGCTCCAGACTTCGTATGTTGCCCGTAAACATGTCCCGTTCCCGATGACTTCGAAGTTCCCGATGACTTTCTACAAATGGACGAAGCTGACTGGGTAGTTGCTCCTCGTTTGTCGATGGAGGTATTCTTCTAGCAGCAAGGCAAGAGAGCGGTGCCAGTCGATGAACGTCAGCCATGATCTTGCCGCTCTCTTTTTCAAAGGACAGCAAATGTACGTAGACAAAGTTTCAAGCGGCCAGTTCTCAGTATGCGGATCACCAAGGCCGAGGAGCCTCCTCAGAGACGATACTCCATGCTGATCCCTATGGTAGAGACTGGCGCCCCTACTCAGGAGGGACTTCGAAAGATAATCCAATTCGACTGCTTTATAATACGACCTGAGCTGTTCCGCATGCGAGAGCAGGTAGCTCAATGCTTCGTCAATATCTGCATCGGCGATGTCTAGTAGTAGTAGTGGAAACGGATCTGTCCAATCCATTGCTCTCTCTCTGTCCCAATACATTTTGAAATATCGCCACTGAAGTCGCTGGTATGGTCGGGTGCTCATAAGTTCTCTGAATTGGGCCCGGAATTGTACTTCAAGATCGTAGTGGCTGAAGTTGACGTCTAAACGCGGCTGCTCCTCCTCATCAGCATAACGCCTGTATCTCTCCAACATTGAAACGCCTTCATCATACACAGCCTCCAGCTGCTCGACGGTGGACGTACTCCTGAACATGTCATACACATGTCGACCATCTACCAAGTCTAGCCTCATACACTGGATCATAAATTTCGAGCGGTTATCGATTTTGATATTTCGTTCGAGTTCTACGATGTCTTCAAACGATTGAAAGCAATTCGGGGGTGAAGTTTCGCGCGTGGTCCCATGTTCGTCTCGCATCCTCTGCGCAAGTCGGAAGAAATCGAGTTTTTGCTCCCGGCGGACGCCTGGCCACTCATAGGAAGATCTATTCAGCTCTCTGTCGAAGAGATGCACCTGCAAGTACTCGCATGCGAGGGACATTACACGTGGATCGGCCTCAGCGAGTCGGGGGAATGCCGTGAAAACTTCGTCCTCCATGCCGGATCGAGCAAGCCGTACCACGATCGCAGCGGGTAGACCTGCGCTCGTCCCCTTCACGTAATCGCAAAGCTCATCAACTTCGGTAATCTTCGAAGAGTCCCGTGGCGACCACGAGTTTTCTACCACGGTGACTCCCGAGGAAGGCCAATCCATCGGAAACTGAATCTGCCGGCAAGAAAAATCAAACATCAGTATTCGCATGCTGTTCGGGACCATTGAGCTCATTCTCGCGAAGTTGGTATGCCGCACGAGAACCGCCCATCTGTTTGCATTCATTCTACCGAGCATTATTCATGAGCTCTTCCTTTGATTGAAAAGAAGAGTTTGGTCTTTGAATGAACGGTCTCGTACCGCAATCCCATCGCCAAACAGAGGGAGACGCTTGGAGCAATCCAGTGATCATAAATAAATTTGACGCAATCGTTCCAACCTACCTAGAAGTTCGCCTCCGTAGGAGAAAACTTGTGAGGTCACGTAACGAATCAAGAACAGCGCGAGAGATTCAGCTCCAAACTTTCGAACAGCAATAAGGATGTTTGTTTCGTCAGCTCTTCCCTCGGTTCGAGATGTTGCCACATTTTCGAGAATGCGTTTCAAGTCGTGAGACGTCGAACGTCAACTCGGCACACCATCACGAGCACATCCTGTGTGCTTCGTCGATGACTGGTCAAGCAATTTCTGTCAAACATGGTTCCAAAGCCAGAAGATCAATCGGCCTGCCCAAATCAATCACTGTCCAAAACCGGACGGTAGTCTTCATTCGAGACGATTTCTCCGTTCCATGTCTTTGCTTACTTGGAGCGTGTCGCGGAGAGTTTCAGGTGTCTGAGGTTCCCGGCCGCTCCTGTTCGCTCGCTGCGGATGTGTTGACTCCTCGCATTCCTCACTGCCGCGGCCACGAAGACCCACAACCAAGATCACCGGGCGCTAGCCATTGATTCTTACCGGAAGTCAGAGTAACGGAAGCCAATCAATACTCAGTCAAGTGAAAAGCTAAGATCTGTGCTTCCGACCCAAACTGACCCAAGCTTTTTAACTGTTTTTCGTACCTTACAGTCAAACTTCCAATTTCTCATTCCTTCTATAGTAATTCGGAGCGGACGCGCTCCGTTCGCTTCGATGGAAGACTCCGACAAAGTCTCGCGTTTTGAAATCGATCCAGACGCCCATCTCAATGCAATGCATCCCTCATCGTTATCTTTCACATTCTGAATCATCTTTCATTGCGATTTGCATGTATTTCTGACTTCTCTCGATTTAGTATGGATGGACATACAACAGAAGTGCCATTGAGTGCCACCGGGAGTAAGAGGCTTTATGATCTACGACGAAGGAACGTATTCTTCTAACCAGCAACCCAAATACATTCACCATTCCGAGCTCTGACCCGCCGTTTGCATCCGGCACTGATCCATACCATTGCATCAACCAGCGACCACAAACGTGCCCCACGCCCTACGCCGGGCCCCACGATTTTTGGATACATTCCGCGACGTACCTTACGTCAGAAAGTCTACGGTCTCTGACCGAAACGGCTCCGGTTTTTTTCCTTACCTGACCACGTACACATCGCGCTGCAGAATCAATCGAGGCACCTCAGGTGCGGCCGAGTCGTAAAGGAGAACTGAGTGCAAAGCAGAATGGTAACCCTTCAACTATAATATGTTCTTATATAGGCCAGCATCCGAGTTAATCCGAGGAACTAGAGGCAGAGGAAAATCCGAGGTGTCGGATCCGCGGAATCGATTGCCTCTCCTTGAGGGATCCGCGGAGAAGAGAAGGTTGAGAACCACTGGCCTAGACCACCAACTTTCAGGATGGACCACCATTTCCTTCGTCTCCAACTACCTTTTCCCTTAACCATCACCTAGCCATCATCAGAGCATTACACTAATCCTTTTTTCTTCAACCCAATTTATTCAGTGTGCGAACTGTGGATCACAATGAATCCGAGATAAACTTGCAGCCGTTGCTTTACCCAATTTCGACGAGACTCTAATGAAAAATTGTCGAATCGGCAGGTCGACCGCGTGAAGTGCGGCCTGATTCTGTTTGGTGACATTGAACATTGTAGTGGTGAGAAATGAGAAGGCAGAAATACTGACGTGTAACACTTGGTCTCCCTTATTCCAGCCGTCAGGATCACGATCAGGTTTCGTGAGCACCGTCAGGCAAACCAATGAGGGCTCTTTCTCGATTATGATATAATAAACTTAATTTAATGATAAAAGTGATATTCATGTTCATACTAATCCTCTTCAAGCTCATTGCAGTAATCTTCGTTTCCCCAAAATCGATCGTCTGAATTGGGACGCTCTCGACCGTCTCCCTAGGATGGACCGTATAATCTCCATTCATCCACGGGCTCTGGATGTCGTATGCTTCCCTGGAGAATTCCTCGTAGTTCCTGATGACCTCTTACAAACGGACGAAGTAGGCTTGGTAGTTGCTCATCGATTGTCGACGGCGGTATCCTCCAAGCAGCGAGGCAAGTGAGCGGTGCCGGCCGACGATTGTTAGCAATGATCTTGCCCCTCTCTGTTTTCAAAGGACAGCAAATGTACGTTGACAATGTTTCAAGCCGCCACTCAACATGCGGGAAACCACTGCCGAGGAGCCTCCCCAGGGAGGACACTCCATGCTGATCCCTATAGTAGAGACTGGCGCCCCTACTCAGGAGGGACTTTGTGAGATGAGGCAACTTATTCCTGAGTTCATGGCTTCTAAATAGTCGCGCATTGGAAAGCAGGCAGCTTAAGGCTTCATCAAGATCTGAATCGGAAAGCAGGCAGCTCAATGCTTCATCAAGATCTGAATTGGTAAGCAGGCAGCTGAATACTTCGTCAAGGTTTGTTTTGAGGGTGCCAACATCATATGGAAACATATCGTACTTATAAAAATAGGCGGCTCTTTCCAAGTATATTTTGATATCTCGCCACCGGGGTCGCTTGCATGGTCGGGCCCTTATTAATTCTCTGAACGGCCACTGGAATTCCTTCCAAAATGGTACTGTTTGTCGTCGGATTCCGGACAGCTGTATCTCTCACATGTTCGAACGCTCTCATCATAAATAGCCGCAAGCTGCTCGACGGTGGACGCACTTCTGAACATCAGTCTCAAGTATCCAAGATTTACCAAATCCAGCCTCATACAGTGGATCATGAATTTCACACCGTTATTGATTTCGATATCCCGTTCGAGCTCTAAGATGTCTTCGAACGATTGGAAGCGCTCGGGGGTGAATTTTCGAACGTGATTCCATGCTCGCCTCGGATCCTCTGCGCGAGTCGGAAGAAATTTAGTTTTTGTTTCCAGCAAAGGCCCAGCTTTCTCATGAAATGATGCACCTGCGAGTACTCGCATGCCAGGGACATTTCACATTGATCCGACTCAGCAAGCAGGGGGAATGCCGCGAAAACTTCGTCCTCAAGTCCGTATTGGGCCAGATCGACCAAGTCAGCAACACGAGAACCTTCGCTCGTCCCCTTCACGTCTTCGTGGAGCTCGTCAACGTCAGTCTCCCTCGGAGCGATCTTTGGACACCCGAAGTCATCGATCTCAATAAGTTCCGAGAAAGGCCAGTCCATGGGAAACTGAATCTGCCGGCGAGAAGAATCAAACATCAGTATTAGCATGCTGCTCGGGACAATTTCGCTTATTTTCGCGATGTTGGTATCGCACACGAACTGCCCATATGTTTGCATTCATTCTGCTCAATACTATTCATGGGCTATTCCTCTGATTGAAAAATAGAGTTTGGTGTCTGAATTGACGGTGTCGTAGTGAATCCCCACAGCCAAACGGAAGGAGACGGTTGGAGCGATCCAATGATCAATGGTGCAATAATTTCAACCCACCTAGATTTTCGTCTCCGACGAGGGAAACTTGTGTGGTCACGTAAGAAATCACGAGCAGCGCGGGAGATCCAGCTTCAAACGTTTGAACAGCGTGGAGGATGTTCGTTTCGTCAGCGTCACGCTCTTCGCCTCGCTTCAAGGTGTTGGCACATTTCCGAGAATGCGTGAGACGTCGAACGTCAACTCGGCACATCATCAGGAGTTACGAGCGAAACGGTCATTCATCACACGTAGCGGGACCATGTATCAAGGAGGACACGGCGAGGTATTCCGAAGTAGGAGAATCCTGTGCGCTTCGTCGATGGCTGGTGCAGCAACTTCTGTCCCCCACGTAACTTCAAGTCCTGTAGTGCTTCTATGGCCGCCGTCCTGCGCCGTTTGCACTCGCTGTTGAATCAAAGCGTCTTCCTCTCCCTGATTGCAGGAACTCGAATTTGGACACTCTGTATGAGCTCGGGTACGTCGGAATCTCACCGAAACCTCTTTGGTTGGGTGGCATCGTGGACGGAATTTCCGTCGCGATGATTGCTAATGCTGCAACTGAACTCTCTCGGTGAACGATCATCCTAGATTCGAAGAATCACGAAGTCCATGAGTTCGTTTTGGCGATTCTCCACAGTTCGCTGCTCTATATCGCGTTGACGCGAGTCGGGCATCGGTCTGAACTTAGGATTACCACAAACGAGAACCCGGCGAGACATGCGATCTTCGAATATCTTCACCCGCGGTAGATGAGCCTGATGAACGAGATATCAAGTGGACTGGGGAGCTTTTCTAGCAGAAACTATCTCAGGACAAATGACCTTTTTGGCGACCAAGCAGGCGGATGGAGTGAGGTCTCGCTCTGAATCGAGATGGAACCTACTAGAGACTCGCATCCAATGCATCATTCGATTTCGAAGAGCTCGAAATGGGGAAAGATCGGCCGAGCGAGGTGCGGCCGTCGATCGCCAGCCGGGGCTTGGGCTGAGTTTATGATTCGGGAGAGCCTAATGTCATGAATGAAATGACGTCCAGCGGTCGAGAGATGGAAACGAAATGACACGTTACGATTTCTGACGTATAACACGCGGTCTACACAGTATCTTACACTGGATGATGGATTCCACACCACCATCGACTCACATATGAGGAGCTCATTTTCGAACCGCGTCAAGTCCATTTTCGCCGATTTCCAGTTTTCAGCGGGAACGGAGTCCCCGTCACATTGTGCCTCATGAAAGAATATCAATTCATGGGAACTCGCATGCGTTCCACATCAAAATGACTGGGAAAAATTCTACTTCTGTATGCGCTCAATGGTTCATCGGCAGTAGAAACGCGATTTACTCGAAATCGAAAAAATGGACTTGACGCGATTCGAAAATGAGCTCCTCATATGCCATCCGACTTCATGATGTTTTCGAATGATTGGAGGCAGATCTGGGGCGAGCTTCCGCTCGTTCCGGATCCTCTGAGCAAGTCGGAAAAATTCAGATCTTGGCCTCGGCGAACACCCCACTTGTGCCCGCGGGTTCTACTCAACCCGCTGTAGAACAGCGCCATCTGTGTGTGCTCCCACATCGGGGGCATGTAGTAGGGACTGAAGCGTGACACTTTGGGAGAGAGGGAGCGGCCGTGCGGGAGCCGATCGAAGCGAAGAAGGTTGCATACCGGTCAAGTGTAGACTCCAGGTCACCACCCACACCCACAAGGGGGAGGAGCAGAGTCAGATCCACCGCTACGGCCACACGAGGAGTTGACAAGACGCCAAAGCTCTTTACTTGAGTTACCGACTTTGGACACAGGGGAGAAGTGAAGCGTCTACGGGCGTAGAGAATGAGTTTGCGGTAGTGTTTGAGCGTGGTGTAGTAACGAGACTTTGCCGAAACACGACTACATTTCAAGAAACTATAGCCATGCTTGCGGAGTCGTCGACGTACTGTTACAGGGGCGGAGGTGAACCAGGAACGTTGGGCTGCACGACCAGGAGGCGGGAAGCCCACGAAAGGAAAAGATTCTTCGTAAATAGCATGCAAACGAGATGAGAACGTGTCATAGGGAGTGTCGACAACAACAGCGTAATAGAGGACGGTCCAGTTCTCCCTGAAGAGCGTAACGAAAAACATTCGAAGTTCACGGCACTAAATACCCTACGACGTCGCGCACCAGGGGATGAGCGGGTCACGGAAGATAGCAAGGATGCCCCGTCGGAGGCAACCTCGATCATAATTGGGTAGTGGTCCGAGAACTCGAGAAGTTCACATACGGATACATTACGGACTGAAAGCATTCCATCGTTAGAACACCAAGCGTGATCCAGACAGGTGCCGGAAGCAGGGCGGGTCACGCTGGTGTGTAGGGTACGAAGATCCAGTTCACATAACGATCGCCGCTTGCCCATGATGAGCTCTGTCCCGGAGCATGCTCGTTCGCAACCCCGAAGGAGACGGGTCCGAATCTGTAGGACTGACATCCTCTTTGTGATCCCGACGGAATGTTTTCGATCCAATATCGCAACTTTTGCGTGCGGCACGTCAAATGTCTTCAGAGCACCATCAACACCTCGTTGAATAGAATCTCTGATAGTCAGCGGTTAAGGCAGCGCTGGAGGAAGCTTTTGGCACTAGAAGCTTTTACTCGTCTGTACGGCCAATACGTCAGACACCTCATTTTGAGCGACACCTTGGTGTTCTTCTCCTCGAATGAAGTCCCAAGCCAATAACAGCTCAGAGTGCCTCCGGGGAATCTATGTACAAGGGAAGCATGCCCGGAAATACGGGCCAGGTGTCGCGGGCCACGGTCCGAGCAACACTGTTCTAGGTGGAATCATAACGATGTCCCTCATCGGATTGCTGGGTTTACACAAGACCCAATCAAAGGTCCAATGTCGTTGAATATACTTCGAGTAGACAATATTTCCTCACAGTTGTTCGCGGTCTTCTCGGTCGGAAATCGGAAAGATGGAATCACGACATTTTGGATCTCGGCTCTTCAATTGACGGAAAAACAGCTTCATGAATTCACTTAACATAAACCGGTTACGAAAGCGCACGCATTATTTGAGTCATGGCGATTCGACTTGACGGCACGGAGGCACCACCGGTGATAATTTCAAGAAGGGACATACCCTAGTGCGATGATTCAATGCTCTTCGAAATCGAAATCAGACTTCACTCACTAAGCATGCCAGATTCATTTTTCCGCCGATGTGGAAAACTCCGTCAAGGGTTACAAGTGTGCAAAGTTCCGGCCCATTCCCACTTGCTAGCCTCGGCAATCGTGGAATTTCCAATTCCCTCACTGTCTGTGACCAGGCCATGAAGATTGGCTCCATGTAGGCCTTGCAAAAAAAAACATTTCTGGACAGCCGCGGTTATAACAGCGCCTTCAAATCATGCGAAGAACTCCCTTGTTTAAGACGTGATTGCCACCCATATTCGATCAGAATGATCATGAAAGTTCGTTTCATCTCCCATTCGAAAGATGAGTTGTCAAAATCGGTGATTTCTAGAGCCTGGAAGTTCAGGCATTAATCATTTTCGACCCTACATCTATTCATAAGAATCGATGGATAAATTGATGATTGGTGCATCGTTGATCCAGCCCACGTCGTGTTCGAACGAATATCATCGACATTGTCGACTTCCGATCATCCATTCAATGAATCGATGGAGAGTGAATCTATATAAATAAAAGTCAAAACGCTGTCTGTTTGTCTGTCAGTCTGTTTGTCTGTTCGCGATAGACTCGGAAACCAAGCTTGAACGAGCCTGGAGCCAGGGTGTTTCGTGTAGAGGACCCATCCGTGACGGACATAGGCTACCCACCTCCCCTCCCCTCCCCCACCTTCCCCCTCCCCCTCATCTCTGCTAAAACAACAGCCATTCAGCCATTAACCTATCTCTGATCTCGGATAGGAATCTCTCTCGCTGTAGCTCCTCAATGGAGGCAATCTGGAAGTCCATCAGACCATACTTTCAGGAGTTTATGGAGGTATTTCAAATCGGTCAAACGATACTTCCCTAAGTTTATATCTAAGTTTATATGGGGAGATTCTAGAATCATTCTGATCATGCCCACGAAAGCCATGAACTACGGAAGCAAGGCATCCCCAGCTCCATCTACCATATTTGGTGCTCTAGCTACCAGAGGTTAAAAAAGAGAGCGCGGTTCTTTCTCAAAACCGTTGATGGCCAGGTATGCGAAACATATCGAGAAGCATGCCGTAAGATGAATCTCCTCGAAGATGACGCGCATTGGGACACGACTCTCGCCGACGCTGCCGCAACCGCTCACCCGCATCAAATTCGTACCCTCTTCGCAATCATTCTCACCATGTGCGCACCTTTTAATCCGAAGGATTTTTGGGAAAAATACAAAGATCACATGAGTGAAGACTTCTTGCGTCGCTTGAGAACAATGAGTAACGATCCAGAAGTACAACCGACACCACAAATCTACAACGAAGCGCTCATTGCACTGGAAGATCTGTGTGTAGGCATAGCCAACAAATATCTCACGCAGTTGGCGATGTTCGCTCCTGACCGATCCGTTCATACGCGTCATGACAGTGATTTGAATCGTGAAACTCAATTCGATGCCGATTATCTACGAGGATTCGTCGAAGAAAACCTCCCGAAATTGCTTCCAGAGCAACGCTCAGCCTACGACATCATCATGCGCGCCATTCGATTCGGAACTGGAGGATTGCATTTCTTGGACGCTCCTGGCGGCACCGGAAAAACATTTCTCCTTTCGCTCATCTTGGCGGAGATTCGGTCTCGGGGTGAAATCGCTCTTGCAATCGCATCCTCCTCTACGGTGGTCGAACTGCACACTGTAGAAGAGCCCATTTGCGGTGTAACTAAGAACTCCGGCATGGGCACCGTTCTCCAAACATGCCACTTCATTATTCGGGACGAATGTACAATGTCTCATAAGAAGGCATTGGAAGCGCTCGATCGAACGCTCAAAGACTTTCGAGGAAACCAGCTACCGTTCGGCGGGGCACTCATTTTACTTTCGGGCGATTTCCGGCAAACCCTACCAGTAATCCCACGATCCACACCTGCAGATGAACTCCACGCGTGTTTGAAGTCCTCTATCCTTTGGCGTCATGTCAAAACACTTACACTCAAGACAAACATGCGAGTGCAAATGCAAAACGACTCACGCGCCGAAATTTTCGCGGAACAACTCCTACTCATTGGGAATGGCAGAGTGGTTGCTGATGCCAATCAATACATCAAGTTCCCGACGGGTTTCTGTCTCTTCAGCGCAACACAAGACGAATTGATTGAAAAGGTTTTTCCCGAAATCACCGTCAACTTCAGTGATCATTCCTGGCTAAGCAGGCGAGCGATATTGGCGCCTACCAATAACGATGTAAATGCCATCAATCACACGATCCTGAATCAAATTCCCGGCCCCGTCAAAACGTACCACTCAATCGATATCATCATGGATTTAGATCAGGCTGTAAATTATCCTGTAGAGTTCCTCAACTCGCTTGATCTCCCCGGAATCCCACCCCATACATTGTCTTTGAAAATCGGGGCTCCGATCATTCTGTTGCGAAACAACCATCCACCTCAATTGTGCAACGGCACAAGGCTCGCTGTTAAGAGCTTTATGGATAATCTGTTAGAGGCAACGATCTTGAATGGCAGATTCAAGGAAGAAGTTGTACTGCTCCCACGTATTCCAATAATACCACATGATCTGCCTTTCACGTTCAAGAGACTCCAGTTCCCCGTGAGATTAGCCTTCGCAATGACGATAAACAAAGCGCAAGGACAATCGTTGCAAGTGCGCGGTCTTAGTCTAGAGAATCATTGCTTCTCCCATGGTCAACTATACGTAGCGTGTTCCCGAGTCGGCAAATCTTCTAACCTTCACATCTACGCACCGGGAAACATCACTAAAAATGTTGTTTACCCTCAGGCACTACAATAAGATAAAGCCATGCTCAGTGTAATTCTCTCGACTCCTTACTTTCCTTATGGTCTAAGCCAAGATTACTTCCGATCCCTTCTTTGTCTCATACAGAAAACGCTTCATTCGCAACGCACGGCCAGCGTAGTCGGCCGAAGGCCGGCTAGTAATGAATAATGCCTGAACTTCCAGGCTCTAGTGATTTCTAAGGTCCATAGACCCTTTCCCTCTACGCCTCTACGTTTCGATCGAGTTTCGGTTTCCGGAAACTCGAGAATGCATACCTGGAATGGACTCTTATTGTCTGTCGATGGGGACGATCCAACGCGGACGCTCGAGAGAAAGTATTCGATTTCTGTGAATATGTATTTCTGTGAATATGTATGAATTCATCGAGATCCGGCTTCGTTATTAGTCGAGCAGCCCTTTGCTGAGCATCGTAAAAAAGGAACGTTCTTGGGAATCTCGTAGCTTCACAGCCAATATTCCTCTTCCGCATTTTTACAACCAAGAGCTTCCCCTAAGTCAACACGATTTCACTTGGCTGCCGTCCCAAAATCTTGGACCCAGAATGAGTCTGATTACGCGGGAGTTCTCCGGCAGCAACCGTCGCTATTACCGATTGAGCTAGCATACGAGGAGAGAATATTGGAGCGATTTCTGTCTGAGAGGTTGAAGGGGATCGCAGAATCCCTCTCCTCAAGATCAGATGCATCATCAATACGAGGTTCGCGGTCTCCGCCACATCGGAGCCAAAATGTTTGGTTTTTTTCGCATGCGTTTTTTTGCGGCTAACCGCACGCACATTGCGGTTGTTTTTTCAAGTTTGTTCAAGATTGCTGAGGAGGCTGTTCTTCCAAATCTATGCTCCCAGAGACGCCATAAATAAGCGTTGTGCGAACTCTGGATCGCTATGAATCCGAGGCAAACCAACATACATTGCATAATTTGATTTCAGGGAGATCAGAATAGAAGATTCTCGACTCGGCAGGTCGACGCGACCAGTGCGGCTTGCTGTGGTTATCCTGTAAAGGTCGAAGGATAGGAAAGAAATAAAAAAGGAAAATTATTGACCGGCAACACTCGATCTCCTTCATTCCAACCGTCAGGTTTCGCGAGCGTCGTCTGGGGAACACATGAGCGCTCTTTCTCGATTATGATTATGCATGAACTAAATATTCCCATGGTATTGATTGTATTCATCGGATTCATTCGGATCCATCGTATGCATCGTCGCCTCGTCTCCATCAATCCGCGGGCTTTGGACTTCGTATGTTTCTCGCGAGCACTCCTCGTAGTTCCCGATGACAACTTACAAATGGACGAAGTCGGTTGGGTAGCTGGTCCTCGATTGTCGATGGAGGTATCTTTCTAGTAGCGAGGCAAGAGAGCGGTGCCATACGACGATTGTCAGCCATGATCTTGCCGTTCTCTTTTTTCAAAGGACAGCAAATGTACGTCGACAAGGTTTCAAGCGGCCACTCCTCAACATGCGGATGACCAAGGCCGAGGAGCCTCCTCAGAGACGATACTCCATGCTGATCCCTATGGTAGAGACTTGCGCCCCTACTCAGGAGGCACTCTGAAAGATGAGCCAACTCGCTCGCGCGACCATATAGCATGAAGAGTTCCGCGTGTAAGAGCAGGCAGCTCAATGCTTCGTCAAGATCTGCATCGGGGATGTCCAGTGTATCAGATGGAACCGGATCTGACCCATCCAGATGAGCGGCTCTTTCCAAATACATTTTGAAATGTCGCCACTGAAGTCGCTGGCATTGTCGGGTCCTCATAAGTATTCTGAATTGGGCCTGGAAATGTACTCCGAGTTCGTAGTGACTGGAGTTGACGTCTGAACGCGGCTGCTTCTCCTGATCAGTATAACGCCCGTCTCTCTCCAACATTAAAACGCATTCATCATACACAGCCGCCAGCTGCTCGATGGTGGACGTGCTCCTGAACATTTTATCTATATGTTTGTAATCTACCAAGTCCAGCCTCAAACACTGGATCATGAACTCTACGCAGTTATTGATTTTGATATCCCGTTCGAGTTCTACGATGTCTTCAAACGATTGGAGGCAGTTCGGGGATGGAGTCAGGCGCGCTACCGCCTGCTCGTCTCGGATCCTTTGCGCAAGTCGGAAGAAATTGAGTTTTCGCTCCCGGCAAAGGCCCGACCGCTCTCCGAGAGATCTATTCAGCTCTCCCATGAAGCGTTCCGCCTCCAAGAACTCGCATTCTGGGAACATGAAACGTTGATCTGACTCAGTGATAACCGAGAATGACGCGGAAGCTTCGTCCTCCAAGGCGAATCGAGCCGGCTGTACCAGGTTACCAATGGGCGGACCTGCTCTCGTCCCTTCCACGAATCTGCGAAGCTCATCGACGGAAGTCATCCTCGAAGAGTGGGAAACTGAATCTGCCGGCGAGAAGAACAAAAAATCAGTATCCGCATGCTGCTCGGGACCATTGGGCTCATCTTCGTGAAGCTGGTATTCCGTTTGAGAACCGCCCATAGGTTCGCATTCACTCAGGCGCGTATACAGGGGGGGGGGGGAGCCCAGACCTGTTTAGTTCATACAATCTAAGTTGAGACTTCCGATCGAAAAACTGATTTTCTGAGAATGGAATTTTACAAGGGTACCCCCTTGTTGGGACAAATTAAGCCCCCTCCCAGAAAAAAGTCCTGCATACGCGCCCGCATTCATCTCACTGATTGTGACTGCTATTCGGCAGCTATTCCTCTGATTGAAAAGTGGAGTTTGGTCTCTGGATGAATGATCTTGTAGCGAGTTCGATTGCTAAACGGAAGGAAACAGGTGGACCAATCCACTGATCATCAGTGACTTTGACGCAATCGTTTCAACCCACCTAGATCTTCGTCTTCGACAGGGCCACCCTGTGAGGTCACGTCACGAATCAGAAGCAACGCGAGAGATACAGCTTCAAGCGTTTGAACAGGGTTGAGGATGTTTGTTTCGTCAGCGTCACGCTCTTGCCCTCACTTTGAGCTGTTGCCACATTTTCGTGAACGCGTTCCAAGTCTTGAGACGTCGAACGTCAACTCGGCACATCATCAGGTGATTCGAGTGATACGACCGCTCATCACACATGGCTAGGCCATGCATCAGGGAGGACACCGCGAGGTATTCCGACGAAGAAGAATTCTGTGTGCTTCGTCGGTGACGGGTCAAGTAACTATTGTCAAACGCGGCTTCCAGGCCAAGATATAAATCAGCTCTTCCACCGTCGGAATCGGATTGTAGTCTTCATTCGAGACAACATCTCCGTTTCACATCGGAGCACTATGCGGAAAGTTTCAAGTCTCTGAGGTCTCGAGCCATTCCTGTTCGCTCGTCGCGGAGTTTGTGGAAATTCCTCGAAATCACTGCAGAATGCAGAAGGTGATGAGCAGGGGGAGGGGCTCCATTTCGGTATGATCTGTTGTGGCCCTAGCTTCGAATCACTCGTTCTTATAGTTCCGAGTTCAAACTCTCCTCTCTCAATTTTGTACCCTCGAAATCACCGCAGAATGGACCCCTAGTGAAGGACGCGGAAGATGATGCCTCCACGGCCTCACCATGCTCCGGGTCCCAGCGAGCAGAAAAGTTCCGTAGAGTTCCCGAGCGCTGGCCAAGTTTGTATTTGTAGTTCACAAGCTTAATCATCGTGAACGGCTCCAATACGCGAGGTCTTTAAGGATGATTTTGATTCACATGAAGAGCTATCCGCAACACTCCATGTCGACACTCATGCTTGGTCGACACCTGATGGTGCCGAAATCCTTTTTCGGGTTCATTCCGTTAACGGAGGGCTCTCCCGGGGAAAAGTCAATGAGGACCCCATGAGAATCCAAAATGCCGCGAGATGAGCCTCTCAGCCATCATCGCAGTCTTCCACCTGCTTGAGATGTGCCACTCAAAACCTGCGTCCACGCGACTTTCCTACAAGAGCCCCCTCGAAACCAACTCAGATCGAAAGATCCCGTGATCCCGAGCCTGGAAGGTCTTCGCGGTCTTCTCCTGGAGATAGCTCATTCCTGGAGACACCGAGAGATTTGGAAAAGTTCGATATCTCCTATGGACGTCAATGGGAGGTCAGCGCGGAGTGAACGCTTTCCTACCACGTGCATTCTCTCAACAGTAGAGACGCGAATCGAATGCTCCCAAACTCGGCATCAGTGTTTCTTCTCTCAGCTTGCGCTTCTGTTCAGCGTAGCCATTGATTCCTACAGCGATGGCTACGCCGCACAATTGTTTAGAGGCGGCAAAGAGTCATTTTTTCGAGTGGGAGAAAATCGGTATTCTGAGTACTGTGGGTGGTTCCTAGATGGCTGAAGATGTCCGAAATTCATCTGAATCCCATTCTTCTCATCTCGTCTCTTCATACAAAGAGCCAGGAGCTCGAACTTCATGGAGTTGGCAAAACCAACTTTCGAGCAACTCCGATGGAAAACGCGGTTTTCCCCGCAGCGGAGGCTGAAACAAGGACGGAAACCCATGCTATGTACATATGCGTACCGAGAACTTCAGCCACGTAGAGATCCGAAAGAAGATTTTTCCTGAGGTTCCAGACCTCTTTCCGGAATTGTATGAGTTTGCAAAGCCGAATTGCCGATAAGTTCCCAGTGGCGCGCAGCGCCGGGGTCAGGTTTGTGGGGTCCGTTTCCGAACACACTCGGGAGCATTTCAAAACAAGAATTGGCTGCCCACTCCTGCCCCTTTGCGTTTTATCATCGGAATATGGTCACCGGAGGCCCCGTAGGCCATCGCTTGACTAGCAGGCGTTTGCCGCTTCTCGCCCTTTCTGCACCAGTGTGCGCCGTTTCCCTCCGAAGAGAAAGCGGACATCTATGGTGTTTATTTCCAATGGAATAAAAACGCGACTCTAGCGCGGTCTGAGTTATGCACTGCGAAAATTCGGGAGAACATCTCCCTCTTCTGTCGCCAGAAAAGGCTTCGAAGTATGGGGAACCGAACATTGAAGAGGCAAGGATGGGCAAACCTCAGCTCTCGCGAATCAACAATCTTGTTGTTGTCTCCTTGTTGGCCCGTAATTTCGCTGAAATATCTATGTGACAGTTGTCCCATCCTCTCCGAAGTGGCCTGTGCCTCGTCGTTCGATTTTTCCCGTTCGCTCGCCGCGAAGTTTGTAGACATCTCGCATTCCTCACTGCCGTGGCCACGAGGATCCACGACCAAGATCACGGTTTTATCTTGAACGTCGCTTTTTGAGTCGACCCTGACATGATCCACGGAATGATGAGAGAATGTTTCAATGGGATCATTGATGCGCCGAATTTTGCAGATCCGATGAAAGCTACAGATAGAGAGCGGCAGATTTCAGACTGAAACCCGTCGACCTGAATGAAAAAAATGACCTCAAGTTCGTGAGATGGAGGAACGAAATCATTGTCCGCGCTCAGTCCTTTCCTCGAACAATCAGAAGCCTTCTGACACCTCTTTGCCTTCAAGGGATAATGACCAGGGCCGGATTTACTAAGAATTTTCAACAACAACAACAACAATTCGGGTTATTTCATTACCATTATCGGTAGATATAAGGGTAACATTATCGTATGAAATTATTTCACAACATCATCGCTTGCGGGGGTTTCCCAGCATTATACCGAACTGTTCTCTACGGAAGCTCCTGGCATTTGGAGCTTCACGAATACACCCGTTTCGGGCTTTGAATGCAAGATTACACTGGTTCAGCAAGGTTGGTAACTCCATGTTAAGAATTCCCAGGCCGGCGTAATAATCTGCGACGGACTCCCAACAAGATCTTCCGATGATAGCTCGAATAGCTTTGTTCTGAATGACTTGCGCAGCGTCGACGGCATTTGCGTATGAACTTCCCCAAACGGATAAGCAATACGATAGAATCGGCTCTAACACAGCTCTGTACACGGTTATGAGGAGGCGTTTGTCGACTGGCTGCGAAGCGTTTCGTAGCGATGTGTCTGACATGTGGGAGCCATTTCATATGCTGGTGAAGAGCGACACCGAGACATACGACTTTATCGCACAGCGGGATTCGGCTACCCTGGATTCGTATTTCGATAATATCTGGAATAATGTTGCTCTGAGGATTATGGAACAGGACCATTTCGGTGTTGTCGGAATTGACGACCAGCCCGAAACGATTGAAAGCCAAGATGGCTCTCTCAATATCAGACTCAACAAGATGTATTGCGGTATAGCAAGCTTGCGGGATACATCGAAAAGCAATGTAGAATCATCTGCGTAGGCGATTGGCCGGGAGGAACAATGGTTCTCAATATCTCTGAGGACGTGATTGAGATAGCAGATGAAGACGTATGGTCCGATCACTGAACCGTGGGGTGTGCCTCCGGTCAGAAGACGGATTCTGAACAGAAATTGCGAACACGGACTCTTTGGGATCTGCCGTCCAGGTATGATCTGAACCGAGCAAAACAAGTTTTTGGCGCGAAAGCGCCTTTAAGTTCATCCCGGAGGGGCGGTCGAGGGTTGGGAATGGCCGCAAATATCTCCGGTTCGTGGGGACTGGTGAAACTGATTTCACGGATGGAGGAAGAGGAAAGACGGACGAAGGTTTCTGTTGAATATTGAAGTTACCACCACGGGCCTTCTATGAATTCTCGGGGTCCTACGGAATAGGACTGAGGGGTTGGTCACTTCGTTATTGGTCGGGGGATTGGAGAAAGATACTTTTCCATTGAGAATATTTTATTCAAAATAACGAAGTTCCATTCAGGGGTACATTGAGTGAGAGCCCTCTGGCTACGCCACTGGTTCCATGTCTCGGAATTTGGAGACTGTTCGACCCATAACACAGCCCTGCAAAAAAATTCCGCGATGCTAGTACCAATGGTACTAGCGAGTAATTTGGCGGGAAAACGTCTGCGGCGGAAAACCGTCCTGTGTTTTGGGAGGAGATTTCCTACTGTTTACTTTTCTGTCGTGCGCTATGTTTGTATATTGCATGTGCTGGGATGAGTCCGGACTGGAGGGGTACAGCAGGTATTTGTGTTGTTTTGGTCATCTATTCGGGTTAGTGTATGCATTTAAGATGTCGTCATCATGTGACACGTATGAATTGTTGGTCACGTTTGGTACTGATGTGGCGTTAGTGGGGGGTTGGTTGAACGGTTCGATGCGGTGTGAACAGGACACACCGCGAAGCTAGTACCGGTGGTTTTTGCGATATGGCTCATGAGGAAACAGTTGCGGATTGACAGCTAAGCTCGACTAGTTTGTCATGAACGTCCACCTTAATCATGTTAGCAAGCTATCACATAGTGTTTTTCTGAGCTACGGAGGTTAGAGACGACATTGGAGGTAAGGGAAGTTTGACTATTCTTTCTGTTTCATTCAAGGCATAAATAGAGTAAATCTTAGTGTACGGGGCAGGGTCTCTTTCATTGGTCGTCCGGGGCTTGTGAAGTCGGTATGGCTGCCGGTATGGTTAGCTCGTTGAAGTCTTCTTCTCGGCCTTGAGATTTCCACCATTGGTCGAGTTCTGCTTTTTCCGGGATGTTGTGAGCGCCTTCTTCCTCGATTATCGTCCCGTGGGTCGACGCCAGCGTCTTCCTCCCTCCGTATTCCCGTACTTCGAGTTGTCGGATGACAACGACGCTTCCCTCGCGGTCGTCCATTCGCCCGACGAGGCCCTCCCAGATGGCCAGGGTGACAATTTGATTGGAGTTATCTACGAGTCTGATAATCTGACGTCGGCGGACTTGGCGGTCCGCGCAGTTTAAATCTTGCGGTGCTTCCACTTCGTAGATGACGGCCACGACGTCTACACTGGTCGACGGGTCGACGGTGAGCAACTTCGCTAGCGGACACCTGACGAAACGGAGTGCCGGGATGTTGGCACCCTCCACCAACGTGACTCGACTGACCTGGAGAGAATGTAAATTACTACACTAGATCGTAACCCTTGGAATTGTGTTCGCCGAAGTTGGATGAACAGTTTAGGTGAAGGGGCATAATCGAACCTTTGTCAGCTGTATTTCACAACTGTGATTGGACTGCCGATTCTGTAGATTTCTCGCTTTGGTCTTATACGAAGTCACCCGGTAGCATTTTCCCGTTTCGATGTTGGTGAAGAGGTCGACCGCCTCTTGTCCAAAAGCTACCGCTGATATTTGCGAGCTTGCATCCGCAATTATGAAGCTGAACAAGGTTCCTTCGCCGGTTCCTTTGGTGAACGTCTGCATGGGTCCTTTCGTTAGGACGCGTCCCTCGATGGGAGCACCAGTCTTTTCCAAGGTGATCTTTTCAATCGGCAGGGTTCGCTTCTTCGGTGATTCTGGTCGAGGGTCGGCTTCTGGCAAGTCGGGACGGGGTTGTCAGATTCATGAGGTTGAAGGCCCAGGACGATTGACATTGAAGAGAAAGGAGCTTACCAGATTTGCGCTTTCCTGCGGCAGAGCTTGTCGCGTCTTTCGCTTTTGCCATTTTCAGTGATTTTCTGTTGGAGTGATGGTCGGAACTGAAGATGATAGTCGGAATCGTACACGTCGTTGTTCGCGTAAGGGGAACGAGTGTGATTGAGTCGAGTTGGTGGCGGGTTTTTATAGCGAGTCGGGATTCGTTGTCTTTTTTTTCTTGAGATCATCGAGTTTGCAGATGGTATTCGTAGCCCGTTGAGTTGGATTTTATTGGAGAGTGAGAGGGATGGAAATTCAGTCGTCCCAGTCGAACTCATTAATTTAGGTATTAATTATTGTCAATCGAATGTGTAGGGTTTGGTCGGCTTCGTTTTTCCATGGTTTCTCCTCTAGTCTGATGCGGTATTTCTCCGAGCGCAAGCTCGGAACAAAATTGCGGTTATTTTCGCGGATAGAAACCGCGGTCAATATCCGCTGGAAAGCCTAGTTGATAGTCGTGGCCCCAGGCGCGCCGCCAGCGGGAAGCTTTTATTGCTATAGCTTCCCAATTTTCGGATCCGCGAATCAAAGCTTCTTAAAATTTTGGATCACGGGGCGGGGGTCTTCTCTACATATTCTCCAGAATTCGATCCGTTCGGCGCTGTATCACTCGGAGATGAGGCTTCGTAATCACCATTCCGTGGCCCCTGCCAATATACACGAGAGATAGCGATGGAGCCACCTGTCTTGAGTTCAAGCCGGGATTTCCGAATTCCAACAAGCTCCACCATTGCACGATTGACACGCGACTGCTGACGTGATGAATTGCAAGGCCCTCACTCTCTCAAAAATCTCTCTGATGATCGTTGCGAGCCGCTTCACTTCGAGCTTGAAACTTTGATCGTGCGTTACATGCTTTCAAAATGAACAGTTCATGCAAATATGTTCCAAATCAGAAAACGTCCGTTCTCTGGCTGAACGGGGGAAATCCTCTCTCACGATGATTCCTCTTAGGAGGGGGGGGGAAGGACGCACATCGACTCAAGCTTCCAAAAAAATAATTGCTGGCGACGCGGCTGCGTGGCCCTCGGTGTGAAAGAGATAGTCTTCGGGAGCCTGCTCGGCTTAACAGTTATGAAATCTTCCATAAGGTCGTTCCTTTCTACACCACGAAGTGCAGTAAGATCGTTTGCGTCAAACAAGGTCTCGATGTCGGTCAGACCCTCCACAGAGGTCACATCACAGCGGTTTTTGAGTCTTCGTATGAAATATGATTGCACACTTTGGATCTGGCGTATATGTTTCCACAGATAGGGTCTCCAAACAGGAGAGCAATATAGAAGTCTCGAAAGCACAATTGATTTGTATAGCTGTATATATGGTAAACTGCTGGATTGCGTATGATGAAGCATCTGAAAATCATATTTACAAGTCGACGCCCAGCCGTCGAGCATTGGTTATCGTCGAGCAGCATATCATTCATTTCGTTTATTTTCACACAGATCGTGTAAGTTAATACTTAGGTTCGTTAGTTCAAATTACAGCCGTAATCCGTCCCGGTTTGGTTCGTCGAGATGGCCGAGGGAGGGGTTGCGGGGGCAGGTTTCGACGTGGTATCTCGAACATTTCATGCCGCAGAGGTTGCAACGGCAATCGTCATCGGGCTCATGGCGGAAGTTCTTGAACCATATCCCATAGTGAGATCCATGAACCGAGAAACGAGTGACGCGGTGTCGGACTTCCATCCACTTGTAGAGGAAGCTGGCGACGTGAAAAACTCTGGGTCGATCATCGACATTTTCTTCTCTAGCTCTGTGAGGAATTCTTGGTAAGCCGTCGTCTCGTCCAGGCGGAGTCGTTGTTTGAGTTCCTCAAGGAAACTTGGGGAGCCGGAGAGAAAGTATGCTGGTCTGTTCTGCGTGGAGCGGTGGAGTCCGAGAACACGTTTCAGAAATGTTGGCTTGATTCGGTAGAGTTTGGAGAGCTCATTTGTGCTCAGGTTTTTCCAGATCAACTCGACGCCGTAAGTGGCCGTCGGTGCAATCTTCGTGTCAAACAGCTGTGAAGCAGTTTTCAGAGAGAGTTTCGGCGGGCTTCTGATTGAAGACGCCGCGACGAGGGTTTTCCGGGAGCCTTCCGACACATGTCGGCTGAAAGATCATATCGAACCCTCTAATACCATCACTTCCGTACTGCGTTTTCGCGCCCTCCTCTTCCAGTAGTGCTTGATGCACTACTAACTTCAAATTTTTTCGCATCCGATGCTCGCAAGCATGCGGCAGAACAGCGAGATATCGAGGCAGTCGAAAGCCTTGGAAACGTCGAGGAATACGGATAAGCAGACTCTGCCGGCGGACGCGATGTCAACGATCTCCTGCGAGATGTATGAAAGTGCTAACACGGTGGATCGAGCGTGACAAAAACCGACCTGGTTCTCGCTCATGAAACCGCTATATTCGAGGAATTTTTCGAATTGCTTTTTAACAATACGTGCAAAAACCTTCGAGATGAAGCATACAAGCGAGATAGGTCGATAGCAGCCGGGGTCAGACCTGGAGCCACGACCTTTATAGAGTGGAATGACAGAGACCTGTTTGGAACTGTCCGGATTTGGGACCCGTTACGTTCCCTTTGAACACATGATCACCCCTGTTCTTGAACTCCGTACATTCAAAACAGATAGAAACTCCAATTCCAACCTCAGTGTTGTCAGACAAGTCTCACAGACACAGAGTAAGAGCTACGATACAGCCAGGGGAAATCAACGGAACTAAAACAGAGCGTCCGATTGGAGTGGAGAACAACTTGAAGATGATGACTCAGGGAATGTGGGAAAGTTCGTCAACCCACAAGGAAATTACCCCGATCACAGCTAAAATGTCCAAACTCGGACTCGCATGACCGCGGGAATTCGACCCCCACACCGGGGTCAGCCCTTATCAGTGATCTCTCCACTGAGGAATCAGACACCCAAATCCTGCCGGGAATTTGAGAAATACAGAGAACTTAACATCCCTATGTCCTCATCAACTTGATAAAGAACCCCGTTCACTGTTGGGTTCTACCCCGTTCATTGCCTAGACTAGCGTTTCTCAACCTGAGTTCCGCGGACTATTTTTTGGGTTCCGTCGGCATTTTTGCAGCGGAACCTGTGGGCTCCCCCATTTTATCGGCGCTAATCGCCGTTCGCGGCGAGTCACTCGGAGAACAGCTCGACGCTCTTGGAGTACAGATGTTCATATGTGCTCAGAAACATCATCGGCTCTCTCATGGGTGCGAGGGAAGTTTTGCTCGAGAATAAAGAGAAATTCATACCGAAATCCCGTCCTTTCTTACACGTGGCGGAGTTCATGTGATTCGACGAGTAATGCTGATGAGAAGATCTCCAGGAGTGTCGCGAAGAATCGTTCTTTTTCATTTTTTTCCTTACCTGATCACGTACACATCGCGCTGCAGAATCAATCGAGGCACCTCAGGTGCGGCCGAGTCGGAAAGGAGAACTGAGTGCAAAGCAGAATGGTAACCCTTCAACTATAATATGTTCTTATATAGACCAGCATCCGAGCGAACGAGGAAGTTAGAGGCAGAGGAAAATCCGACGTGTCGGATCCGCAGAATCGATTGCCTCTCCTTGAGGGATCCGCGGAGAAAAGAAGGTTGAGAACCACTGGCCTAGACCACTAACTTTAAGGATGGACCACCATTTCCTTCGTCTCCAACTACCTTTTCCCTTAACCATCACCTAACCATCATCAGAGCATTACACTAACCCTTTTTTCTTCAACCCAATTTATTCAGTGTGCGAACTATGGATCACAATGAATCCGAGACAAACTGGCAGCCGTTGCTTTACTCAATTTCGACGAGACTCTAATGAAAAATTGTCGAATCGGCAGGTCGACCGCGTGAACTGCGGCCTGATTCTGTTTGGTGACATTGAACATTGTAGTGGTGAGAAATGAGAAGGCAGAAATACTGACGTGTAACACTTCGTCTCTCTTATTCCAGCCGTCAGGATCACGATCAGGTTTCGTGAGCACCGTCAGGCGAACAAATGAGCGCTCTTTCTCGATTATGATATAATAAACTTACTCTAATGATGATAACGACGTTCAAGTTCAAAGTGGTAATCTTCAATTTCATTGTAGCGATCTTCGTCGCCCCAAAATCGATCTTCGCGACTGAGACGCTGTAGACCGTCTTCCCCGAATGGATTGTATAGTCTCCATTCATCCACGGGCTCTGGACGTCGTATGCTTCCCTTGAGAATTCCTCGTAGTTCCTGATGACCTCTCACAAATGGACGAAGTAGGCTTGGTAGTTGCTCCTCGATTGTCGACGGCGGTATCCTCCAAGCAGCGAGGCAAGTGAGCGGTGCCGGCCGACGATTGTCAGCAATGATCTTGCCCCTCTTCTTCTTCAAAGGACAGCAAATGTACGTTGACAATGTTTCAAGCGACCACTCAACATGCGGGGCACCAAGGCCGAGGAGCCTCCCCAGGGAGGACACTCCATGCTGATCCCTATAGTAGAGACTGGCGCCCCTACTCAGGAGGGACTTTGAAAGATGAGCCAATCTGAATCTGAATAGTCGCGCATTGGAAAGCAGGCAGCTCAATGCTTCATCAAGATCTGAATCGGAAAGCAGGCAGCTCAATGCTTCGTCAAGATTCGGTCTGGGGATGCCAACATCATATGCAAACATATCGTACTCATTAAAATAGGCGGCTCTTTCCAAGTATATTTTGATATCTCGCCACCGGGGTCGCTTGCATGGTCGGGCCCTTATTAATTCTCTGAACGGCCACTGGAATTCCCTTCCAAAATGGTACTGTTTGTCTTCGGAGTCCGGGCAGCTGTATCTCTTGCATGTTCGAACGGTCTCATCATAAATAGCCGCCAGCTGCTCGACGGTGGACGCACGTCTGAACATTAGTCTCAAATATCGACCATCTACCAAATCCGACCTCATACACTGGATCATAAATTCCACGCCGTTATCGATTTCGATATCCCGTTCGAGTTCCAAGATGTCTTCGAACGATTCGAAGGGCTCGGGGGAATCGAACACGATTCCATGCTCGCCTCGGATCCTCTGCGCGAGTCGGAAGAAATTGAGTTTTTGTTTCCAGCAAAGGCCCGAGCTTTTCCAGTGACGTGTCTCCAGCTTTCTCATGAAATAATGCAGCTGCAAGTGCTCGCATGCCAGGCACATTTCACGTTGATCCGACTCAGCAAGCAGGGGGAATGCCGCGAAAACTTCGTCCTCAAATCCGTATTGGGCCAGATCGACCAAGTCAGCAACACGAGAACCTTCGCTCGTCCCCTTCACGTCTTCGTGGAGCTCGTCAACGTCAGTCTCCATCGAGGCGTCCTCTAGACTCTCGAAGTCATCGATCTCAATTGGATCCCAGGAAGGCAAGTCCATGGGGAACTGAATCTGCCGGCGAGAAGAATCGAACATCAGTATTCACATGCTGCTCGGGACCATTGAGCTCATTCTCGCGAAGATGGTATCCCACACAAGAACTGCCCATATGTTTGCATTCATTCTGCTCAATACTATTCATGGGCTATTCCTCCGATTGAAAAGTAGAGTTTGGTCTCTGAATTGACGGTGTCGTAGCGAATCCCTACAGCCAAACGGAAGGAGACGGTTGGAGCGATCCAATGATCAATGGCGAAATCGTTTCAACCTACCTAGATTTTCGTCTCCGATGAGGGAAACTTGTGTGGTCACGTAACAAATCACGAGCAGCGCGGGAGATCCAGCTCCAAACGTTTGAACAGCCTTGAGGATATTCGTTTCGTCAGCGTCACGCTCTACCCCTCGCTTCAAGCTGTTGGCACATTTTCGAGAATGCGTGAGACGTCGAACGTCAACTCGGCACATCATCAGGAGTTACGCGCGATACGGCCAATCGTCACATGCGGCGGGACCATGTATCAAGGACGACACGGCGAGGTATTCCGACGAAGAAGAATCCTGTGCGCTTCGTCGATGGCTGGTGCAGCAACTCCTTTCCCCACGTAACTTCGAGTCCTGTACCGTAACTTGGGGTGAAGGCGATCAATACTGCCCGCCAATGGAAATCTGTAGCTAAAACATGAAAGACGCCGAAGTTCGCCATTCTGTGAATGGTGACGAACGCTCCTTTTTATGATGAAAACGACGTGGCCTGTTTCGAACGAGCGATCCCTGTGAGTATTCTCCCACATTTTTTTGAAAATTTTGCGTTTTTCGACGTTTTCGAACAACTCGGAAAAGTCTGTCGCGGATCTCTTGACTGGAAGGTCTCGGGAAGCTGCAATCCCCCCCCCCCCCCCATGAAAAGTGTCATGTGCGGTCTACATTTCCATGAAATGAAAGATTCCGACAATAATCGAGTACGTCTCTGGACTCAGCTTCGCCTCAAAACTCAAATAACAGGGGTGAAGTCGATCATGCCTAGACATTGCGTGAGGGTTGGTGGATGTGTCGCTTATCTCAAGTACCGTGAAAATCAGATCGAAGATGCCCTGAGGGACATTTTGCACGCCGGGCTCTTTATCACAGCGGCCGCTGCTAAGCATTGCTTGCCTTACACGACGCCCCAAGAGCATTCTAAGGGAAAGTTCACAAAACGATACAGAGGGCAAACTGTTTAAGTACCCTGCAGGAAAAAGAGCTAGCTGACTGCCTCGCGATGTGCGTAGATTGAGGTTACCCACTCGATAGGGAAGGAATCGAAGACGTCGTGCATCAGTACCCCGAGAAGAAGAAACTACGGGTCAAGGAATTTGTGGCGAACCGACCCGGTTCTGCCTGGATGATCCGATTCATTCGCAGGCATGGAAATCTCTCAGCGAGACTCGCACGGAATATAAAACCCACGCGTGGTAAGATCAGTGAATGTCCGAACATTGCGTATTTTGAGAATTTACAGGACTCTGAGGGGGCCGATAAACCTGTATTACTCCGGAATATGAGTGTGTTACTGCCCGTAGTCTACTTTCCACTCATTTCAAGCTTTCGGGAGAGAGCTTACCTCGAGGGCGTAGCGCTCCTGTGGTTTTTCTGGTGATCGACTTCACCCCATCTAACGGGGTGAAGTCGATCACTATTCGAACCAAGGCCGAGTGATAGTATGTATGAATGCTGGATTTTTGATGTTTTTTTGTAAAAAAGGTGAAGGGTCAGAGAACCTTCATTAGAGGTTTCGAGAAGTTCCGCGGAGTTCCCTCCGAGTTTTGGGCGAAAAATGGCAGAAAATGATCGCCTCCACCCCAAGTTACGGTAGTGCTTCTATGACCGCCGTCCTGCGCCGTTTGCACTCGCTGTTAAACCGAGGTGTCTTCTTCTTCCTGATTGCAGCTGCTCGAATTTGGACACTCTGTATGAGCTCGGTTACGTCGAAATCTCACCGAAACTTCTTTGCTTGGATGATATCGTGGACGGGATTTACGGCGCGACGATTGCTCATGCTGGAACTGATCTCTCTCAGTAAAGGATCATCCCAGATTCGAAGAATCACAAAGTCAATGAGTTTGCTCTGGCGAACCTCCACCGTTCGCAAGCCAGCGATCAGGGCGACAAGGAAGTATGGTATACAAGAACATGTTAAGTACAGGATCTCGGTGGGAATGACTCAACTGCTTCCCCAGTAGAATATCTCAATTTCCTTGAGCCAGTTTGTCTGCCCCCACACTAGATGCCTCTTCAATTCAATTTCAACGAGACTATAATGAAAAATTGTCGGATCGCCAGGTCGACCGCGTAAAGTGCGCCCTGATTCTGTTTGGTCTTTGGCATGGTCGGGCCCTTGTCCGGTTTCTGAACGAGAACTGGAATTCCAATCCAAGAAGGAACGGTTTGTCGCTGGAGTCCGAATAGCTGTATCTCTCCAATGTTGGAACGATCTCATCATAAATTACCGCCAGCTGCTCGACGGTGGACGCACATTTGAACATTGGTCTCAAATATCGAAGATCTACCGAATCCAGCCTCATACAGTGGATCATGAATTTCACGCGGTTATTGATTTCGATATCCCGTTCGAGTTCTAAGATGTCGTCGAACGATTGGAAGAGCTCGGGGGTGAATTTTCGAACGTGATTCCATGCTCGCCTCGGATCCTCTGCGCAAGTCGGAAGAAATTCAGCTTTTGCTTCCAGCAAAGGCTCGACCTTCTCCTACTCAGCAAGCAGGGGGAATGCCAAGTCGGCCGTCATGCCGTCATGAGCCAGCCCGACCAAGTCATCAACACGCGAACCTTCGCTCGTCCCCTTCACGTCTTCGTGGAGCTCGTCAACGTCAGTCTCCATCGTCCTCTAGACTCTCGAAGTCATCGATCTCAATAAGTTCCGAGAAAGGCCAGTCCATGGGAAACTGAATCTGCCCGCGAGAAGAATCAAACATCAATGTCCACCTGCTGCTCGGGACCATTACGCTTATTCTCGCGAAGTTGGTATTCCGCACAAGAACTGCCCATATGTTTGCATTCATTCTGCTCAAAACTATTCATGAGACATTCCTCTGACTGAGAAGTAGAGTTTGGTCTCTGAATTGACGGTGTCGTAGCGAATCCCGACAGCCAAACGGAAGGAGACGGTTGGAGCGATCCAATGATCAATGGCGCAATCATTTCAACCTACCTAGATTTTCGCCTTCGACGGGGCAAAGTTGTGAGGTCACGTAACAAATCACGATATCCAGCACATTTTCGTGTATGCCTTCTACGCCGCACTACGGGCTGAATAGGGCATTTTAGGTGGAAAAAAGTCATGACGGGTTTCGCTTCCCTGGACCGGTGAACATGTTCCCGGCCACCTGGAGGCTGGAAAACTGATTTTTCTTCTCCCGTGCACGTCCACTTCACGTGCAGAGAGCACGTGAAGTGGCGCCAAAATCGCCACTGCGAATCTAGCGCCAATGACACTCGGTGCTTAGTTTCAACAGAGATGGGCATATCCATATTCATGAATATGCCCATCTCTGGTTTCAAACGAATCAGTGGAGGAACTTCGACGATGGAACAAAAATGTAATAGTGAGTTAGAGTGCTTCCAAATGAACACAGTAAAGTCATTTTTCGGACCTCTGGAGAGTTTTCTATATTTTTTTCTGGTGGGCTAAAACTTCCTCCAAATCTTGCAAAATCAGCTCCAGTCAAGGCCCGGGAAAAATAGTTTCCCCGTGTTTCCCCATCTTGATTTTTTGGCTAGAGGTACTTCAGGCCTTCCTCGTTCAGGCACAATTTGCACAATCTCGCGGGAATCTGCGGAAATTTGTGGAAAATTCGCCGAAAATTGCGCTTATCCATATACATCGGTCTGTTGTAGGCATCTCCATGCGAATCCCTCGTCGTCGATTTTTCGAGCACTGGATAGCTGCTCGTCACGGGAGAGATACAGAGTCCGTGATGATGGCTTTGCTGGCCGAGGAGGGCTTCGAGAAAGCCCAGGTTATTCGGATATCCGATTTTAAGCAGGAAATCAGCAGACGTTGTGACAAGATCGGCGCTCGTTATTCGCGAAGCTCGCGCAGAAAATCCGACTTCTTCAGAACCAATGAAGCTTGGCTAGCTGAAGATTTTTGCATCCCGCTCGAACTGATGTCAGAGCAAACTTCTACAAAGGTGGGCCGCCCCACGAAACCCTCCGAATGTTTGAGCTCTAAATCTAAAAAAGCAAAATTGAGTAATCTGGTCGAAGTGGAACCGGAGAAGCTCATGTTCGCAGCTGAGTGTTCTCTATATGCATCCGGGGATCGACTGAAGTCGAAAGCTTCGAAGGAGATAGCAGAGAGACCGTCATCATCACTCTCGAACGGCCCCGGGAGTTCCGGTTGTGCGAACTCACGGGAGTTCACTCCTGACGAGGCTCTAGCTCTCTTCATCGATTGCCAGCTAACGAAAGAGTCGTATTGCCGGCTGAGAGACCCATCTCAATCACTCGGTCACAACTTGTTCCCGTCGTATTATAAGTTACAAGCAGCGAAAAAGGCTTGATATGTTAAGAAGCACAAAATGTTAGTCACCGAAACGTCAGCTGAAGATTGCCTGGAGGAGTTTCCCTGTCGTCGCGATGAATCCTTGCTTTGGCAGAACTTGAATTTGAACGAATATGATTCGCGGGGCTTTGAAATTGGGAGAACGTGCACAGGCTCCACAAGATCGCTGCTTCCTCGCGACTGGCCAAAGAACCCCAGCTACCTGCGACGTGGGCTTGATAAAAGCGAATCTCGCTCCGGATCCAGAGTCAATCTTCAGAGTGAACCGACACGGAGGTGACTTTGGGCCTTGAGCAGGCGCGTAGCCAGGATTTTATCTTGGGGGGGCCAGATGTCAACGATGATGATAGTGATTCTTCTCCGAAGCCTACTTGTTCGAGGGCTATAGGTGTAGGAAGATTCATCGCTAGGAAGAACTCGAATAAGGTTTATTCTTCTGCTGCCCTGAACAATTTGGGCAGATGTGATGTGATTAACTTACATATTGGCAGTCACGCGAACTGCGAGACTACAAAACAAGGTTGAGTTTGCGAGACTTGGCTG
Organism: Lepidoglyphus destructor; assembly: GCA_031001835.1. Lineage (NCBI taxonomy): Eukaryota > Metazoa > Arthropoda > Arachnida > Sarcoptiformes > Glycyphagidae > Lepidoglyphus > Lepidoglyphus destructor. The sequence continues at coordinate 422,713 of JARNKU010000140.1, forward strand.
CTAATAGCTCTACCACTTCTTCGGGAGAGATTTCGATTTCTCTATGAATCTTCATTGCCGTGCGGCCATTGAGTCGATCTTCCCGCATCGTGCTACGCAAGTGAGTTTTAAGCAACTTCAGCACGCTGAATGTGCGTTCGGGTGTGGACGTCGTGACTGGAAGGGTTGCGAAGATTTGCAACAGAGTGAAGATTTTCGGATAGTCCATCTCAGTACATTGATTGAGAGCCTCGATTGCACTGCCCGGTCTTCTTCCCATTGGAACTTCTCGCCATTCAAGCTTCCAGCGTTCATATTCAGCTTTGATCGTGTTTGAGCTGCAAGCGAGATCGCTCGTATAGAATTCCATCGCAGGTTTCAAGTCGACGTATTCGCTATCCCCAACATACTTCGGTACCAGGTGCTGGATTTTGAAAGCCTCTAAGCGGCTGTCTGCAAAGAGCGAGTTGAATTCCTCGAGCAGCTGATCGAGATATTGCACGTAGACGGCAACCCGGAAATATTCTTCAATCGTCTGCGCCGGATGATTCTCCCGGTTTCTTTGGGCACGACACAGTCTGGGTAGCTTCATGTCAATATCAACTTCCTGGCAAACGGAAGTGACTTCTTCGAAGATCTCCGAAAAATTTTGGTAGCGTCATTTCTCCTCTGTCGGAGGACAGCGTCCACACTGTCGATGGTATCGCGTGCGCTCAGTAGGTCCAGCTCGGGAGACTGAAGAGCCTTAGACAGGGGCAGCATTAGAGATGAGAAACTCTCGATCACGCATAATGCGGTGACAAATTCGCAGCTGCACAATGCCGACAGAAGCTCAGCCGCGCGGGCACTACCGTCTCTCTTCGAAACTGAAATTTCTTCGAGGGCGCGGACGATAGGAACGAAGAGCTCTCTGAACGTGATGAAAGCTTTGTGACTTTCAACCCATCGAGTTGCGCAAAGCGGCTTCAATCGGTTTGCGCTGCTGCGATCCAGGAGAAGAAGAACTTGATTCTCGAGAACTGCGATTCTAGGCGTCGAACACGAGATGAAAGTGCAGATACTGGCAATCGTGCCAACTGTATTCCTGATTGAAGTTATCTGTGAGGAATGCACCATTGCCAAATTCAAGCAATGGCTGGCGCAGTGCACTTATAGCGCTTCGGGTACTATAGACTTTATTTGAGCCTGGACGCCTTTGAACTCTCCGCTCATTGTACTGCATCCATCATAACCCTGACCCCGCATTTTTTTTATGTCAATACCTTCTGCCGTGAGAGTATCGAGGATCAGATTGGCCAAACCGTGGCCCGTCCGATCTGATACTTCACAGTACGTCAGAAAATTTTCAACTATAACTTTCTGATCGTTTTTAGAGGTCACATAACGCAGGCAAATAGTCAGTTGATCACATTTGGCGCTATCTCTCGTTTCGTCCGCCAAAACTGAGAACATTCGCGCACTCGAAACTTCCGCGCAGATCTTGCTCCTGAAAATTTTACCGATTTCATCGATGATTTCGTTCTGTATTGAGGGACTGATATACAAGGCATTTCGGCCGGCACTGGCGAGATGTTCTTGCAGTATCGAATCACCGGAGTCGATTCGAAACCTCAGAAACGCGCGAAAATTCCCGTCATTCTGGGAAGGTTCTTCGGCCGGATCCCCATCTTCTCGATGGCCCCGGAGTGCAAGGCCTTATTTCCCGCAAAGCATCACGGTTTTCACGATCGACTCGAGTTTCCGTCTGTTTTCAATTGCTTGCTTCTCCCTGCCGCTGTCAGCAACGTTCCTGATATCCATTCTGTCTCTATCTTCGAACCATTTCCTGAAGTTTTCGGCATCGATGCTGGCCAGAATGTGGTACTCAGTCAACTCATGTTCTCTGATCACTTCCGTAGCTTTCTTGTACTTGGTCAAAGGAGAGGTGACGAATGCTCGCAATCCTCGACAACCTCCATGAGCAGTGCGGCTCGTCGCAAATAGCACGCAAACTTTGCAGAAAGCACCACCCCTCCCACTTCGCTGTACGATAGCCACTTCCAGGTACGCAAGTATGCTTGTTGGAAAGACCTTGATCGTGCACCTTCCTGAACCTTCGGGTACTTGTAGGAATCTTCAGGCGTCCAAGTATTTGTAAGGACGTTGTATTTCTCTGCGTCGTCAAGGCGGTCACTAACCCCGACGAACTTACCGATGTCAGTGCTTTGGATGGAGGTTTTCGGTTTCTTCGCTCGGTGGTGGAGCTCTTCAGGGGGCGATGAGACATCTGCTGATCCGATTCCCTCGTCTTGCTCACTTTGCGAGGAACTCTCAGACGGCTGAGCCGATGAGTCGACTGGCCTTTTTCGGAAAAAAGAAGTCAACGTCGCTTGCTGTCTCCGCATGATTTCAGGGAAGGAGTTGGTTGGTGTGCTTCACGGCTCCTTAGTCACGGATGTCACAAACAGAAGCTGCTTACAAAACTCCCAACTCCCAACTCTGGAGATCAATAGCTAACAACACTTCGAATCCCCGCTTTTTCCCTCTTTCCCAACTTCCCAAAAGAGTTCATACGTGAGCCCGACAATCTGGTGTGACTCATTTTCGTTTCGTTAAGCTCAGGACTCCAAGGTTCCTATCACGCAACCATTCAGCGAAGAATGAGCTGAGGTTCTGTTGCCGGAGTTCGGTCAATGGCTGAGAATGCTTCATTTTTATTGTCTTCGATCATTATCGTTCGTTTGGGACAAGATTCGTAGAGCATTCCTTGTTTTGCCTCGATCGTCAAATTCCAACCAACATAGTGACGACAACTGTCTTGAACCTCGACGTTGCATACGAGAAACGTGTGAAATCAAGAAACCTCCTCGTTTTCGTTGCACGCGTTCATCGAGTGAGCGTCATTCTCCGACGTGAACACCGAGAGAAGTTGTTGTGCGACCCCACATATTCCAACCAATCCAACCACTGGGACATTGAAAAGGGTCCTCAAGTTTGAGTTGGACGGACCGATAATCTTGGGGAGGGCATGGCCCCCCCTGCCTACGCTAGTGGCCTTGAGTTATCCTACAGAAACACTATAAGTGGGTTCCAAAACGGTAGAAAGAAACCTGGTCAGCGACAAACGTTCTCTTCAGTCATAATCAGATCTACCACCGGCACCGTCAGGAATCTCGAGCCGAGGGAAGCATCAGAAGTGAGCATTCCCGTTTGAGAGCGGATCAATGATGGCTCGCGGAGAGACGACACTCATAGAATGCACAAAGTTTTGCTTGAAATTTGAGGCTAGAATGGCTTCCATCGCTTATATTCCAGGGGGAAGAGTTGACCTAGAGACGTTGAAAACATTCTAAATCGGGCAATCGTGCATGAATCAGCAATGCCTTGTGGGAATTCGGAGAGTGTTGCCAAGAACGTCCTAAATCGCCCATATCTTCGCTCGTTGGATCCACCAACATCAACGTAGCTGGTCAAGCTTTAGTGAGGCAAAGTCATCTTCTCGAGGCTAAGAAATTATGTTTATTTTTATCAGATGGGTCGGATCATGCAGCGCACCATGCTTGCACAAGCAAGTTCTTCTTCCATTTCCTCGTTATTTTAGTTGTCGATTGACCAGAATGCCAGCTACAAAACTCATCCTTCCGAAACTCAAACCCAACGATTCTCCCGAGAGGCCGACTGTTCAAAAGCATGATTTCACTCGACCTTACCTAAACGGTTGTTAATGTTATGATCCAGGGCCACTCAAGCTAGATGAAGCACTTACGGAAGCTGACTATCAGGCGTCGGATCAGGCGTTTTCTCCCGACGGCCATTAACTTGGAGCAAACTTCAATGGCGATCGTGGATGGGTGTCCGAGCGCATCTGTACGACACGTGTTGTCAGTGAAGCTCCGATAGAGTATATAACGCGGCAGAGCTTCTCCCGCGTTCATGGAACGAGTACCTATCTTTCCCGCGGTTGTGTTTCCGCTGATGCTTCGTGAGACTCCGTTAACAGGTGAGAGCCTCGGAGTACTCCGTGGAGATCAACGGCTTTTACCTGTGTGTTCCGCTCATGCCTCCTCAGGGAATCCAATCTTGTGAAAGCCCTGTCGCACTCCTTGCATTTGAACGGTTTTTCACCGGTGTGGATTCGCCGATGAGTCATGAGGCTGCTCGAATGTGTGAAAGTTTTGTTGCACTCGTTACAAGCAAACGGCTTCTCCCCCGTGTGAATTCGCCTATGCTCCATGAGGTTGCTCGAGCGTGTGAAAGTTTTCTCGCACTGGTTGCAACTATAAGGTTTCTCACCGGTGTGGATTCGCCGATGAGTCATGAGGCTGCTCGAATGTGTGAAAGTTTTGTCGCACTCGCTACAAGCAAACGGCTTCTCCCCCGTGTGAATTCGCCTATGCTCCATGAGGTTGCTCGAATGTATGAAGCTTTTGTCACACTCCTTGCAGGTGTACGGTTTTTCACCGGTGTGGATTCGTATATGCTTCATGAGATCGCTTGATGTTGTGAAAGTTTTGTCGCACTCGTTGCAACTATAAGGTTTCTCACCGGTGTGGATTCGCTTATGATTCATCAGGTGGCTCGATTGTGTGAAACTCTTGTCGCACTCGTTGCAACTATAAGGTTTCTCACCCGTGTGGATTCGCCGATGAGTCATGAGGCTGCTCGATTGTGTGAAAGTTTTGTCGCACTCGTTACAAGCAAACGGCTTCTCCCCTGTGTGAATCCGCTTATGATTCATCAGGTGGCTCGAGTGTGTGAAAGTTTTCTCGCACTCGTTGCAACTATAAGGTTTCTCACCGGTGTGGATTCGCCGATGAGTCATGAGGCTGCTCGAACGTGTGAAAGTTTTGTCGCACTCGTTACAAGCAAACGGCTTCTCCCCGTGTGAATTCGCCTATGCTGCATGAGGTTGCTCGAATGTATGAAAGTTTTCTCGCACTCGTTGCAACTATAAGGTTTCTCACCGGTGTGAATTCTCCTATGCTTCATGAGGTTGCTCGATTGTGTGAAGCTTTTATCACACTCCTTGCAAGTGAACGGTTTTTCACCGGTGTGGATTCGCCTATGCCTCAACAGGTCGCTTGATTGTGTGAAGCTTTTGTCACACTCCTTGCAAGTGAACGGTTTTTCACCGGTGTGGATCCGCGTATGCTTCATGAGATCGCTCGATGTTGTGAAAGATTTGTCGCACTCTTTGCAACGAGATGATTTTCCCCCGGTGTGTTTTCTCTCATGCGTCCGGGGACCACTTGAACTGGCGGAAGCCGCGGGGGACCCGTCGAAGACAAACTCTGTTTCAACAGTGTGGGTTCGCATGTTTCGAGTCAGTTGAGCCTTAGCTCTGGATCTGACTGAGCAGTCCGGGAACGGAAATTGCATATTTTCCATGGCAGGTAGAAGTTGAACTCTACGGCAGGCGAGGGAGCGAGAGATTGTTATGCGGTCGCGGCGTTGTAGAGTCCTCGTGGCGTCAGGCCACGCCAATGTCGTTGGCAGGCTTCGGCTGTTCGACGGCCTGACTTAGCGAGTAGAATCCTTCCGATAGAAGCACTCGCAGTTGAGCTGATTAGATTGACCTTGGCACACAGATCAGAACTTCATCATGCTAAGCCTTCCGACACTCGACGTGAACAGCTGATGCCGAGTCTCACTCTCCACGACAGCGACCGTCTGGTCTGTTTACGATTCTCCCGCCGCGAGGAGAGAGCAAGGAGTGTGTGAGCCTCATGCAACCGCCACTGTGGTGTGTCCCCAGCTTCAGGAGCCGGAAATCGGGTGTCAGCAACGGAGCTCTGCTGTTCAAGCTCACAGCTCATAAGCTCCTGACTCCCAACGCTTTCATCAGGACACTGGTCCAGAGAGAGCGAATCTGATAGATACAATCAGGATCCCGACCGCTCGCAAAACTTCGACGCATTCGCGTCACCGAACCACCACGCTTCTACTCATCAGGAACGTGCTTTTGTAGGGGCTCCAGGCATGGGGCCGAAGTCGTACTCGGTGATGAGTCGCATCGACTCCCCGGAATCAGTCGCGAAGTACTCCCTGTGACGGTTGCCATGTTAATGGTAGTGATGGCGCAGGCGCTCTCTCGGAATTCCTCAAGAGACGCTAATCAATCGCGTTTAGGTTTAAACTCCAGGTATCTGAGCTCTGTTTTCTACCGGTTTGGATCTTGCACTTGCACGCGTACCTTGGAAAAATCTTTTCGGAAAAAACTGTTCCCGTTACAATGGACCAAGAGCTATATTTGGACCGCTCTGTGTCCTTCACCTGACTCGGAACACCCAACCTGTCGATCTCCCCGACGGCTTACAATTGTTTCAGGATATGCCTTGTTTGAGAGAATGATTATTTTGTCGACGGATCACGGAGAGCTCCGGGAATGATCTTTGATTCGCTGCGAGCTAGCAGGAAGCTTCTCTCGAGATTCTGCCTGGACCATGAACGCGGAAAGCAGTGCTATCAAGAACGGACACACAATCAGCCTGTCTTTCGGACACCGCCTCGAAGGCATTCACCTTGTGTACGTCCGTGGAGATCTCTTCCCTTCGTCATCGAGGGAAGAACGATACATAGATTGCTCAAACCAGTTCGTCTGTCCAGTAGAACTCTGGATGAGCTGAAAGAGTGGAAATCTCGCACCGGTTGTCTTTCTTGCCGCTGTGCTCTGTCACGAGAACGGAAACTCCCTGACGAATCGCCTGATGGCATACCTACATCTCAATTGCATGTACTGCATGCCTCGCATTCCCACCTGCCTTGGCCACAAGAATCCAAAGCCTCGAGATCACGCTCCGATCTCGAACGTATGAGAATTCCTGAACCTCAACTGTGGATAAAGAGAACCTATCACCATCAAAAACTAAGCTTTCGGGTTGGGTTGGCAGAAAACACGGCAGGACGACTTACTATTTGACTCAGATCCTGACGGCTCATGGCTGTTTTGAACACTACCCCCATCGAATAGGCAAAGCCGCCAACCCAGAGTGCCCCCGCTGCCAGGCCGGCAAAGAGGACTCTGCTAAGCACACGCTGACCGAATGCGAGTTCTTCGGCTACGAGCGGAAAAAGATGATGGAGAAGACCGGATCGCTGGATAACCCGGCAGACGTTGACGGGGCAATGCTACAAGATGAGGGACTCGCTTGCGAGGTGATGTTCACCAGAGAAGTCCTCGGTAGAGAACGGGAGCGCAGGTCCTCAGGGACTGAGGGAAGACAACAAAGGAACCGCTGATTGTGAGAGGAAGACGAACCGGGTCTTCCCTGAAGGAATGCTCTAACAAGTGGTCGGGGGACATTTCGATATGAGCAGTAGAGGAATCGGGGGTGACAAGACTGCGATACAGAGCTAGATACAGTTTAGGGTCGCGTAGAATGAGTGTCCGCAGGATGAGATTCGACACGCGTCCCGCAGTGCGCGCAACCTGAACAACATGGGAACGGAACTTAAGACCTGGGTCAAAGATAACACTGAGATCGCGAAAGTTGGCGACGATCGGCGAAGATCGGCCGCCAAGTTGGTACACAGAATCGTCAGGAACTGTTTTTAGAACTGCGCATTTAGGAATTGATATCTTCATTTTGTTCTCAATAGACCAGTCGAGGACACGGTCGATGAAAGACTGCAGGAGAAAGGAGTTCTCCGGGAAGCTCATGCGGCAGAAAAACTTCAAGTCGTCGGGTGAAGAATACTCCCGGAACACCGAAAATCTGAAACCGCCCCCCTCGAGCCATTCCTGGATCCGCCACTGACGGGAGCCAGGGTCTAGTCAATGCGCACGCCTAATTCGCCTCTCTCCACAACCTATTTGAACCAGTTCGTCTACCGCACGCCGAGCAAAGAACGAGCTGCGGAAAGATTGCATGCCAAACAAGAAGCCGTTCAGAAGAAAAGTCATGGTAGTCGGCGGCACCTACGGTCAAACTCTTCCGATGGCTGAGCGCGAGAACAGATCGCACATTCTGCACGCCTGCATGAAAGATTCTAGCCTTTCGCGACACTTCGATATTACATACACTTCGATACACTTCGATATCGCGACACCCCCCTACACCTAGGCACCAGCGAAACAAGCTGTGACGACCGAACTATGAGAAGAGTGAAAACACCGGTTTCTTCGTTCACACTGGGCGTCGCACATTCACAGTAGCTTATCACTTTGAGTTGGGGAGCCTAACTCCAAGTGAGTCTGCCGTCGTCGTTGGGAGAACGTTCCCTCGGAGCGTAGGATGGCGAAGTCGGCTCTCGGCACGACTTCTAGAGTTCTAGTACTAGTTTTGACCTGTGGTCACCGGTGGCCTTGCGGCACGTTTCACGATAGATATCTGCCTGCTGACTATCAGCTGATGCTCTGTTGGAGACAGAGCAGCAGACCCATAAGTACGTGGCTGACAGTGCGAGAGTCGCTCTGCCGCCTGACGGCAGACTCTATCGGAGGAGGCAGTCGGCGGAGAAGCCGGCCGGCTGCTGTGACGTCACGCGGGAGGCGCGACTTCTGGCTACTGTGAACGAACGACTGTCCTAGATTTATTTTCCGCAATGAAGCTCGACTTGAGCTGAATGGAAGAAACGCTCGAATGGTACAATTCTCATGATATGGATGTTCTAATAAAGGTTATCTCAGTTGCCTCGCAATCTCGTCTCTTTGTGTGTGTATGTCGGAGTGCGTGAGTGTATCGCAAGCTCTCAGCACAACGGACTCCTCCGTTCGCCACACAAGCCATAGATTCAGCGCTCTCCATGAATCTGGACTTTCTCGGCCAAATCGGTACTTTTTTGAAATTCAAGGACCGAGAGTTCTAGAACAGCTGACCTAGAGGTACGATTCCAGACTTGCAGAAGCGATCGGCTCCGAACGACTCGGCGGAACGACATGGTTGTTCGCGCTCAGTTCTACCTTCAAACAACCAGGAGCCGTCTGACACCTCGTTGCCTTCGAGGCGTGATAACCATTGTGACGGAAACTTCGCTTCATCCAGCGGGTACGCCTTCATTCCCGAGGCCGCGGTGGCGCCGAACGCTTTTTCCGGAGCAGATATTTAAATCAAACGATTTTTTCGTTGGAAGTCATCAGTCTGAGTATTTAAATGTCCACTCACGGAGCTGCAGCGTACAATCCACCTGAAGTGTATTTAAGGTTCACTCCAAAACATCACGAATCGATTGGGGCACAGAAACTTGGGGATCGACTAGCTCCGCTTGTCGACGACCGACTCACTAATGAAACTTGCTTCATTGAGAAATGTCTCCGAATTCTAATCATCGAACGGCTGGTCGGCCTGCCTGATATTCTGGAGCCGGCAGCGGAGCTTACAGACCTTTTCATGCCAGCTAGTGAATCGGACTCGGGAGGGTGCGATGATGACGCTTGAAACCCGAAAATAAATGAGAAGCCTGGAAAAGTCTGTCGAAATCATCGGCGATTGTTTTTTAGTCGCTCAAATTCGACTCGTGCACACGTATGACGACCTGCTCATATCGCCTTGAGTTTCAGAGCGTCTCCTGATCGGTTCAAATGGAGAGAAGTTGCAGAAACCGACGATTTACCGTGATCGAGGTTTGTTTTTCGGGCGGAAATGTATCGGGAACCCCAATTTTTTCTGAAAATATCCGTACACCATCGTGCTCCTCATGGAGAGATACGATGGATAAGATAGATGAGAATGTTGCGCGAGGCCGTTCTGTGGATCTGCTGGTATTATTTGGGTTTCCTCCGAATACGGCTCTTCCAAGACGAACAGGGTGCTCGACGGTATCACAATCTGAAAGCTGTGAGCACGATTATTCCAAAGAGCGCCCCAGGATCTCAAAAACTCCTCACGGCTGCGGGGATATGAACATTCCAAGTCAGAAAATTCGAGCTCAACTCAATCTTCGTCGTAGGATCTGCCGAGACCCTTCAATCAAATCATTTTTAAAGATAGAATTTCATTACGTCTCTCCATTCGGAAAAGAATATAGACCTGTTGCCGCGAATAGAAGACTGTATCTAGAGGAATAGTCCTCATTGCTTGCCTCGAATGATGCTTTGGCCTAGGAATGGTGAAACAAGTCAATACACATCTCTCGAATCGCTCGCTGTTCTGACACTCACTTTGGATCATCATAGGAAATTCTCTGACTCCCTGTGCTGTATATTCCATCTCAAAATTATTCTCAAGGAAGAACACGAGAAGCGTTCGACCTACGGAGTCGAACGACGACTTTTTCAGAAACTTCTATCGATGACGATGTGCCCGAAACGTAAGATCAGACGGTCTACGAAGATCAGACAGCGAGTTTCCCCAATCGAGATTGCTCGCTCCGCTGTCGCTTGAGGAGGAATCAAGAGATACATCCGCTCGAATACTGATATCTTAATCTATAAATCCGAATCTGCTCCTGTTATAACCTACCAGCCGGCGTGCCTTCTCCGGATGACTCGCAGCTGGTGATTCTGGGCGGTGATTTCCTAGTCCGGGTGATGATCTCGGGATTGAGATGAACGCGGGTAGTGCTGATCGAAGTGATGTTCGGATGGCGGGCCATGACGTAACGCAACTGTGCGGGAGAGCATTTGATTCCGATTGGACTGTACAACCGTATGACTGTACGACATCTTGACCCGCTGGCGTCATGGAGCGTCGACCGGAGGGGTTTGCAATAGTGGGGGCCGGTTGCTTCGGTGGCGTTCGTTCTCGATGTCATTCCATCTGTCCTCCGCGATTGGCGTCATCAAAGGTGGAGGGCTCTGTCTTAACCTTGCGGGACACAGAAACCGAAGCGAAATCGTTGTTCCCAGGTACTTTGGAAACACGAATGGTGGGGCGCATTCGTTGTTTCAGTGGAATGGGTTCGCATATTGCCGGCATAGAGGATTTTAGGGTGGTGATAGACTCTCGGACGAGATGTTGAAACTCGCCGAAATTGATAGTCGGGTTCCTAGGTCTCTACGCAGACAAATGACGATATCAGCGCTGTCGTCCGTGATGTGTGGGACCTGAATACCGTTTACGAAATTGGTCTTGGTTGTTCTTTGCTGCGTATGTGGGATTCGGGATCGTTATTCCGTCGAAATTTTCAACTTCGAAAACGAAGTCCCACTGACGTGGCAGTATTTCGCGAGAAGATCCACGAGCAGAGATAACCATTTTCTGAGGTGTCGACAGTAAGAAAAAAATCTCGTGCCTTTCACTCGGGGAGTGAAAGCCCTAACGGAGAACTCCGTTTTCAACCATGGCGAAGCAAACTCGTGACAAAGGTTCTAGCGAACCACGCGGGTCTCAGCTGCGGCTTCCACAGGAGTTCAGCAGCAGATCCAACATACACATCATACAACATTCGGCATCCTGGTATCCATTCAAAACTTTCGTCTCGACCTCTTTAAGCCAAATATTGTAACAGCGTTGCGAACATTCCTCACGATTGGTATCGGTGTGACATAATGTGAACAAAGCTCTTCGAAGCTGAAGTTGGTAAACAATAATTTCGGTCCACGATGTCAGAAAACTTCTTCTGAAAACATTAGGGGCTCTCCAGGATACTTCGATTACGGGCGGACGAGGGCGGCGGCGAAAGCATACTGACCCGCCCCGAGTGGCACTTTGAATGAGACGCCAGGGGTCGTGTAAGATTCGCGGAGCACTGGCAAGGGTTTTGCCACCCTTGTGATCATGCAGCGGGCACGTTCATCGCTTCTCTGCTTTCCTTGAGCTCTTGCAACTTTGCTCTGAGGTCTTCGAGGGCCGCTGTTGTTCTTGGCAAACTATGCCGCCGGATCAGCTAAGCTCTCAATGAGTCTGTGTCTGCAAGGCAGAACATCATCCTGTTCCTTGTCCCGGTTATCAATTGGCCGCATCTGTCAAGTATGCTCTGCTGACAATGAACATAGGGTCAGACTGCTCACGCTGAATTGTTGCTCTTGGATGAACTCAGAGCCAGCATGCGGCGAATCTGATGGCTGAAGCGCCGGCGCCGCCGTGTGAAAGAACTGCTTCGGATTGCGTAGGGTTATTTCAACGATGTTCCGTGATTCCTTGCATGATCCGTCCGAAGAGAGCTCGTGAACTGGCAAACAGAACACGATCGCAGGACGGCCAAATGATGATCGAAGCGGTTTCTGATTCTTCGACTACAGCATGGGTGCGAATGTGTGCGCTTGGGTTGCTGCCGTCGTTCAGAGCCGTGCCGCCGCTGTTACTTTTCCAATTGTTCGAGTTCAAACTGGATACGCGCAATTCCTGGCAACTTCTTTCACCTCGGATAGCTACCAATACGGCCGAGATTTGAACGAGCCATATTGTCGGCCTGTGTTAACAGAAAACAACAATGGCGGCGGATTTGATTGGTCAGCCACAGGCGACCTCGTCACAAAACAGACGTCATTAAGAATGAGCATACGACGCTGGCATGAGTAGGATTAAAGCCATGCACAATGCACACTGAAAATCATATTTGATGCGCAGCGAAACATTACTTGCTCCAGCTTATGGGGAATCGCAATCTCAGCATGTACCTTGGTGCCTGTTCATATTGTCGACGGAATGCTTGAGGCAATACGCAGGTACGTTTGCCATGCTCGAGAAGCTGGTGGCAGACCTTCAAGCGTAACAACGTCAGTTGCAGCAGGGTACCGCAGCTGCAGGCTGCCGCTTCACGGTGACGGACGAGCCTAAATCACGATGGACGCTACAGACGCGCTGAGGGATCAGAGGTAAAGCATTGGCTTTCGGCGACGCCGTGGACCAACTCATTGTCAGGGAAAACACGGGCCAACGAGATTGCATGTCTCTTCACTAGAAGGCTTCGCTTTTGGCGGCGCCGCATGGAGCGAGCCGGCCACGGCAGCAGCACAGCGCGCAGCACACAGCGCGAACTGCTAGCGCACACTTACACGGAGAGGGTAAAAACAACAGCAACAACAGCCACTTCCGTCCCGTGGCCAACGCGCCTATAAACGGAGTTCTCCGTTAAAAAGTTGAGACCGAACGGCTCCTCTTCATTAGGCTGAATCAAACAAAACCCCGTTCGGAAGACTGCGTACACTTTCGCGATACTGTCGCCGCTAATGGCAACGTGAACCTCAACGACGTCGGGGAGATGCTCATCCCACCATCCACGTTCATTGGGAGTTTGCGTCACATGCACGACTACGCTCAAGATGCCATGACTTACGTTCGGGCCCACGGACGTCCTGATTTACATATTCATCGCACTCACACGTAACCTCAGATGGTAGTTACAATGGTGACCAGAATAAGGTCCATCGAGAACTTATCTTACAGGGGACTTCATCAGCCCAATGAATACCACCATCTCCTGCAGTTCTCATTCGTTCATCGTCTAGAACCTGGGACATCATTCTCTAGAATAGAAAACTATTTCCTTTGCCTTCGACGCAATAGTTTTCTTCAGTCTCTACATGTGTCCGCGGGCGCGCCAAGCGCGGCGGGCTTCGCTGGTGATCCCTCATACCGATTTGAGAAACAGAATTTCGGCCAAGCGTATGTTTACGGTACGCGTCAATCCCATCGTCCCGAGGAGTTGCGGGTTCAGAGCTCATCGTCGGAGCTCCGCCCGTATGTTGATCCCAAGTACTCGATATAAGGGGGCGCGTTGTTCAAACGCAGGTATGAGCCGTCAATGAATCGTCACGCAGCTTCTGTCCGTTGAAACTACTGCTTCAGCCAGCTCGACATTCAGATAGAAGGTTAGAGATGTTCGTACCGGACTAGCTCATAACAAGTTAAGACTGGAAGTGTGACGCTAAATATCGCGCAACCGGAAACGGAGAAAATACTGACGGATCAGAACTAAATAAAAAGAAGTCGGTGCAAAAACATCGACTTTCCATGTAACCCCAGGGTGAAAGTGTGTCGTTACTATTCTCTAGATCAGTGGTTTTCAAAGTGGGTTCCATGGAACCCTTTGGTTCCATGGCGAGTTTTCAGGGTTCCCCGGCCATATTTCTTGTTGAACCCCAGGGTTCCGTTATGTGCTGTGGCTCCAGTGGAGACCGGCTGATTTGTCGCGTATCACGTCAATTGACATATTCGCGCAAGATGTTCGACCAGCGGATGTCACTGGACGCGCACATTCACGTTTCACTCATCCATATCTATTGTTTGTTGATAGCGACAATCGATAGATGAAGATGAGAAAAACTTGGATTTGCATTTATTCCGAGTTTGGGGTTCCGCGAAGGGTTCCGCGGATACGATGAGTTGGGAGCGGGGTTCCACGAAAAAAAGTTTGGCAACCACTGCTCTAGATGACTAGCCTCCAAGCTCCTAGTTTCCAACATCCTCCTCGAGTTTCCAACATTGTCCAACATGACTCCCCGGCAGGGCTGTGCGCCCCGTCACGAAATCGCCGGCGCGCTGGCGCGCCGACACTCCGAGTCCGCCGCCAGGCGCCGCAGGATTTCCGCGCCGGCGCTGTCCCTCCAACGGCGCTTTACGGCGAATTGCGCAAATGGCTGACCTCAAGAGGTGTCGATCGTTGCTAGAATAAGGTATCGGGATGGGTCCTCAGCTGACGGAGAACTAACGCATCGTGTTTCTCGAATGTAGCGGTGTTTGCCAGAATTGTTCTATCGATTCCCGCAACTTCGGCAGGACCGGGGAGGCGGTTCTCTGCAAGGGGAAACATTCTGGTGGAACAGCGATGCTCTATGGAACCAATCACTATGGCAAAAGCGCTTTGAATCCATGACAATGCGGCTTTTTGAGCCATGTCTCAAGGAATCGGAATGATCCTGAAGATAAGTGGAGTATGGCTTCACAAGACCCCATTCCCTTCCTCTCTCTTTCATATTTTCTCCTCGGCCAGTGAGGTTACTGTGTAATCGCTCCACGGCGCAGCCTTTCGTCGCGGCGCGCTTCGCCGTCGTCAACCTTTTTAATCCGCCGCCGCCGCCGTCTGTTTATACCGCGGCGCACGGCGCGGCTCCCAGGCCAAAAGATGACCCTGCGCTCCTCGTCAAAATCAGATTGTTCTCTTTATCCGAGACAACATCTCAGTTTTATCTCTCCGCTGATATGGAGAACTCCGTCGAGGGTTTCGAGTGTGCGAAGTTCCGGGCCATCCATACTCGCTGGTCTCGGAAACCGTTGAATTCCTCTGTACCTCACCGCGTGTGAAACCATTCACGAGTTCACGATTCAATGTTGAAGTAATCCGGGCGCTTCCGGGCGACGAGGGAACTCACTAGAGCTTCAAAAAAACTAGAGAAGGCGATGGAGGAGAGTAAACTTACCCTTGACGAATATCTCAACTCGCTGACGCTACGCGGTCTACCCCCACGCGACTCATGTGAAGAGAGGAGCGATGGTAATGCTCATTCGATATCCAAACTAATGGTTCATAAGCTCTGTGTGGCGCTGTATCCTGAGGAGGTTGGTTTTTCGAATGTATGCTCCCAGGAACGTCAGGGACAACAATGAATCAGAGAAGAACTAGCATCCATTGCATTATTCGTTTCAATGAGATCGGAGATTGTCGACGCGGCAGGCGGACTGCGTAAAGTACGGCTCGATGTGGTTATCCTGTAAATGGTGGAGAGATGGCAAAGAAATAAGAACGCACAACTACAAGTGTGTGACACTCGGTATCCTTTATTCAGACCTTCAGAAACACGGTAAGATCTCGTGAGCAGCGCCACGGGATCATATGAGTGCTCATTTCCGATTATGATACAATAAACTGACTCTGACCATCGTATCCCTAGTATCCATGGAATCCATAGTATCAATTCCATCGTACCGATCACGTCTCTCGTCTCCATTCATCCACGGGCTCTGGATTTGGTATTCTTCCCGTGAGCAATCCCCGTAGTTCTTGATGACTCTTCACAAATAGACGAAGATGGCTGGGTAGTTGGTCATCGATTGTCGATGGGGCTATTCTCCTAGCTGCGAGGCAAGAGAGCGGTGTCAGCCGACGATCGTCAGCAATGATCTTGCCGCTCTCATTGTCAGTTTTCAAAGGACAGCAAACATACGTTGACAATTTTCGAAGGGCGAAACCAAGGTCGAGGAGCCTCATCAGTGACGATACTCCATGTTGATCCCTATGGTAGAGACTTGCGCCCCTACTCAGGAGGGACTCTGAAAGACGAATCAGCTCGTCTGCGCGATCAGCGTAACCGAACAGTGCCGCATTGGAAAGCACGCAATTCAATGCTTCGTCAAGCTCTGCATCGGGGATGTCTACATCAAATGTAAACACATCCGACGGTCTCAAATTAAAGGCTCTTTCCAAGTACATTTTGATATCTCTCCACAAGGGTCGCTTGCGTTGTTGGGTCCTCATGAGGTTTCCGAATTGGTGCTGGAAATCTAATCCGAGACCGCACTTAGCCAAGCTGAACTTCGTACGCGCCTGCTCCTTCCCGTGTTTGGTACGCATGTATCCTTCCAATATCGACACGCTTTCTTCATACAGAGCCGCCAGCTGCTCGATGGTCGACGTGCTTATGAACATTTGAGACCTATGTCGGTCATCTACCAAGTCCAGCCTCATACACTGGAGCATGAATTTCACGGAGTTGTTGATTTTGATTTCTTGTTCAAGTTCTACGATGTCTTCGAACGATTGGAAGCAGTTCGGGGGGGAATTTTTGCGCCTGGTTCCATGCTCGTCCCGGATCTTCTGCGCAAGTCTGAAGAAATTGAGTTTCTGGTCCCGACAAAGGCCCGACGGCTTCCCGAGAGACATATTCAGCCCCCTGTTGAAGACATTCACCTGCAAGTACTCGCATGCCAGGGAAATTCCACCTTGATCTGATTCAGCGGGCTGGGGCAATGCCGCGAAAACTTCGTCCTCCAAGCCAAGTCGAGCCAACAGCATAAAGTTAGTGACGGGAGAACCTGCGCACGTCTCCATCACGTATTCGTATCCATAACAGTTGAATTTCCTCGGAGGGTCCCACAGCGACCTTAAGTAATCGACGGCAACGTGTCCACAGGGAAACCAATCCATCGAAAAGTGAATCTGCGGGCGAGATAAATCAAAAATCGGTGTC
The DNA here is from genome assembly GCA_031001835.1 of Lepidoglyphus destructor. Taxonomy (NCBI): domain Eukaryota; kingdom Metazoa; phylum Arthropoda; class Arachnida; order Sarcoptiformes; family Glycyphagidae; genus Lepidoglyphus; species Lepidoglyphus destructor. Next base: position 439,679 of record JARNKU010000140.1, read on the forward strand.
CGCATGCTGCTCGGGACCATTGAGCTCATTCTCGCGAAGCTGGTATCCCGCACGAGAACCGCCCATAAGTTTGCTATCATTCCACTCACAATCAGTACTACTCGGCAACTATTCCTGGGATCGGAATGCGGAGTTTGGTGTTTGGAAGAACGGTCTCGCGACGAGTTCCCATTGCAAAACGGAAGGAAACAGGTGGTGCGATCCAGCAATCAATGGTGGCGTTGACCTAATCGTTTCAACCTACCTAGATGTCCGCTTCCGACGGGGCAAAGCTGTGAGGTCACGAACGAATCGGGAGCAGCGCGGGAGATCCAGCTTCAAACGTTTAACGTGTTTGTGACACGCTTATCCCCTCGCTTCCAGCTGTTGCCACATTTTCATGAATGCGTTCCGAGTCGTGAGACGTCAACTCAACACATCATCACTAATCATTCACGTTGAGATGCAAAGCATCGTCTGCCGGGGGAGATGGCGCAACGATCTGGAGCACCCTGTTGGACAACGAGACCATTGCGACAACAAGACCAGAACACTCAACGATTCGAGGTTGAAAATCGGACGGCATGTCTGGCGCAATGTTTCTCGGCGAAAACTTCGTTGTCGGAACCAAGGAAACTTTGCACGTCAGGGCAAGAAACGGAACTCATCAGCTCCTGAGATTTTTCACAGGCTTGAAGATCTCAGAACATTTCTCCAACGCAGCATTTATCCAGAACTAGGTTTATCTGCTCATCCGTTTCCGACGGATTGGGGACTGACCGGGAGATACTCCTCAATTATTGTGTCTCGAGAGCATATCAGACGATGTAAGAGGTATGGAAATATCAAACGCACGCAGCTCGGCGTTTCTCGGTTTACATCCCGTATCGAGCTGTTGATCTACTGAAGAGGAGACCGTACCCCGACGGGCATAATACCGTGTAAATGACGTGGCGCTCCAACCCTAGCGAATCGAAATCTCGCTCGACCCAGAAAAACTCCCCGAACCGTTCACGTTCGAATGTTGCGTCCCGCATCCGCCCTGAATCCCCGATCCAACGAACACGTATGGGAAATCGGGCAACTTTTTCGAAACAATTTCACCCGACCGACGCGGTAGCCGAGTGGTCTAAGCGGTCTGCATGCTACGTGCAGATTTGCATAGCCATGTCGACGTATCACGAGCGGCAGGCGCCTTGCGCCAGGAGGCTCCCTGCAAGCGCGTTCAACTGTTGATACCAACGAGAATGAACGTGTTCGTTATGTTAAAAAAATTAGGCTGCCCCATTCGCGCCCGCGGGGCGCAATCGAATCTCTTGATCACTGTCTTGCTGAACACTACCCCGAAATCTCAAACCCCCTCCAAACCTTCGCCACTGTCCCCATTACGACCGCCGATCTAGAACGTACCTTCAGCGTGCTGGGTCCTGGGGCTACTCGCGATCCGTGATTAGGGATGACAGGCTCTATGGTCTCATCGCCATGAGAATCCATAGAGAAATACCGCTGATTTTGGCGCCCCCACTTCTCAGGGAAGATTGGCTAATTTTCCGATTCGGGGCGGAACGCTCCCGCGGAACAGAAGCTGAACAAGGTGATATCGGGGTCAGTCTTGTTGTGTCCGCGAGGACCAGAACAGACAACGAGGTCGACAGAAGGAGTGATTTATTGAAATCGCACCCTGCTTATATAGAAGTCACGAGGATGACTTCGTTGTGCTTTGTGAGAACACATCAAGTCTCACTAATTTCCGGAGTCTATCGGGGAACAGGGCAGGAATTTCAGGGTCGGTCAGGAAAGACTTCTCAGAGTCTAGGGGGATTCCGGGCTTCGGAAATACTGTAACTCGGAGTGACGATTTGAACGAAAACCCATCTGTCGTAAGTCACGTGATCCGTTGTATGATCTCTAAACCCTCCAATATCATTGTCACAAAATTCACATCCGACCTCTTCTTTGTCCCTCGCAGAGAACAGTCCACTGGCAGCGCAGGAAACCCAAAACGGTCGGCCGAAGGCCGGCTAGTTACTAGATAACGAAACCTGATCGCGGGCATCCAACAGAACCGTATACCGGACTAAAGGAACTCGTGTCTGGGGGAGAGTCATGAGTCTATCTGGGGAGAATAGAGAATCCGGGCAGTGGGAGCAGACGAAATGACAGGCTCTTAAGATCTCGACTAACGGAGCCAACTCTCGATACGCCAGCGGCTGAGTTGACGCGTTCCGGTGGATTGATGCTGACGGATGAGAAACTGGAAATTGAGAGACGAACACGCACCTTCCCTCCCACGTTCCGCGTGCAATATTCTCATCGTAGAGTCAGAGCTGGATTCACAAGAACCCGAAATCGGGGTCAGGCCACAGGCGGCGCATTTCCTGGGAATATTGGTTGCTCCGAGAATGCTCTTCGAAAGCTCAACTTTACCTAATAAGGGGGGCAAATAATTCCTTGGCAGGATTCTTCGGCCTTCGATCTACTGTCATACCTCGGTTAACGAATTTAATCCGCTCCTCGGAAACGTTCGTTGACCGAAACAGGACCCCAGTTTCGACCCGATGGTCAGCAAGAACATGCGCCCCATCCCGAATCCGCCTCGGAATGAGAGTGAAAAGTTATTTGGGAAGGATTGCGAGCTGATCTCGTGCCGTTTTCTAGATGATTCTCGTGGGAAGCGAATGCCAGGCCTGACCTCGGTCACCGCACAGCTTCATCGTAAGAGCTCGAATCGTCGCAACAAGCGAGAGATTCGAGTCAACACCAACGATGAGCTCCGTCCGATCTCAAATTCGATTCGACATGAGTCATCGAACCCACGATTTCAGGGTGTATTCGTTGAGTTATGCGCCGATGCATGCGGCCGACGTCTCCGAGAAAAAACGTTAAGCTTGTATGTATACTAGCCGGCCTTCGGCCGACTACGCTGCCCGGCCTCCGGCCGACCGTTTTGGGTGTCCCGCACTGACAGTGAAATGTTCTCTGCGAGGGACAACGAAAAGGTCGGATGTGAATTTCGTGACAATGATATGGGATGGTTTGGAGAGCATACAACGGATTACGTGACTTAGACGGGTTTTTGTTCAAATTGTCACTCTGAGTTACAGTAAAATTTCCGAAGTCCGGATATAAATTTGCGAGTGAAGTGCTAGCTCGTCGGACCGACCCCGGCTTCATCCCCATTAGCTTGGGATAGTATGATCAGAGCTTCTCCAGAATCGCCTCCATAGGTTCCAAGAAGTATGATAAGAGAGGCCCCGAAATCCTCTCTGGACTCTAAGAGGTCTCTTCTGACCGACCCTGAAATTCCTGCCCTGCTCTCCGATAGACTCCGGAAACATGGTGATACCGACCCCCGTATCACCGTTGTGGACTCTGAAAACTATGATCAGAACGGCACTGTTGTCGCCTTCGAAGATTCCGAGGAGTAGGATCTGACCCACTCCGGAAACCCGCCACAGGTTTGAAAAAGTACGGTCAGACCCGGAATCACCTCTATGGGTTCGAAAAAGGATAATCAGAAAGGCTCACCATCTCCCGATGGACTGCCTGGCCTTGAAATACCACCGCAGACTCCCAATAGTATGGTCTGAGCGACCCCAAACCGCCTCAGTGGGTTCCGAAAAATATGATCAGACCAATCCCCGGATCATCTCCATGGGCTCTAGAAACTTTGATGAGACCGGCCCGGAGTCGCCTCCAAAAGGGCGTTATATGAAGTCCGATCGGGCTGGCCCTGGAATAACTTCCATGGGCTTGGGAAAGTTTCATCGGACCGACTCCAGAATCGTCCCTCAGGTCTAAAAAGGTGTGATCATGGAGGCATCGGCACCATCGACTCATAAAAGTATGATTCGACCGACCTCGAAATCCCCGCCCTGTAATCCCATAGAATCCAGAAACATGGTGAACCCGACCCCGGAATCACCCTCATGTACTCTGAAAACTATGATCCGACCGACCCCGTTATCACCCCAAAAAGCTTGGAAAAGTATGGATCAGACCTGAATCACTTCTATGGGTATCAAAAAATATGATCGGAGAGGCCCAGAGACTCTCTTCCCACAGACTCAATGAAGTCTTATCTGACCGACCCCGAAAAACTCACATGATTCCCGATAGTATGATCGAACCCACCCCAGAATCGCCTCCATAACTTTGAAAAGTATAATCGGACCTCACCCCCGGAGTCATTTTCATAGAATCCTAAGGGAATGATCAAACAGGCCTGGAGATTCTCTCCCCGTGAAAGGCATCATCTGACCGACCCGAAAAACCCCCATGATTCCCGAAAGTATGATTAGAGCGACTCCGGAATCATCTTCATGAACCCTAGAAAGTGAAATCAGACCTACCACGGAATCGACTCCGCAGGTTCTAAAAATTATGATTATGAAGTACCCGGGATCGCCAAATGGTCTCAAAAAATATGACCGACCTCGAAATACCCGCCCTGTACTCCCGTAGACTTCTAGAAGTATGGTCAGACCGACCCGGAATCGCCTCCATGAGCCCACAAAGTATGATCAGACCGCCCCTGGAACGCCTCCATCGGTTCAAGGAAGTGTCATCGGTCCAGCCCCGGGATCGCCCCATAGGCTCCCGAAAGCATGATCCGACCGACCCCGAGATCGCACCATGCAATGGAGAAAGTATGGTCTGGTGTCCTGATCTTAGGTGCTTCCCAGGATTCTCTTTCACAACGTGGGAAAAGAACTGATCCATCGCCCAGGCGATATTCGAGCGCAAACACACGAATAAGTGGGCGAACGATTGAAAAACACCCATCATTTTCATGAAAAGCGCCCTGGAGAACTTGAAATGGTCCTTTGCGGATCGGTCTGCATAGCCTATGTCCTTCCCAGGTGGCTCCCCGACAACGTGGAGAAAGAATTTCCCCCATAGATATAACCGCGAGAGAGTCTATAGAGGACAAACAAACAAACAAATAAATCCTCCTGATCGACGGCAATTCAGTCGACTCTGCGGGGCACCACGAAGGTGTCCAACGGCAACGGATAGTGCGCGGCCGGGCCGGTCGGCGATTCGTCGGACGCAACCAAGCGACGACTCGTAATTCTCACCCCTCCGCCGACGCCGCGCCGCCGCCTGCGGCCGCCGCGGGTAGCCCGGAAGCCTTTCCGTGGCTCCGGACAGAAGCTCGTGGCGCAAGCACCACCCGTGCCTGCAACGCCGTTCACAACGGGGTGCCAGGGCGCAACTGGTGCTTCACCATACGCTCGGTGGAGTACGATTACGTCTGGCAGGATCAGCGTCGCCGCGCCGTGGTGAAGCACTGGTCCGTTTGAGGTTACGAGTACGCGTCTGAAGACAGCCCGCACCGGGAGGGGCCTACCCGCATTACCACGGTTACATCGTTCTCACGCAATCACAACGCGGCGTCTCGTTCCTCTACAAGATCTTCAGCCGAACAGCGCACATAAGACCGCTGCGGAAACTGCCTGGCAGCGAGTTCCTGTGGCGCGGCTACTACTGCAAGGAGCCGCCGTCCCCACTGTGTGAACTGGACGCCGAAGAGGTAGCGGAACACTATCGGTCGAACGGTCCGCCGCGGCGGTGTCGCGCAGCCTGGAAGAGGGTCTGTTGACACCCATGGTGGACCTGGGTGCGTGCATGCTGCGTCACGCCCGACGATCGCAGTCGTCGAACGCGCCGTCAGCCGTCGTGAGCGCGTCGCCTAGTCCACGGTACCGCTCACCGTCGCGGGCAGCGCCGCGCGACCCCAGCCTGCACGCCGCGGCTAATCCCGGCGCCGTCATCGACGACTCCCTCAGCAACGAGCAGCTGCTGTGGACCACCAACGGGTTGCCTGGTGGTGACGACGTGGTCGACGGTGCGGGCCCAGCCCAAGCCCGTCCGTTAGACGACGCTCGCGCTCACTGCGGCCAGGCACCATCCTCCCCCATGCTCGACGTGAGCGTGATCGAAGCGCGACGGAACACCGACCGGGGCCGCGACGCGGCCATCGCTTCCTGTTCGGCTCCCAATCCAGTGACCCGCAGGCCCACAGCAGCGAGGAGGAGTCGGGACCGCTGGCCGCCGCCGCCGACCAGCGCCGGGTGAGCACGTCGACGCCGCCCACGAGCGCCCGAGCACCGCGTGGCGCTCAAGCGGCGCTCGTGGCCCGTCAACAGCGGGTCGCCGACCAGGGCGCAGGCCCCTTCGAGGTCGGGTACGAGTCGCCGCGCGGGCCGGAGAGCGCCAACGTCCCAGAGGATCAAGCCGACGCTGGTTCGAGGAAAGAATCGCGCCGTGACGCGCTCCTCCGCCAGGCGATGGAGGCCTCTGTCAACCTACAGGAGTTACGCGCGCGACTGTGGGAGGCGAATGTGAGCCTCTACAATGCCACTTTCACGACTCATCGGTCGATGATGATGCACTACTTCCGAAAAAGGCAGGAGGCCATCATTGGAGCGCAAGCGGCCGACGGCCAATCTGCAGTGGAACGGCGTTCACTCGCGCCCGTCGGCGGCGTGCGACGTGCGCGAGAACGCCGTGGTCGGTTACGGATACGCTCTCGAGGTCGGCGCTGGCAGCGAGTGAGGCACACCGTGCGGCGGGTCGCGGGACTGAGGTCAGGTCTGTCGTGGCTGCCCTGAGATGTCTTTGCCAAGTCGCCCTGCCAACGCGCCGAACACCCCCTCCCACCCCTCCCGACTGACACGCCTACAGAAACCACGCGTGAAGTCTCTTGACATATAGTATTTTATTGTACATTGATACCCGTGAAAGCTCTCGACATATTATATTTCATATATATCACATTGCACGTTGGTACGCGGGATTGCGTGTATGTATTTCATTTTGATTGAACATGCCTAGATAAAGCTTTGAAATCGTGCGACATATCGTATCTGGGACTACCTAGTTGAGATGTTGTTTGAAGTGGGTTTCGAATCGTTCGCGCACCTGCGGCGCTTCCAAGTAAAGGTCGCCTACATAGTAGGCGACACTGGCGTGCTCCGACATCCACAACGGTCCCGTCTCCAGGCGGAGGTCCTCGATCGCTGCGGCGGCCGTGTCGTGCCGGGCCACCGCCCTTACCACGAACGGGAAGAGTTTGGTTGCGCTGTCGTCGCTCACAGGTAGCGCAGGGTACGGGGGTCGACAACCGTTGGGATCTCCGGTGGGGCGGGGTTCTCCTGTGTGGCGGTGGCCAGGATTTCCGGCGACGAAGATTGGCGGCTGTCTTGGGCTGACGAACAGCCCCGTTCTTCGTGCGGCTGGCTTCTGCCCGGGGCGGGCGGGTGGCGCGGCTCGGTCGATTGCGACGCCTCGGGCGGGTTGCTAGCCCGCGATGCAGAGGCCGTCGACGACGCAGACGAGGCCGAGGATGCCGACGATTTCGTGTCGGTCGCCAGGTCTGGTGTCGGCGGGCGCCGTGCCTTTCTCTCCGCCGGCGGTGCCACTGTCTCTCCAGGGCCAAAGGCGGCTGTGCGCGGGCGTTTGCCACCCAAAGTTGGGCGCTGTTGCACGTCGAGAGCAGCACAACGGACCGCCGCGGGCTGCTTGTCAGGCTGGCAAGCCTCGGGGTCCCTGTTTTCGTCGTTCGGGGCCTTGTCATCCTCGTGTTGGTTGTTGATGAACGTTTGCCATTTCTCCACGGCCTGTACGGGTGGCGTCCGGCAACAGCCTCCGGCAACCGCGTTGTAGAACGAGGCGTGCACCGCCATCGGTGTGCGTAACAGGAGGCAGACATGGGCTGCCTTTCCCTTGCACAGGCTCCTCGCGCCATTCTTTCGTCGCGAGCTGGAGCGTTCCGCTCCAAAGCACACAAGTGTCGTCACCTGCGGCAGCTGGCTGAGGGTCCGGCGCAGTCGGAGGACTCCTTGGCAATGCTTGCATACCATCCCGGCCCCATGTTCTGGTGCACACCGCCGCGGCACGGTACCCGGTGGCGGCGACGGGCGCCTGTCTCCCACGGCTCTCACAGGAGACGCTTTTCCCAGCCTGTCCGTGGAGGCCGTTAGGCAAGGCGCAGCGTTACCCCCTGTTGCCGCTGCAAGCTGGCGTGGCCCTGGACAGTATACCACGATACCGCCGGGAACGTCATTTTCACACGAATTCCCGCGATGGGGAACGAGCAGCAGGGACGGCTCGTTAAGCGGGGGCGAATCGCTATCGAAGGGCGAAAACACACACGAAACTACAGGGGCGCGGCGGTCAATTTTCCGCTTCATTCAATATATTAAATGACACGCGTGTGTGTGTTGCAGCGGTCTCCTTCATCTCTAGGGCTGGGTGCGCTCGGAGGAGGGTCTTGCTTGTTGTGGCCACACGGCTCTTGCGAGAGGGTCGACCCGCCCAGTGGTCGTTCTCGTCGCATTGATGGTTGATTCGGAGCGGCCGTCATCAAGTCGGGTTGTTTGAGGAGGCCTGCCGTATTTGAGAGACACTGCACGTTGTTGCTGGTACGTGTATGGTGCCACGCCGGATGGTGTGAATGCCGCGCATGCGTCCGAAGACTCAAACATGCAGTGTCGCGCGAAGGTGCACCGATCACGGTGGAGAAGATTGCCTGGAGAAGTTTTCCTGTCGTCGCGATGAATCCTTGCTTTGGCAGAACTTGAATTTGAACGAAAATGATTCGCGGGGCTTTGAAATTAGGAGAACGTGCACAGGCTCCACAAGATCGCTGCTCCCTCGCGACTGGCTAAAGGACCCCAGCTATCTGCTACGTGGGCCCGATGAGAGCGAATCTCGCTCCGGATCCAGAGTCAATCTTCAGAGTGAACCGAGGTGACTTTGGGCCTTGAGTTATCCTACAGAAACACTATAAGCCAGCGGCTCCCAAACTTTCTCGTCCCGCGCCCCCCTTCGCCCGCCCGGGGATTGGGCATGCCCCCCCATCTGATCCCTCCAGAAGATTATTCCTCACCTGAAAATCGCCGCGAGAATGACCACAACAAAAATCGCGCATTTGCATTATTATAACTTTATCGGAATCATGTTTTCTGCTGGTCTTTTTATCACTCACCTCTCTCTGCTGTCAAAAAATGTTTCAGAACTTCAATATCCAGTCGCCGCGCCGCAACGAAGTTTGACTTTGGTTCGGGTCTGTTTCTATTATCGTAAACAACGCCCTTCCTCGCTTCCTGTGGACATCGGTGATCCCTTCACCCTCAGGGAAGAGCGTCAACAGGAAGCTCGAAACTGATGGAGGACATTGCAATGAACACGGGAGGGAGTTCCCCGGAAACAACACAGAGATGAGCCTGGGAGAACGCGCCGGCGAAATCGATTGTCGAGACTTCTCTCGAATTTCAGGCGGGAAGTAGAGCATAGAAGGATTTGACCACGGTTTCTCTCCATGTCGAAATTATATTCCGGTTCCCATCTGTAGTACTGAAGTGCTGACACGGGGAAAATACGCCACGCCCCCCGAGAATTTTTCCACGCCCCCTACTTTGGGAACCGCTGCTATAAGCGGGTTCCAAAACGGTAGAAAGAAACTTGGTCAGCGACAAACGTTCTCTTCAGTCATAATCAGATCTACCACCGGCACCGTCAGGAATCTCGAGCCGAGGGAAGCATCAGAAGTGAGCATTCCCGTTTGAGAGCGGGTCAATGATGGCTCGCGGAGAGACGACGCTTATAGAATGCACAAAGTTTTGCTTGAAATTTGAGGCTAGAATGGCTTCCATCGCTTATATTCCAGGGGGAAGAGTTGACCTAGAGACGTTGAAAACATTCTAAATCGGGCAATCGTGCATGAATCAGCAATGCCTTGTGGGAATTCGGAGAGTGTTGCCAAGAACGTCCTAAATCGCCCATATCTTCGCTCGTTGGATCCACCGACATCAATGCAGCTGGTCAAGCTTCAGTGAGGCAAAGTCATCTTCTCGAGGCTAACAAATTATGTTTATTTTCATCAGATAGGTCGGATCATGCAGCGCACCATGCTTGCACAAGCAAGCTCTTCTTCCATTTCCTCGTTATTTCAGTTGTCGATTGACCAGAATGTCAGCTACAAAACTCATCCTTCCGAATCTCAAACCCAACGATTCTCCCGAGAGGCCGACTGTTCAAAAGCATGGTTTCACTCGACCTTACCTAAACGCTTGTTAATGTTCTGATCCAGGGCCACTCAAGCTAGATGAAGCACTTACGGAAGCTGACTATCAGGCGTCGGATCAGGCGTTTTCTCCCGACGGCCATTAACTTGGAGCAAACTTCAATGGCGATCGTGGATGGGTGTCTGAGCGCATCTGTACGACACGTGTTGTCAGTGAAGCTCCGATGGAGTATATAACGCGGCAGAGCTTCTCCCGCGTTCATGGAACGAGTACCTATCTTTCCCGCGGTTGTGTTTCCGCTGATGCTTCGTGAGACTCCGTTAACAGGTGAGAGCCTCGGAATACTCCGTGGAGATCAACGGCTTTTACCTGTGTGTTCCGCTCATGCCTCCTCAGGGAATCCAATCTTGTGAAAGCCCTGTCGCACTCCTTGCATTTGAACGGTTTTTCACCGGTGTGGATTCGCCGATGAGTCATGAGGCTGCTCGATTGTGTGAAAGTTTTGTCGCACTCGTTACAAGCAAACGGCTTCTCCCCTGTGTGAATTCGCCTATGCTTCATGAGGTTGCTTGATTGTGTGAAGCTTTTGTCACACTCCTTGCAAGTGAACGGTTTTTCACCGGTGTGGATTCGCGTATGCTTCATGAGATCGCTCGAGTGTGTGAAAGTTTTGTCGCACTCGTTGCAACTAAAGGTTTCTCCCCCGTGTGAATTCGCTATGATTCATGAGGTGGCTCGAGTGTGTGAAACTCTTGTCGCACTCGTTGCAAATATAAGGTTTCTCACCCGTGTGGATTCGCCGATGAGTCATGAGGCTGCTCGATTGTGTGAAAGTTTTGTCGCACTCGTTACAAGCAAACGGCTTCTCCCCCGTGTGAATTCGCCTATGCTTCATGAGGTTGCTTGATTGTGTGAAGCTTTTGTCACACTCCTTGCAAGTGAACGGTTTTTCACCGGTGTGGATTCGCGTATGCTTCATGAGATCGCTCGATGTTGTGAAAGATTTGTCGCACTCTTCGCAACGAGATGATTTTTCCCCGGTGTGTTTTCTCTCATGCTTCCGGGGACCACTTGAACTGGCGGAAGCCGCGGGGGACCCGTCGAAGACAAACCCTGTTTCAACGGTGTGGGTTCGCATGTTTCGAGTCAGTTGAGCCTTAGTTCTGGATCTGACTGAGCAGTCCGGGAACGGAAATTGCATATTTTCCATGGCAGGTAGAAGTTGAACTCTACGGCAGGCGAGGGAGCGAGAGATTGTTATGCGGTCGCGGCGTTGTAGAGTCCTCGTGGCGTCAGGCCACGCCAATGTCGTTGGCAGGCTTCGGCTGTTCGACGGCCTGACACAGCGAGTAGAATCCTTCCGATAGAAGCACTCGCAGTTGAGCTGATTAGATTGACCTTGGCACACAGATCAGAACTTCATCATGCAACGCCTTCCGACACTCGACGCGAACAGCTGATGCCGAATCTCACTCTCCACGACAGCGTTCGTCTGGTCTGTTTACGATTCTCTTGCCGCGAGGAGAGAGTAAGGAGTGTGTGAGCCTCATGCAACCGCCGCTGTGGTGTGTCCCCAGCTTCAGGAGCCGGAAATCGGGTGTCAGCAACGGAGCTCTGCTGTTCAAGCTCACAGCTCATAAGCTCCTGACTCCCAACGCTTTTATCAGGACACTGGTCCAGAGAGAGCGAATCTGAAAGATACAATCAGGATCCCGACCGCTCGCAAAACTTCGACGCAGTCGCGTCACCGAACCACCACGCTTCTACTCATCAGGAACGTGCTTTTGTAGGGGCTCCAGGCATGGGGCCGAAGTCGTACTCGGTGATGAGTCGCATCGACTCCCCGGAATCAGTCGCGAAGTACTCCCTGTGACGGTTGCCATGTTGATGGTAGTTGGTAGTGATGGCGCAGGCGCTCTCTCGGAATTCTTCAAGAGACGCTAATCAATCGCGTTTAGGTTTAAACTCCAGGTATCTGAGCTCTGTTTTCCACCGGTTTGGATCTTGCACTTGCACGCGTACCTTGAAAAAATCATTTCGGAAAAAACTGTTTCCGTTACAATGGACCAAGAGCTATATTTGGACCGCTCTGTGTCCTTCACCTGACTCGGAACACCCAGCCTGTCGATCTCCCCGACGGCTTACAATTGTTTCAGGATATGCCTTGTTTGAACGAATGATTAATTTGTCGACGGATCACGGAGAACTCCGGGAATGATCTTTGATTCGCTGCGAGCTAGCAGGAATCTTCTCTCGAAATTCTGCCTGGACCATGAACGCGGAAAGCAGTTCTATCAAGAACGGACTCACAATCAGCCTGTCTTTCGGACACCACCTCGAAGGCCATCCACCTTGTGTACGTCCCTAGAGGTCTCTTCCCTTCGTCATCGAGAGAAGAACGATACATAGATTGCTCAAACCAGTTCGTCTGTCCAGTAGAGCTCTGGATGAGCTGAAAGAGTGGGAATCTCGCACCGGTTGTCTTTCTTGCCGCTGTGCTCTGTCACGAGAACGGAAACTCCCTGACGAATCGCCTGATGGCATACCTACATCTCAATTGCATGTACTGCATGCCTCGCATTCCCACCTGCCTTGGCCACAAGAATCCAAAGCCTCGAGATCACGCTTCGATCTCGAACGAATGAGAATTCCTGGACCTGAACTCTGGATAAAGAGAACCTATCACCACCAGAAACTAAGCTTTCGGATTGGGTTGGCAGAAAACACGGCAGGACGACTTAATATTTGACTCAGATCCTGACGGGTCATGGCTGTTTTGAACAGTACCTCCATCGAATAGGCAAAGCCGACAACCCAGAGTGCCCCCGCTGCCAGACCGTCGAAGAGGACTCTGCTGAGCACACGCTGACCGAATGCGAGTTCTTCGGCTACGAGCGGAAAAAGATGATGGAGAAGACCGGATCGCTGGGTAACCCGGCAGACGTTGACGGGGCAATGCTACAAGATGAGGGACTCGCTTGCGAGGTGATGTTCACCAGAGAAGTCCTCGGTAGAGAACGGGAGCGCAGGTCTTCACGTGCTGAGGGAAGACAACAAAGGAACCGCTGATTGTGAGAGGAAGACGAACCGGGTCTTCCCTGGAGGAATGCTCTAACAAGTGGTCGGGGGAGATTTCGATATGACATACACTCTGTATATACTAGTATGCGTGGAACGATACTGTACAGGCAATGCAATAAACTAGCCAGCCAGGGGCTCTCTTAGTGGCTGGTCAAATGGAAAAAAATCACCACCCTTAACTAAGCGACTCTCGCAGCCAATGTCTGTACTATTGAAGTCTACGGAAGGTGCCCGAAGAAAAGGTCTGACACTCTTGGAACACTCTTCCGGAGCCTCCGACTTGAGTTCCGTCGACCCACTCTCACCAGAAACGTAACATGACGCCTGAAACTGCGGAGGCATGACGTCATCAATCCCCCAAACAATGCGCTATTCGTTACCCTCTACCATACTTTTGCCCTTGCCTCGATTCGAAAATTCTGACGAGAGACAGAACGCTGAATTGCGTCCGTGCTAGACCCCGGCTCCAGTAACACGGGATACGGCTGTTTTCTGGGAATACGGTCCGTATTATACCACGGACCGTACCGTAGTATGATACTGATGTTGCCCGTACTGATGATACGGCCCGTACCGTATAACAGCGGCACGTTTCGTATTTTGAATGCGATTGGTATTATGATACGGCTTTACGGTTCGTCTTGGTATTACGGACCGTACCGTGATACGGTACCAAGACGGACCGTAGAGCCGTATCATCATACGAACCGCAATCGAAATATGGATCGTATTCTTCGATTCGAGGGTCGTATTCTCAGTAAGGTCCGTAGCATCGTACTACGGTACGGCCCGTAGTATGATACGGAACGTATTTCCAGAGGACAGCCGTATTCCGTGTTACGGGAGCCAGGGTCATGCGCACTCCAAATTCGCCTCTCTCCACAACCTATTTGAACCAGTTCGTCTACCGCACACCGAGCAAGGAACGAGCTCCGGAAAGATTGCATGTCAAACAAGAAGCCGTTCAGAAGAAAAGTCATGGTACTCGGCACCTACGGTCAAACTCTTCCGATGGCTGAACGCGAGAACAGATCGCACATTCTGCACGCCTGCATGAAAGATTCTAGCCTTTCGCGACGCTTCGATATTTCGCTCCGCTTACTTCTGCGCGCAACACAAAATCACTCGAGCTGGCATAACTCCCCCTAAACCTAGGCACCAGCGAAACAAGCCATAGATCATGGGCTATTCAGCGCTCTCCATGAATCTGGACTTTCTTGGCCACATCGGTACTTTTTTGGAATTCAAGGACCGAGAGTTCTAGAACAGCTGACCTAGAGGTACGATTCAAGACTTGCAGAAGCGATCGGCTCCGAACGACTCGGTGTAACGACATGGTTGTTCGCGCTCACAAGTAAACCTTCACTTATGGTATGACGCAGAGCCGGTCCGGAGCGATTCTATCCGGTTCGTTTGCCAAAAAAAACATGAAAGAAAGTTACAGTTCCGGCTAAGGTTGAAATTTGGAGATTTGGGGGCGATTTCAACAAAGCTCCAATTCGATCGGAGCCATGTTGCGTTCTTTCCAAGACGCAACAGGCGCTCTAGGTGAAGGACAAAGGTCCTTCACCTAGAGCTACGGCATCTCCGAGGCACGCAGGGCTGCCAAACTCGAAATGGGCCGACAACTCCTGCCATGTACACTACGGTTCACGAAAGGAAGGGAACCAAAGCAAGTCGTGTACAGATTTCTTTCTGGCCTGGTCGAGACATCAGGACATCACTGCCTCAGACCAGGGGCGTAATTGGGCGAAGTGGCGCCCGGGGCGATTCCTGGAATCGGTCCATTATGAACGCAGGAGCTCCAGCGTACCCTTTCAAAGATGTCATCACGTTCTCGCGTTGCTTTGCTCCTGAGAGCTTGTTGAACTCGCGCTGAACCAGACCGGTGCTTCTTCCGGTTGATGTACGGCGGAACATGTTCTAGATTGCATTCGGCATTCTAATCGAGAGGCTGCGCCGACTCGGGACAACTCGGGAAATTTTTCGGCGGGAAACGTCTTTCAAGGTGCAGAGCTGTGGGAATAAGAAATGACCAAAGAGTCGGGGATGTTGAGGAATGAATAATGATGTTCCGGGAGGGTAAAATTTTTAAAGAAAAATACTGCTAGGTTACTCCTTCTCAGATCTTGACAACATCGATGGCGTTCTCCTGGAGAATGTGTCGAACTACGCACGCAAGTCAAGAGGCGCATATGTAGAGGTCGCAATTACCCGGGTATTGGGACCCGGTTCAGACTTCGATATTAGAGACTAGCGATCCCTGCCGCGCTCCGCTGCGGCGGGCTAGATACGAAGTTCCTGTGTACGTTAATGACGTAAGAGAGCAATCGAAGAAGGAAGACAGCCAGAGTATTGGAACAACTTGCATTTGATGACAAAACCTTTCAAATTGTGGCTTTGGATTGTCTCCAGAGATTTGATGTATCACATGAAAGCAAGAATTTCGCTTATCTGGTACCTGCACTCTCCCGCCCAATGAATGATTTTTGATTGGGCACGCGTCAGTTGCACTTGTATGGCATAGCTTTTTGGAGTTATTTTGGTTATTCCAATGCTTTTGGGTAGACGCTGGGTTCTTTGTTTTGCCATCGGGGGCGTAGACGAAGAGATCCGATGGTTTTCCTACCCAAGAACCTGCGACGTATAATTAACCATGGGAAAAGCAAGCTTTCCAAGTTCACGCCGAAAACTTACAATGATCGGCCTTGAGCTTTGTTGATTGTCATGGCGAATGCGAGTCCGACGGGAAATCTTAATCTTTTGAATCTAAAAGGAATCCGTAGGAATGATCGGAATTCGGGGCAAGAGGACATCTTCTCCTTTGGATTTGCCGGTCAATATCGTGACTTCGATGAGGTTTGGCATCAATTTTTTGATCGCGAGTCTTGTGCCATGACATAACCCGGGTGGGTCCATGTTCCGTAAGCATATTATGGACGCTCCAGGCTTGAGAGTCAAGTCGTGTGGTGGAATACCAGGTGTAACAGCCTCTGTCGGGGGAATCTGGATGGACTCTCTAGGAAGAGGGATTACGCTGGATGCTTCGTTTCACTCTTTTTATTTCAACTCCACTTCACGACCTCAGCCTCCTCGGCTGGCCGTGCCGTGTACTCGACGAAGTCTCGCTTCAATCTGTCATCGCTAACGCCGCTCTCTGCCACTAGGTGGCGCTACCGTCGCATGCCGCCCTCTCTCAGGCTCTATCCAGCAAGCGCTTCGCTATCCGTTACTCGAACCTTCGCTCCCGACAAGCGAACATCTATTGGGCGCTTGCACAGGTAGATCGAGAGAGTTCAAGAATTCAGGTGGAGAGTTGACTATGTCGTCTTCGGTAAGAGCAGTGTCGATGGATTCATACATGAAGGTGCTTCCCGGGAACTTGGCTCGAATCTCGGCATTGATAGCATTCACTTCTTGATTCCTTGGAGCTAGTACATATGGCGCGTTCTCGTAACCATTTGTGATTCATGGTTGAACGCCTGTGGCCTTCTCACTGGGACTATGGAGAATAAGAACATGACGCGTAGATCTGATGGGAAGCCGCTTCGCAAGAGAGACGTCGTGATAATGGATGAGCATGAGAAACCGTTGACTGTCACTTTCTGGAACGGCCAAGGAGATATTCTGGATGGACACGGTGATGATGTCGCGTTTATTTCGCACGTCAGAGTTACGAAATATAGAGGGGCCACCAGTGTTACGGCAACGGAGTTGACGGATGTGGAATTCAATCTCAAGAGCGCGAGGTACGATATTCTATCGACCTTGAAATATTTCTCTGGCGGAGCAGCGTGTCAAGGCAGTTCAGGCTCAGCCGCGGAGGATTTGGAAGTAGATTTCATAAGCGTTCCAACCCGCGAAAGAAATGCGGCAGATCACGATTTTCGGAACAGCGTTCAGATCACCGCTATCAGGCCGGAGAACATGATATATCGAAGTTGCGCTCAGGGGGAGTGTTCGAAAAAGTTGAAAGCGGAAACTGGAGGGCGGTGGTATTGTTTTGGCTGCAATGAATCGAATAACGTATTCAAATGGAGAATACTGTTGAGAATGCGTCTCGGATGGTGGATATGAAGTCGAGGCTACAGCTCTTAATGAGATAATATTTTGGTTGCCGGCGAACGCTAGATTATGGGTCAGATCAGAACGGTTTTTGTTTCATTTAGGAGGAGCTCGAAGAGACATCGAGGAACGATACCGTCCGTTTTAATGAAATTCTAGAGGAATTCAAGAACAGGAAATATGTCATGAAATTCCGTGGTCGTAACAGAGACTTCCAGGTGGGTATACACGTGTAGAGGATACATAATGTGGATTAGAAGTTCGAATCAGAGTATTGCTTCATCGTAGTGAAGAACGAGTTGTGAGTTTCTAGTGATAGATATTCGTGAGGAGAGTTCTGATCCGGAGACCGAATCTGAGATGAAGGGAGGAAGCGTGACAGCACGACACAATAAAGGAGCCGATTCCAAGATAGCCGCGGGTCGCCGCGGAGCCTCTTGAAAACCAGCATTATGAGTCCTAGAGCGTCGGAGACATAAAGGAATGAATTTTCTCAGTAAAAATATTCAATTGAATATTTTCCTGTCTAATTTTAGTTGTGGTGTATATTGATCTGAAACCGCTGTTGTAGAAGGACGACAGCGAATAGTTGACTCCCTTGCTTCTCTTCTCTCTCGCTCGTCACCAGTATTCACAGATCTTGAGGACAACTTTCATTTCGCATCCGTCGTCGCTCTCCCTAGAGCCGACGCCCGACTTTTAGGCGTGCTCTGAGTTTCACTGTACAGTTCGAAATCGAAGCATCTCTCTCGGACACTCCGTATCAATAGAGTAACAACGAAGTTCGAAATCGCAGGTCAGCCCTAGCCCGTTCTTCGATAATAACGAAGCTCAGGTTCGCCGACGTTTTTCCGGCACTAAATGCAGCAGCAGTCTTCGGTACTTATAACAGCTAGCCTATGAGAAAGGTCAGCTCATCCGCCACATGCTCGTCCAATTTCATCACCAGAAGTGACGTCGATCCGACGTGAAAGACGAACACCGCTGAGCGTTACATCCGCATTTATAGTGTATAAAAGAGTGCTCCGTGGGGCTTCAATGATGATTTTCAGTTTTTCACGACCCTCGTTTACACTCGAGTCCACAGTTTATTCTTCCCTCAATCATTCTTCAATCATAACTTCGATAATAACTCCACTCGGGACTGACCTTCAGCTCCCTCAATCACACTCTACTACTCTCGATTGACTCCTCGTCTCTCGTCTGCTATCATCTTGCAACTCTCATTCTCTCTTCTTTCTCCGCGCTTCGCTAATCTAGCCACATCGCTTAACTTCCATCATTTCTAACTGCGACATTCGGCCAATGCTACCCTCTCTGGCTCCCGACAG
This sequence comes from Lepidoglyphus destructor, assembly GCA_031001835.1. Lineage (NCBI taxonomy): Eukaryota > Metazoa > Arthropoda > Arachnida > Sarcoptiformes > Glycyphagidae > Lepidoglyphus > Lepidoglyphus destructor. The sequence goes on from JARNKU010000140.1 coordinate 458,169, forward strand.
AGTCCAACCAATTTGTCCCAAAATTTACATAACGAATCAATCTACTCGATGATTTCTCTATCACTCCAAATCTTCGTCCATGACATCCGCTATCGTGTTTCCCTCGATGCGGTCTCTGATTCCGTCTCCTCCGTCGCTTCTTCCAATTGATCTGAACTTCGAGCTTTGCTGACCTCGCTTCCGCGTAGACTGGTGCCTCAAACCAGTGCCTGAATTCGAGCTCCTGCGTTGATTCTAACATCATTCTTCTTCCGTTGATTCCGTCGAATTTCTTTGCGACCGATCGACTTGCGATGAGCATGCGCACCACGCGCCTGTCAGCACTCCAATGTTCCACGATACGCAAACCCTTCCGCTCCCTTCGTTTCGATGATTTCTTTCGGTTTCTTGATTCTCTCAACGATTTCTTATCCATTTTCATATATTGATTGCTCTCTTTCGTCCCTCGGTGGTTGATGCTGTTCGGATGATATTTCTGTTCCTTGCATTTCTTCGGCACTGCTGGCTCAACCCGCGGTCTTGAACGCTCGACCACGCTACTGATTTCATCGTCTTCCTTTTCTCCTCTCAGATTCGCTTCTGTCGTAGTAATTTTCTCACCGATTGTTATCCCTGATGCCACTTCTGCCCGCGATGTTTCTCTTGAGTTGATTTCGGAACTTGTCGTCTCATCTGTACTTGTTGCTTCTTCCTCAACGTCGTTTCGGTCTGTAGATGTCTTTCCCTCGTTTTCCAATTGAGCCCAATCCTCCAACGCTTGGGTAACACCTATACACCATCTTTCCTGGACTTCATCAAACCTCCACATATCCTTCTCCTCTTCGGTCCATCGATCCGCAAACTCCAAATCTTCCCAAAGATACTCGGTTAACTTCGCAAGTTCCTCCCATCGTTCTCCCGCAGTCTCACTCAATTCTTCGCATCGATTCTTCAATTTCGCGAGTTCTTTTGCCTTTTCATCCACCCTTGCCTTTGTCTTCATTCTTGTTTGTGACGGTCCTCGCACGTTGAACTGCACTTATCCCACCGCTGCTAATGTAAGAGTGCTCCGTGGGGCTTCAATGATGATTTTCAGCTCTCTTCACGACCCTCGTTTACACTCGAGTCCACAGTTTATTCTTCCCTCAATCATTCTTCAATCATAACTTCGATAATAACTCCACTCGGGACTGACCTTCAGCTCCCTCAATCACACTCTACTACTCTCGATTGACTCCTCGTCTCTCGTCTGCTATCATCTTGCAACTCTCATTCTCTCTTCTTTCTCCGCGCTTCGCTAATCTAGCCACATCGCTTAACTTCCATCATTTCTAACTGCGACAATAGATAGGTTTATATTTATAGGTTTAGATTACCAGGGTCTAGAAATGTCGGACCCAGGTATAGGATCCAAACTCCAGTCCGACGTCATTTCCCGGGTCCTCATGGAAATTATTCTGAGGTTGCTCTGGCAATAGTTTTGGCAGCGCATTGAGAAAAATCTAAGATCGGTCCGACGCTGTTGTTCGGAGCTTATGGGATTGACTCCAGGGTGTATGAACTGGATGCTTGCCCTCATCTGCTTCATGAGAAGCAGAGTTTGTGAACGAAGAAGCCTCATCAGACGCCTTTGCTTTTTCACGAAAAAAAAAACGAAGGCGGTAATACCGAAGTACTACCGAAGGAAGGGAGCGGGAAAACTCGGATCGGGGACGGTAGACCGGGAAGATGACCGAGAGTCGGCTCTGAAATTTCACATGGTGGATCCGCAAGAGATCTACCGTGACAACGGCCCAGAAGACATTTTTTCCATCTGTCAGACAAAGTTCTGAGCCCTGTTATGGTCGGAAACAGGGTTCGTTGTACGCGGCATTTTAGGGTAGATCAAGGGGGCAGTTAATGAAGGGGTTATTCCATGGGTATGCAGTTGGCGATCCAGAATCATCGTTGTTCGCTGATCTTTTCATCACGCGCATGAAGAAATTGACAACCGTGTTTCACCTGAAGAGTACAAGCTAATATTGTTCTCATGGCTGCCACTGAGTGATGGAGCAGCCCGTTTTACAATATCTCTTTCTAAGCGTGCATAACCATTCCGTTATACTGTCGTTCTTCGAACCAGCCTCTGATTTATTGAGTTCTTACAAAGATTGGTTTGTGGTAACTAAACGTGAGGAAGGGCTGCACCCCTGCAGCATCGAGTCGTTGACACAAATTGCGACACCCCCCGTTTTCGAATAACGTTTGTTTTGTGCCAGTAAGTGATAGCCCTCGATCTCGGATGCAGTGTCGTTCGAGAGCCAAGTTTCTGTCAAACATAAGATGCTCGCTTTCATCAAGCCTGAATCCGACACGAGATCTTGGACATGGGCCGCGATACTTTGTACATTGAAATTCAAGAGAAGCCATGTGTCGTCCTTGAATAAGTCAAGCAGGGCATCGTGTGTTAGGAATCTATGATTGTCCAATCGTTGTGATACGCTTCGTACTTGTGATAGAGTTGGAGAATGTTGGGGAGTAGCGTGATAGAGACTGTAGTCGTTATTACGGTTCACTAGCGGAAGGGGTCCGGAAGGGTTCCGGGACAAAACGAGCGGTTCCAGCGGCTTCCGGTTTCCTTGGGGTGCAAGCCAATGGTGCACCGGAATACTTTGCACCTAGAAAATGCGTTAAAATCCATAACTGCGTGCAATCCTTGTGCGAATCAAGTACTGTATGGATCGAGTCGGTCCCCGGGGAAGTGTCGCGGTTCGCGGAGTGGACCCTTTGGTGAGAGGTCAGGGAGAATTCCGGGCGGTTGGCAGCGGTTCCAGGTTCCCCGGGGTGCAAGCCCAGGGGTGCAAGCCCAGGGGTGCACTGAGGCCCAGAGAATCCACGAAGGAGCAGTGGAAGATCGCTCGCGCGTCCCTTTCATGAGCCGCACGGAATAGCAATCACAAAACCAATCAATTGCAAGACAAGATTCAGTCGACATTTCGTTGCATCTGGCTGAATACAGTAGAAGCTCGTTACAACGAACACGTTGGTGCCACCAAAATCAGTTCGTTATAATGAATGTTCGCTAAAACGAAATTTGCCAGAAAATGGCAATATCAGCCACAAGCCACGACTGATTTTCTGCTTTGAGAATACCATGATTCAGGAACGATACACGAGCACCAGGTACGACTAATTCGACCAAAAATAAGTCAGTCTGCAACAGCCTACCTGTTTGAGGTTTCATGAGGTACGCTTCAAGCTCTGCAATCTATCGTAGGATAACCTCCGCAACGTCATCACGAGCTTGTGTGAATATCTTTATCGTATCGAGAGCGTTGACAGCCTCATTGAGAGATCTTCTCGGATCATGATGAACTTTCCCTTCAGAGAAAACTGTTTCCCTTTTACCTTGGCCACATGGTGAAGCTAGGAGGACGGTTATTCGCACGAAAAACTGACTTGGTTCACGAGTTGGAACGTTTTCTAATGTCAGCGCTGGCGGGCCGGAGTGCATATCGACATCGCAGTCAACCTAGAACGTGCTCTGATCCGACATTTCGAGTGCGAAGCTCTGAAGCATTCGTTGCAACGAACTTTTGGCCACCACTGACACTGTTTTCAGTTCATTCTACTGGAAAGTTCGTAGCACTGGAATTCGCTCTATCGAGTATTTTTTGACATTATCTCTATGGGCGTCCAAACAAAAAATGAAAATCAGTTCGTTGAATTGAAAATTCGTTGTAACGTGGCCCGTTGCAACGAGCTTCAACTGTATATCAGTAGTCAAGAAAATGCGGAATTTTTTCGGAATACGCCCGCCGAGTTAAATCGTGCCGCGCCAACACGCCAAGGCGGCGACTTGAGAGAACATTCGGTGCGATAGCTTGCAGGCATCTGCTTGTGGGTGCCGCTCGCTACGCTCGCGGGCCTAGATGATTCCACCTGCCCCAGCTGCAGCTATCACAGACCGATGAAAAGCCCCGGATTTGGTTTCACTGAACTCGCCATCCGAGTGTTTACGTTCAGCCATAAGTCGGCGGGCGCATTCCGAAAGACAATCGAAAATGCTTCTGGTGTTCTTTATGTCGAGTGAGTCGTCTGCCCGCGTGTTAACATCAGATCAAACAACGTTGACGAAGTAACCGGAAACTGGCCTCCGCAATAGTCCGCCCCAATGAAATCATCGCATCGCGCGCGAAGGATCCAAGCCAATGAAATCATCGCATTGCGCCAACGACTTCTGTCACAACGCCCTCACTCTCTTTTCCAGATCAGCGATCCTAAGAACGTGTCCCACGTTAAAAGAAGCCTCCGGTTACCTCTGAAATCCGTCCGGTATGCTTTTTGAGCAGCCTTAGGAATTCGCGTGAGAATGTCCGAGATTTTCACAAGTTTTCCCTTCAAGCGACCTCACTCGGCTCACCGAGCATCGAATGGTGCGGAATCCACAGGATTTTCCCAATGGGCTCACAAAACTACGATCGAAGTACCCCAGAATCCTAACCACATGATCAATGTATCCGAGTCCAGAGGCCAGACCCCGGTCCGATATTACTGGGTCCAGAAGTTTCGTCTCCGGGTAGTGGGACTGGATTCGGGTCCAGATACGATACCCGGGTCCGGGATGTCTGGATGCGGGTAAGAAATTTCCGGATCCGGGCAATGAAACTGGACCCGGGTGCAATATTCCGAGATTCGGGTCCAGGACCCGGCTAACGCGACTCCCACACATGTGGCCCCTCCCTAGACGGTTATAAGAAGATCCGTGAGAGAATATGGCTGAAGTACTTCAGTATCGAGCGGGGGTTCCTTCGACTTTGCTTCTACCTAATTTCGTCCGCTTTGTTGTAAGTGGACGAAATTCATTCCGTTCGAAGTCTCGTTCTGTCTCTTCCGTAGAGTCTGGGGCCTTCTCGCCTTTGTAGTGGCGGGTCTGGACGCCATTGAGGCACACGTTAGTTTCTCCGGACGGCTTCACAAGGTTCACGTTTTCTCCCCGCCAGTTCGCACTCGCGCTTCTCACATCCAAATTGAGGTCACATTTTTGAGGATGAGACGAAGTTTCAGCTTGTCTCACTGAGCGCTTCGTCGCTCGTCAGAAGTGGTGAGAACTTCGGGCATCATTCATTTTCATCACCTATAACCCCATCGACCACGCAGGGCACCGACGAATCGAGAAATTCTGCCCAAAAATTCAAAGGACACTCTTCCCGCTCCCAAGTGGAGATCGGGCAGAAAGATAGTTTCATGAACACTGGTTTCCGATCAACTAGGGGGCTCCCAAAGTTGACGTCATAGGTCGGAGTTTTCAAGGACAATTCCTGGACACTCATTGTCAGGGAGAGATTCTTGAGCGGAAGCACCAATAAGGTGAAGGAAAGCATGATTCATATCTGATGCAAGACTCAAGTAATCGAATGCTCCCGTTGTGACCCTCGCCATACAAGCTCATGTTAAAATTCGTGACATTTCCGCAACAGAAGTAACGGAATTTTCCATATTTTTGTCACAGAAGTTTAGAAGAACTTCAGACTGCCTAGCAAGCCAATATTGAAGACGTTTCCCGTCAATAAACCCCAGATAAACTGTCATCCTTTGAATCATTTGATTTCAACGAGACTGTAATGGAAGACTGTCGAATCGCCAGATCGACCGCGGGCAGTGCGGCCTGATGTTGTTTGTTATCCTGTAGTGGTGGGAAATGAAAAGGCAGAATTACTGACGTGTAACGCTTGGTCTTATTTATTCCAGCCGTCAGGATCGTGAGCACCGTCAGGCGAACACATGAGCGCTCTTTCTCGATTATGATATAATAAACTTACTCTAATCATCGGAATCTAGACATTCATGGTAAAGATCATCGTCTCCCCAGCATCGATCGTTTCGATTGTAATGGTGTCGACCGTCGTCCCCGAATGGATTGTGTAGTCTCCATTCATCCACGGGCTCTGGACGTCGTATGCTTCCCTTGAGAATTCCTCGTAGTTCCTGATGACCTCTCACAAATGGACGAAGTTGGCTCGGTAGTTGCTCCTCGATTGTCGACGGCGGTATTCTCCGAGCAGCAAGGCAAGTGAGCGGTGCCGGCCGACGATTGTCAGCAATGATCTTTTCGCTCTCATCGTCAATTTTCAAAGGACAGCAAATGTACGTTGACAATGTTTCAAGCGCCCACTCAACATGCGGGAAGCCAAGGCCGAGGAGCCTCCTCAGGGAGGACACTCCATGCTGATCCTTATAGAAGAGACTAGCGCCCCTTCTCAGGAGGGAATTTGTAAAATGAGCCAACTCGTTCTCGCGTTTATAGCTATCGAATCCGAATAGTCGCGCATTGGAAAGCATGCAGCTCAATGCTTCATCAAGATCTGAATCGGAAAGCAGGCAGCTGAATGCTTCGCCAAGATTCCTTCTAAGGATGACATGATCAGATGCAAACATATGGTACTCATCAAAAAAAGCGGCTCTTTCAAAGTATATTTTGATATCTCGCCACAGGGGCCGCTTGCATGGTCGGGCCCTTATTATGTTTCTGAACGGCGACCGGAATTCCAATCCAAAATGGTACTGCTTGTCGGTGGACCCCGGACGTCTGTATCTCCTGCATGTTCGAACGCACTCATCATGAATAGCCGCCAGCTGCTCGACGGTGGACGCACTTTTGAACATCAGTCTCAGATATCGACCCTCTACCAAATCCAGCCTCATACAGTGGATCATGAATTTCACGCCGTTATTGAACTCGATATCCCGTTCAAGTTCTAAGATGTCTTCGAACGATTGGAAGCGCTCGGGGGTGAATTTTCGAACGTGATTCCATGCTCGCCTCGGATCCTCTGCGCAAGTCGAAAGAAATTGAGTTTTTGCTTCCAGCAAAGGCCCGACCCCCTCCAGAGAGATCCATTCAGCTGTTCCATGAAATGATCCACCTGCGAGTACTCGCAATGTCGGGATATTTTAGCTGGATCCGACTCAGCAAGTAGGGGGAATGCCGCGAAAATATCGCGCATATAGTCATAACCCATCCAGAACAAGCCAGTAACACGCGAACCGTCGCTCGTCCCCTTCACGTCTTCGTGGAGCTCGTCAACTTCAGTTTCCCTGGGAGCGACCTCTAGACACTTGAAGTCATCGATCTCAATAAGTTCCGAGAAAGGCCAGTCGATGGGGAACTGAATCTGCCGGCGAGAAGAATCAAACATCAGTATTCACATGCTGCTCGGGACAATTTCGCTTATTCTCGCGAGGTTGGTATCTTGCACGAGAACTGCCCATATGTTTGCATTCATGCTGCTCAATACTATTCATGGGCTATTCCTCTGATTGAAAAATAGAGTTTGGTCTCTGAATTGACGGTGTCGTAGCGAATCCCTACAGCCAAACGGAAAGAGACGGTTGAAGCGATTCAATGATCAATGGCGCAATCGTTTCAACCTACCTAGATTTTCGTCTCCGACGGGGCAAAGTTGTAAGGTCACGCACCAAATCACGAGCAGCGCGGGAGATCCAGCTTCAAACGTTTGAACAGCGTTGAGGATGTTTGTTTCGTCAGCGTCACGCTCTTTCCCTCGCTTCGAGCTGTTGCCACAATTTCGAGAATGCGTGAGACGTCGAACGTCAACTCGGCACATCATCACGAGTTACGAGCGATACGGTCATTCATCTACACCGTTTGCTGCTCTATATCGCGTTGACGCGAGTCGGGCATCGGTCTGAACTTAGGATTAGCACAAACGAGAACCCGGCGAGACATGTGATCTTCGAATATCTTCACCCGGGGTAGATGAGCCTGATGAACGAGACATCAAGTGGAATGGGGAGCTTTTCTAGCAGAAACTATCTCAGGACAAATGACCTTTTTGGCGACCAAGGAGGCGGATGGAGTGAGGTCTCGCTTTGAATCGATATGGAACCTGCTAGAGACTCGCATCCAATGCATCATTTGATCTCGGAGATCTTGGAATGGGAAAAGATCGGCCGAGCGAGGTGCGGCCGTCGATCGCAAGCCGGGGCTTGGGCTGAGTTTATGATTCGGGAGAGCCTAATGTCATGAATGAAATGACGTCCAGCGGTCGAGAGATGGAAACGAAATGACACATTACGATTTACGTGTAACACGTGGTCTCCCTTTATTCTAACGCTCAGAAGCAGCAAATCCAACTCTCGAAAGACGGCCTCGTGCTCTGTGCACCTTAGCGAGTCACTGAAAGCATGGAACTGTACACCAGCGCCCTTCTCAATTTATGATATAGTGATCCCTTAGATGCAGATCTGGCTACATGATGAATTCTTGCGAATGGACGGGGTCAACTGTGCGGTTGCTTCCCGATCGCTGATGGAGGCATCCTCCTAGCAGCGAGGTAAGAGAGCGGTGCCGAACGACGATCATTAGTAGAGACCGTACCTTCATGCACTAAAAAGAACGGAATCATGCATGCAGATATGCGCTCAAGAGGGTCAAAATATGCGGTGAAAAACTGAAAATATGCACTACTCAGATGAACCATATACAGCCTTCATTCGGGGGATGCCAGCTCTAGTTTCACGGAAGCTTGTTTCTTCGGCAGGAATGAACTATCGCGCGATTATGCTGCAAAGGGATCACGATAAACGAATGAAGGAGCGATTACTGGTTACAAAGCACGACGTCAACCTGTCTCGAATTCTCGAAAGTGAACTTATGCCCACGATCAACCTGTGTGTTTTCGAGGACTGATGTGAGAGGGTCCTCTCAACATCAGCCGGAGTGATCGGTGCATATTTGAGTGATGCGGGTTCCATCGCATCAAAACCGTAACCGGTTTCGGTCATCGGACGGGATCGCTAAAAGTACCATCTCGCATTTCTTCCGCAATCACTCTTCTTGGGAACCGGATGTGTCCTTCAGGTTCTCCACCAGCTCATCGAGAACGGCTAAACTTTCATGAAGAGGCACGTTACGCGTTTCGAATTATTCAATACTGTCGGGGAGAAGCCAACCAACAGACGTGCTTCTTCAAGGTAGAGGACAGATTGTGAGGTGGAGAGCCCGATGAAAGACGTTCCACAAGTGCTTTAACTTGGGTCACGTTCATGCAAAACCACGATTTATGCAGATTTATGCTCCAATGATCGTTTTATGCATTCGGGCCAGAAAAATGCAAAAATATGCATCCTTATGCATTTCATGCATTTTGCATGAAGGTACGGTCTCTAATCATCAGGAACGCATCCAGGTCACTGGATTTTCGAAGTATAGCGACAATATTCCGAAGAGGAGCTCCTTGATACGCTAGGTCCTCAAACTGAGGAGCCTCCCCAGAGAACATTCACCATGGTGATCAATACAGTGCGAACTCAGGCCTTTTCTAGCAGGGATTGTGAAAATCGAGGCCATTCGATTGCGCCAGCTTACCAGGTGAACAGACTCGCATGATATCAAAGAGAGCTCAATGCTTCATCAAGATTCTCATCTGACAAGGAGTCAGTCACACCTGACTCAAACGGATCCCGATTAAAGTTGGCATGTGGGTAGTCCTCGGTGCCAAACTCACAGTGGGCAAAGCATTTCTCAGGCAAATGCAAATGCTAAAATGTCCAAACTAGGACTCGCATGACCGCGGGAATTCGATCCCCACACCGGAGTCAGCCCTTATCAGAGTGATCTCTCCACTGAGGGATCAGACACCCAAATCCTGTCGGGATTCGGAAAAATACAGAGAACTTAACATCCCGATGTCCTCATCAACTTGATGAAGAACCCCGTTCACTGTTGGGTTCCACCCAGCTCATCGCCTAGACTAGCGTTTCTCAACCTGGGTTCCGCGGACCATCTTTTGGGTTCCGTCGGCATCTTTGCAGCGGAACCTGTGGGCTCCATGGGCGCCATTTCATCGACGCTATCGCCGTTCGCGGCGAGTCATTCGGAGAACAGCTCGACGCTCTTGGAGTACAGATGTTCATATGTGCTCAGAAACATCATCGGCTCTCTCTTGGGTGCGAGGGAAGTTTTGCCCGAGAATAAAGAGAAATTCATACCGAAATCACGTCCTTTCTTACACGTGGCGGAGTTCATGTAATTCGACGAGTAATGCTGATGAGAAGATCTCCATCAGTGTCGCGAAGAATCGTTCTTTTTCATTTTTTTCCTTACCTGATCACGTACACATCGCGCTGCAGAATCAATCGAGGCACCTCAGGTGCGACCGAGTCGGAGAGGAGAACTGAGTGCAAAGCAGAATGGTAACCCTTCAACTATAATATGTTCTTATATAGACCAGCATCCGAGCGAATGAGGAAGTTAGAGGCAGAGGAAAATCCGAGGTGTCGGATCCGCGGAATCGATTGCCTCTCCTTCAGGGATCCGCGGAGAAAAGAAGGTTGAGAACCACTGGCCTATACCACTAACTTTCAGTATGGACCACCATTTCCTTCGTCTCCAACTACCTTTTCCCTTAACCATCACCTAACCATCATCAGAGCATTACACTAAACCTTTTTTCTTCAACCTAATTTATTCAGTGTGCGGACTATGGATCACAATGAATCCGAGAAAAACTGGCAGCCGTTGCTTTACTCAATTTCGACGAGACTCTAACGAAAAATTGTCGAATCGGCAGGTCGACCGCGTGAACTGCCGCCTGATTCTGTTTGGTGACATTGAACATTGTAGTGGTGAGAAATGAGAAGGCAGAAATACTGACGTGTAACACTTCGTCTCTCTTATTCCAGCCGTCAGGATCACGATCAGGTTTCGTGAGCACCGTCAGGCGAACAAATGAGCGCTCTTTCTCGATTATGGTATAATAAACTTATTCTCATCTTAATCACAAAATAGATATTCATAGTAGTCGGCTTCAAGTTCCTTGTAGTAATCTTCGTCTCCCCAAAATCGATCTAGATCGGGAGGCTCTCCATAGTCGACTCCCTCGAATGGATCGTTTAGTCTCCATTCATCCACGGGCTCTGGACGTCGTATGCTTCCCGTGAGAATTCCTTGTAGTTCCTGATGACTTCTTACAAACGGACGAAGTAGGCTGGTTAGTGCTCCTCGATTGTCGACAGCGGTATTCTCCGAGCAGCGAGGCAAGTGAGCGGTGCCAGCCGACTATTGTCAGCAATGATCTTGCCCCCCTCCGTTTTCAATGGACAGCAAATGTACGTTGACAATGTTTCAAGCGGCCACTTAACATGCGGCTCACCAAGGCCGAGGAGCCTACCCAGGGAGGACACTCCGTGCTGATCCCTATAGTAGAGACTGGCGCCCCTACTCAGCAGGGACTTTGTAAAGTAAGCCAACTTATTCCCATAGCTTTCGAATAGTCGCGCATTGGAAAGCAGGCAGCTCAAGGTTTCATCAAGATCTGAATCGGAAGGCAGGCAGCTCAATTCTTCGTCAAGATTCGTTCTGAGGGTGTCAAAATCATTTGGAAACATATCGTGATCATAGAAACAGGCGGCTCTTTCCAAGTATATTTTGATATCTCGCCACAGGGGTCGCTTGCATGGTCGGGCCCTTATTAATTTTCCGAACGGCCACTGGAATTCCCTTCCAAAATGGTACTGTTTGTCGTCGGAGTCCGGATAGCTGTCCCTCTTGCATGTTAGAACGCACTCATCATAAATAGCCGCCAGCTGCTCGACGGTGGACGCACATTCGAACATTGGTCTCAAATATCGACCATCTACCAAATCCAGCCTCATACAGTGGATCATGAATTTCACGCCGTTATTGATTTCGATATCCCGTTCGAGTTCTAAAATGTCTTCGAAGGATTGGAAACGCTCGGGGGTGAATTTTCGAACGTGATTCCATGCTCGCTTCGGATCCTCTGCGCAAGTCGGAAGAAATTGAGTTTTTGTTTCCAGCAAAGGCCCGAGCTTTTCCAGTGAGGTGTCTCCAGCTTTCTCATGAAATAATGCAGCTGCAAGTGCTCGCATGCCAGGGACATTTCACCTTGATCCGACTCAGCAAGCAGGGGGTATGCTGCGAAAACATCGCCCACATCGCCGGCTCTAGCCCTCTTGAACAATTTAGCAACATGCGAACCATCGCTCGTCCCCTTCATCTCAATAAGTTCCGTGAAAGGCCAGTCCACGGGGAACTGAATCTGCCGGCGAGAAGAATCAAACATTAGTATTCACATGCTGCTCGGGACCATTGCGCTCATTCTCGCGAAGTTGGTATCCCGCACAAGAACTGTCCACATGCTTGCACTCATTCTACTCACAGTACTGCTCATGGGCTATTTGCGTTGTAGCGTTTCAACCTACCCAGATTTTCGCCTCCGACGGGGAAAAGTGTGAGGTCACGTAACAAATCACGAGTCGCGCGGGATATCCAGCTCCAAACGTTTGAACAGCCTTGAGGATGTTTGTTTCGTCAGCGTCACGCTCTTGCCCTCGGTTCAAGCTGTTGGCACATTTTCGTTTACGCGTTCCACGTCGTGCGACGTCGGACATCGAGTCGGCACATCACAACGAGTTACGAGAGCCACGGCCACTTATCCCACGTCCCGTCCTCCAGGAGACCCATGAACGCCTGGATGACCAATCGAGGATTGACAAGCTGAGCTCGTCGGCAATAGACTCACCCATGGGCCTTGCTCAATTCAGAGATGTCTCCAGCTTTCAACCATGCAACATTGTGACACAAAGTCTTCATGGACGGTACCTCCATATAAATAGAAGAATTTTTGTTGCCAAGAAGGCGGAAAGTGACGCGCAACATGAGATCCTGTTCCGGTATTCCACGGCTCGAGCGGCCGGGTATCGGTGCTCTCCGCTCATTGGTTCGCGAGAAACTGACGTATCAGATCTACGTCGGGCGATCCCAGTCCATGTTTGGACTCTCATCTTGTCAAGCGCTTTATTGGTTTCAAAACTCATTTCATGGCTTGGAAGACATGGCTTTGCAGCGGTCACGGTCAGGGTCGTGACGAAATTCATATCGTTAATAGGAATTTAAAGGTGATCCTGAAAGTTTTCCGACATGATCGCTACCAGTTCGGCGCTGCTCATGTGCCCCTTCGTCATGCAAATTCATTGCAACTATATCGTGTCCTATTTCTCGAACCCCATGAAGTACAATCCGTGTCTGCGTTCCATTGATTTTGATCATATGGTGGCCTAATACACGGGACAATGACAATCAGCGCACGATTGTCCGAGAGCAACTCTTCAATTTTTCACACATCTCCCGGAAGGAGATTGATGTTTGCAGAGCAGCATCTCACATACATATATACAAACTGTGAGAACCTCACAATATCTGAGAGGCCCAGCCAGGACGAGCTTGGTCAACCATCGTCTCATGATCAGCGGCTTCCTGCCAAAAGTTCACTTCGATTCGAAGCGAGAAGATGTTGAGAGATTCCTCTCATCTAGGGCGTTTTTGCTGTGCAAAAACACGTACGACCGTATACTGACGAAGCTCGGGAATCACATCGGATTCGACAGAGATACCGAAGAGTTTGTCATGAAGAGTTTTTGGGAAGTGCAACCAGTGTTGGAAATTTATGCGATCATTTCCGTGGCTTGCCTGTGCTGGGAAATCATCCGTCGCAACACGGGAAATCTGAACACGTTTACCGAACCTGTGCACAGTCTGTATATATGTATGAATGTGAGATGCTGCTCTGCAAACATCAATCTCCTTCCGGGGAGATGTGTGAAGAATTGAAGAGTTGCTCTCCGACGATCGTGCGCTGATTGTCATTTTCCCGTGTATTAGGCCACCTATGATCAGAACCAATGGAACGCAGACACGGATTGTACTTCGGTGCACGGTATTTTGAGCGCAACGTGAGTTTGAGCGCAACGTGAGTTTGAGCGCAACGTAAGTTTGAGCGCGACGTAAATTTGAGCGCGACGTAAATTTGAGCGCGGCGTACATCTGAGCGCGGAGCCTTGGAAGGGTGCCGCGGGTTCTATTCACCAGAAGCCACTCGTAACGGTGCTTCAATTTAGTGGGGTGGGTCCAAACTCAATTTTCGTGGTTTTCTCCCGTCGTGAGGCCTCTTGGAGAGAAGGGGTGGAACCAGAATTCTTCCAAGCTTCGTTGATACAGGGAATCGAACGGCTCAAGACGCTTCATGTTCATATGTATGTATGTATATTCTCATTGAATTGGAGGGACAATGAGGAGCGATTGTGAGCGATCGAACTCCTATCGCAGTTCCGGTAAGTTTTTTTCGAGCGGGAATCGTTTCCCTCGGCTTGGCAGTTTGTGATTACCGTATTCACTCTAATAAGCGGGCATGCCCGTCAATTTTTCAATACCTCGGAGACGTGCCCGCTAATTAGAGAGTGCCCGTTAATTGGAGAGTGCCCGTTTATTTTTTCAAATGCCCCGGAACGTGCTCGCATCTCAACGATCCAAGTTTGATCGAAGATTCCCCGAGAAATTCAATTCCAATGTAGATTCATTTCGGAACTACAAGTACCCGACTGCGCGCCGGAGCTCCGACAGAAAAAAATTATTGAATCATAACGGCAGTATCACAACGGCAAGACTAATTATTGTTCCGCAAATGGTCCTTCGGAGCTTTAAATTTTTTTTATACGAGTCGAGGTCACGGATATTTTGCGGTATGGACTCCCAGATCTTTGGGAGACGGAAACTGAGGGCTCGTTGACCGAGACTAGTAAGAGCGCGTGATGTTGTGAACTCGGTCGGGCGGCGGCGAGGTCGAAAGAGGAGATATTCTATGCGCTGAAACCGGTTTTGGAGAGAATGACAACGTGAGAGACCGATGCAGAGCCCGGACAGCCCGAAACTCATTCTATACATTCCTCTATGCGCGTCACATACATTATATTGCGGGCACACATTTCGGCGGCGCGGGAAAATCGCGACAGGCTCCCGCGCTCAAGTGCGCGCAGTCTGCGCATCACACAAAACGTGCCCGTTAATCAGAGGGTGCCCGTCAATTAGAGAGTGCCCGTTTATTGTCTCAAATGCTTCCGAAGGTGCCCGCTTATTGGAGAGTGCCCGTTTATTAAAGAATGCCCGCTAATCAGAGTGAATACGGTATAAACTCCGTGAGCCCTTGTTCGTTCTACAAAGTTCCGACGGCAACATAGAATGTCGGATGGACGCATCCAACTTTCTCAGCAAAGGCTGAATGCCATCCCTCCACGGCATTATTCGTGCGTGCCAAGCCTGCCAGCGTGGCCTCGTACGCGTTCCACCACTGCGGCCTCATGATGGCCGGATGACGATCGCGGCCGATCCATTGCGCCGCGACGTAATCAATGAAATCCGTGAGGATGTAATTGTTATTCCTAACGAACTGCGACTCTAACAGTGCTGCGAAAGTTTCTCGTATGTCGGCCACGAGAACGAATGCAATGGCTGCGAACATTCTCACCCGCAGAGCAAAGTCATCATCGCTCCGGTATTTCCCATTCAGACGGCCGTGACTCTGGATGTTAAGGTACAGACATTGATTGAAATGAAAATTGCAGCCGACGATACCGGCTGCTCGAAAAAATCTCTGGATTCCTTTTATCATTCCTATTCCGAAGTCGACGTTGACAACATCCGGCGCCTCGTGATCAATTGTGGCAGCCACGACGCTCAAGAACCGCTCGTAGGTTCGCGAGCTTTTGGGGGAGAGGAACCCGTAAACGACGGGGACGACTTTGCCCTCGGGTAGCCTGTTATGAATCGTGTAGAGTTGGCAGAATATCTCTGGACATACTTTGAAGGTTCCATCTAACAGCCATTCCTCGCTCTCCTTCCGCGCCCTTTCTCGAATATGATACAATATAATCACAATAAACTAACTTTATCCTTAGTATCTTCAAAATCCACAGTATTTATCAAATCCATCGTATTGCTCGCGTCGGTAGTCTCCATTCATCCACGGGCTCTGGATCTGGGAAGCGTCCCGCGAGCACTTCTTGTAGTTCTCGATGAAAACTTACGAATGGACGAAGTTGGCTTGGTAGTTGCTCCTCGATTGTCGACGGCGATATTTTCCAAGCAGTGAGGCAAGTTAGCGGTGCCGGCCGACGATTGACAGCAATGATCTTGCCCCCCTCCGTTTTCAAGGGACAGCAAATGTACGTTGACAATGTTTCAAACACAAAATGCGGATCACTAACGCCGAGGAGCCTCGTCAGAGACGATACTCCATGCTGATCCCTATAGCAGAGACTGGCGCCCCTGCTCAGGAGGGACTTCGAAAGATTAGCCAACTCATATGAGCGAGCACGGATCGTGAACAGTCCCGCATTGGTGAGCAGGCAGCTCAATGCTTCGTCAAGATCTGCATCGGGCATATCTACATCAGTTACGAAGCGAGCTCCCGAGGTAAAATAAGTGGCTATTTCCAAGTACATTTTGGTATCCCGCCACAGGGGTCGCTCGTATGGTCGGGACCTCATGATATTTACAAATCGGAGCTGGAATCTTTTTCCAAGATCATAGCGAGGGAAGCAAATTGATTCTGAACGCAGCCGCCTCGTCTCATGTGGCTTGCGGCAGTATCTCTCCAACATTGGAACGATTTCATCATACAGAGCCGCCAGCTGCTCGACGGTGGACGTACTTCTGAACATTTCATATATATGTCGACCATCAACCAAATCCAGCCTCACACTCTGGATCATGAATTCCACACAGTTATTGATTTCGATATTCCGTTCGAGTTTTACGATGTCTTCAAACGATTGGAAACAGTTCGGGGGTGAAGTTTCGCGCGCGATTCCATGCTCGTTTCGGATCCTCTGCGCCAGTCGGAAGAAATTGAGTTTTTGCTCCCGGCGAAAGCACGACGGCCTCCTGATGAATCTATTCAGCTCCTCGTCGAAGGGATTCAGCTGCAAGTACTCGAATGCCCGGGACATAACACGTTGATCTGAATCCGCGAGCCGCGGGAATGCCGCGAAAACTTCGTCCTCCAAACCGGATTGAGCCTGCCGTAGCAAGTTCGCAACGAGCAGGCCTGCGCTCGTACCCTTTACGTATTTGCGGAGCTCCTCAAGCTTGGTTCTCCCCGAAGGGTCCCGTAGCAAGTCGGAGATATTGACCGTGATGTATCCCAGGTCTGGCGAATCCATCGGGAGTTGAATCTGACGGCGAGAAGAATCAAACATCAGTATCCGCATGCTGCTCGGGACCATTGAGCTCATTCTCGTGAAGTTGGCGTCCCGCACGAGAACCGCCCACATGAATGAATTTATTCTTCTCAGCACTACACCTGGGCTATTCTTAGTTGTTCGGTATTCTTGGTTGTTTGGGTGTAGTTTGGTCTTTGCATGAACGGTCTTGTACCGAGTTCCCATCGCCAAACGGGAAGAGACCGGTGGAGTCATCCAAAGATTATTGATGACGTTAGCGTAATCGTATTGACCTAACTAAATGTTCGTCTACGCCGGGGCAAACTTGTGTGGTCACGAAACGAATCAAGAACAGCGCGAGAGATCCAGCTTCAAACGTCTGAACAGCGTCGAGGATGTTTGTTTCGTCAGCTCTTCCTTCGCTTCGAGCTATTGCCACATTTCCACGAGTGCGTTCCAAGACGTGAGACGTCGAACGTCAAATCGGCACATCATCACAAGCTACCAGCGATGCGTCCACTCATTACACGTGGCGAGGCTATGCATTTCAGAAAGAAGACGGCGAACTATTCCGATGAAAAGAAATGACGGGCCGATCTCGAACGTATATATCGTTCTCCGAGCCGTCCCGCATAAGGTCCGCGGAATGATGAAGAAGTGTTCCAAGAGAATATCGATGCGCTGAGTTTTGTAGATCTGATGGACAACCTAGGCCCGACAAGCCTTCCCTCGAACAACATGAGGACCCGCATGAGGGAATAGGTGATTCGGACATCGAGTTTCAGGAACTAAGTTCTAGAGTAGTGAGAGAAATTTTCGAGGCCGATTCCTGACTTGACTTTTCCTTACCGGGATCGATTGGTGATGCATGCTCGTGGGCTGATAGCCCCCAGATTGAGGTTCTTTGGCAGAAAACCCCCGGAAACGACTCAAAACCAAAAAACAACTCCGGAGAGGACACCGGATCAATGCCATCGTATCCGTTAGAGGGCAAGGATCAAGAAAAAAATCGTCTCGAGCAATTCCATCATGGTAATCATATATTTTTTTTAGGAAAACAAGAGAAAAAAGATTTCCACGACGAGAATCACTATTTTTCTCATGGAAACAGATGCCTAAGGGCGGTTCCAACAAAATGGTTCTGTAGCTTCTTTGGCCAGCTCTCTAACGCGTCAAAGCGCGACTCTCTGGCTCATTTCGTTTCCGCGCAATCGATGTTTCGAGAAATCGGTTCTTTCAAGGGGCGTCTTCTTCTCAGATCTTCTTTCGCGTGTCATTCGAACGACGCCTTCGATCAGGGAGCAGATATTCCTACATACAGCGGAAACGATCTCTTTACGCCCACACTTACCAAAGGAGCAAACTTGGAAGAGGGATCCTTGGTAACTGTGAGGCCCTCTACACAGGAACTCGGATTTCCTCCTCTCGGAAAGCGTTCGATTTACAGAATGGTTTCTAATCCGACATCACGTTGAAGAATCCCGTGGACTTTGTCTTCGGTCTGCAGCCTTCCAGCCCCTGTATTTTTGATGGTCCTCTCCACATCTCGGAGAATTGAAAAGGTCGAAGGCAACGATCTGGAGTTTCCGAGGCTTTCGATGCTTTTAGCCGGCCGAACCGATCATGTGTCGCGATCAGCGTCGCGAGTCGCTTCCGAAGCGAGCGTATATCTTCCTTGGTCGAGTACGTGGCAGCATTTTATGCAGCCCAGAGAGTCTGTAAGATCTGTTGATTTTGATGGATTGAATGAGCGCCTCAGGGTATAAATTGGCCACACGCCGACAGGATCCGGAAATAGGCAAACTTCCGTAATATTTTCGAAAGAAGCACTTCTATGCATTTTCAGGCATTTGCCTGACCTCACCCGAGCGAATGGCATTAGGTGAGGAGGCGAGAGAGGGAGGGGGCGCTCTCCAGTAGTTCGCACGGGGCGTCAACTTCCCTAAGGCCGGCCCTGATTAGAGCATTACACTAACCTTTTTTCTTTAACCCAATTTATTCAGTGTGCGAAATATGGATCACAATGAATCCGAGATAAACTGGCAGCTGTTGGTTCACTCAATTTCAACGAGACTCTCATGAAAAATTGTCGAATCGGCAGGTCGACCGCGTGAAGTGCGGCCTGATGTTGTTATCCTGTAGTGGTGAAGAATGAGAAGGCAGAATTACTGACGTGTAACACTCGGTCTCCTTTATTCCAGCCGTCAGGATCACGATCAGGTTTCGTGAGCACCGTCAGGCGAACACATGAGCGCTCTTTTTCGATTATGATACACATAATAAGCTCACTCTAATAATCGGAATCTGAATCTTCACAGTAGTAATCATCGTCTCCCCAGAATCGATCTCCTCGACTGCAACGGCGTCGACCATCTTCATCGTATGGACTGTATAGTCTCCATTCATCCACGGGCTCTGGACGTCGTATGCTCCCCTTGAGAATTCCTCGTAGTTCCTGATGCCCTCTCACCAATGGACGAAGTAGGCTTGGTAGTTGCTCCTCGATTGTCGACGGCGGTATTCTCCGAGCTGCGAGGCAAGTGAGCGGTGCCGGCCGACGATTGTCAGCGATGATCTTGCCCCTTTTCTTTTTCAAAGGACAGCAAAAGTAAGTTGTCAATGTTTTAAGCGGCCACTCAACATGCGGAAAACCAAGGCCGAGGAGCCTACCTAGGGAGGACACTCCATGCTGATCCCTATAGTAGAGACTGGCGCCCCTACTCAGGAGGGACTTTGTAAGATGAGCCAACTCATTCTTGGGTTCATCATCTCTCCCGAATAGTCGCGCATTGGAAAGCAGGCAGCTCAATGCTTCATCAAGATCTGAATCGGAAAGCAGGCAGCTGAAAACTTCGTCAAGGTTTGTTTTGAGGGTGCCATAATCAGATGCAAACATATATAACTCCTCAAGAAAAACGGCTCTTTCCAAGTATATTTTGATATCTCGCCAGAGGGGTCGCTTGCATGGTCGGGCCATTATTAGGTCTCTGAACGGGAACCGGAATTCCAATCCAAAATAGTACTGCTTGTCGGTGGACCCCGGACGTCTGTATCGCCTGCATGTTCGAACGCACTCATCATAAATAGCCGCCAGCTGCTCGACGGTGGACGCGCTTTCGAACATTCGTCTCAGATATTGACCATCCACCAAATCCAGCCTCATACAGTGGATCATGAATCTCACGCCGTTATTGAACTCGATATCCCGTTCGAGTTCTAAGATGTCGTCGAACGATTGGAAGAGCTCGGGGGGTGGATTTTCGAACGTGATTCCATGCTCGCCTCGGATCCTCTGCGCAAGTCGGAAGAAATTGAGTTTTCGCTTCCAGCAAAGGCGGGGAGATCTCGGCAGCTCTTGCATGAAACGATCCACCTGCAAGTACTCGCATGCTAGGGACATTTCAGCTTGATCCGACTCAGCAAGCAGGGGGAATGCCGCGAAAACATCGCCCTCAAAGCCGGATTGGGCCAGCCAGACCAAGTCAGCAACACGAAAACCTTCGCTCGTCCCCTTCACGTCTTCGTTGAGCTCGTCAACGTCAGTCTCCGTCGGGGCGTCCTCTAGACACCCGACGTCATCGATCTCAATAAGTTCCGAGAAAGACCAGTCCATGGGGTTCTGAATCTGCCGGCGAGAAGAATCGAACATCAGTATCCACCTGCTGCTCGGGACCATTGAGCTCATTGTTGCGAAGTTGGTATCCCGCATAAGAACTGCTCATTTGTTTGCATTCATTCTATTCAGTACTATCCATGGGCTATTCCTCCGACTGAAAAATAGAATTTGGTCTCTGAATTGACGGTGTCGTAGCGAATCCCGACCGCCAAACGCAAGGAGACGGTTGGAGCGATCCAATAATCAATGCCGCAATCATTTCAACCTACCTAGATTTTCGCCTCCGACGGGGCAAAGTTGTAAGGTCACGCAACAAATCACGAGCAGCGCGAAATATCCAGCTCCAAACGTTTGAACAGCATTGAGGATGTTTGTTTCCTCAGCGTCACGCTCTTCCCCTCGTTTCAAGTTGTTGGCACATTTTCAAGTATGCGTTCCACGTCGTGCGACGTCGGACGTCAACTGGGCACATCATACGGAGTTACGAGCGATACGGCCACTCATCACATGTGGCGAAGCCATGCATCAGGGGAGACTCGGCGAGGTACTCGACAAAGGAAAATCCTGTGTGTTTTGTCGATGATTGGTCAAGCAACTTTTGTCAAACGTGGCTTCCAGGCCAAAAGATTGATCAGCTTTCTCACCGTCGAGATCGAGTTGTCGTCTTCATTCGAGACAACTTCTATGTTTCATGTCTTCGCCGACAGGGAGCATTTCACAGAGAGTTTCAAGTGTCTGAGGTCTTCTGTTCCCTCGCCCCGGAGTTTGTGGACTTCTCGCATTCCTCACTGCCTCGGCCATGATGATCCACAACCTCGAAATCACGGTTCGATCTTGAAAGCATATATCGACTCCTGGGCCGTCCCGGATGTGGTCCGTGGAATTATGAGAAAGTGTTACAAAGGAATATCGATGCGCCGAGTATCGCGGATTTTTTCGGATGGACTTCCAATCCAGATTTGTTGCCTACGTTTGAGGTTATTTCGAGCAGCTGTGGCATCTGCCGCCTATCCTGCGAAACCAGAACTAGATCGTCTGCAAATAGGAAACAGTGTATTGTCGCATACTTGCTTTCGCCTTTCTCGAAAATGCAGTTTGATGCCTTTCCTTGATTGTGCCAATATTTTTTCCACTCCGTGACGCGGTGGTTCCCAACCGGGAGGAGGGGCGCGACCCCCTGGGAAGATTCGGAAGTGTCCACGAGAAGAAAACTAGTCCGCGATCGCGGCAAAACTATCGTGACGTCTTCCAGGGCCATGAATGATGAATGGCCGAATTCAGGTACTGAAGGAATAACAGAGCGAACATATTTCCAACAGATGTGAATTCATCTGCCATCTGGCATAAATCAGGCCTCTGTTGTCGACTGTCTTCTGCGACGCGACGGGGGCTTCAATGACTATTCTCGAAGGACGCTTGTATGCTCCCCGAGACGCAAGAAATATACACTGTGCGAACTATAGATCGTTACGGATACGAGAAAAACTAGCATCCATCGCATCATTTGATTGAGACCGAAATCTGATATTGGCGACTCGGCAGGCCGATCGCACGGAGTGCGGCTTGATGTGGTTATCCGGCATTGGTCGAAAGATGGAAAAAAATAAGAACGCACTATCACTGACGTGTAACACCCGGCATCCTTTATTCCAACCCTCAGGCACGCTTGAGCGCTCTTTCTCGATTATGATGTTATAAACTACACAACTCCCTCCATGGTTCCTAATTTCCATAGTATTCATCGTATCCCCAGCTTCGATCGTCTGAATCGTATCCGTCGGATTCATCGTATCCCTCGTCTCCATCGTCTTTTGGTCTCCATTCATCCACGGGCTCCAGACTTCGTATGTTGCCCGTGGGTATTTCTCGTTCCATGACTTCTGAGTTCCCGATGACTTCCTACAACTGGACGAAGCTGACTGGGTAGTTGCTCCTCGTTTGTCGATGGAGATATTCTTCTAGCAGCGAGGCAAGAGAGCGGTGCCAGTCGATGAAGGTCAGCCATGATTTTGCCGCTCTCTTTTTCAAAGGACAGCAAATATACGTGGACAATGTTTCAAGCGGCCAGTTGTCAGTATGCGGATCACCAAGGCCGAGGAGCCTCCTCAGAGACGATACTCCATGCTGATCCCTATGGTAGAGACTGGCGCCCCTACTCAGAAGGGACTTCAAAAGATGAGCCAACTTGCCTGCGCGACCGTATGGCCTGAACAATTCCGCATGGAAGAGCAGGCAGCTCAATGCTTCGTCGAGATCTGCATCGAGGATGTCTACCTCAGATATGAACTCATCCGACACTCCCAAACAAGTGGCTCTTTCCAAATACATTTTGAAATGGCGCCACTGGGGTCGTTCGCATGGTCGGGTCATCATAAGGTTTTCGAATTGGATCTCGAATTTTACTCCAAGATCGTTCTGGGTGAAGTTTAAGTTTGACCGCGGCAGCTCGTTTCTACCTGGATTGCGCCAGTATCTCTCAAACATTAAAACGCTCTCATCATACACAGCTGCCAGCTGCTCGACGGTGGACGTGCTTCTGAACATTTCATTTATATGTCGACCATCTACCAAATCCAACCTCATACACTGTATTATGAATTCCACGCAGTTGTTGCTTTTGATATCTTGTCCGAGTTCTACGATGTCTTCAAACGATGTGAAGCCGTTCGGGGGTGACTCATCGCGCGTCGCTCCATACTCGTCTCGGATCCTCTGCGCAAGTCGGGAGAAATTGAGTTTCTGCTCCCGGCGAAGGCCCGACTGCTTCTCGAGAAGTCTATGCAGCTGCTCGCTGGAGGGAACCACCTGCAAGTACTCGCATGCCAGGGACACCAAACGTTGATCTGACCCACTCACAATCAGCAGGGACTGGGAAAATCGAGGCAATTCGTGCGCGCCAGGATACCAGGTGAACAGACGCGTATGATACCCCAGCCAGGAAATAAGGAGGCAGAATAACTGAAGTGTAACACTCGTTCTCCTATATTTCAACCTTCAAGATCACGGTCAGGTTTTGTGAGTGAAGTGGCTCGACTATAATGAGTAAACGTCGTTGTCTCAAGTCGTAACAATCTGCATTCTAGGCAGAGTTTATTTATATAGTTTTGGGCCGCGACACCTCCCCCAGCTGACTTTCCTCCACGTCAGCTTCAGTCAGTCGTCGCCGAACCCGAGCCGCCGCGGACGCAGGCCCTTGTTCACTCTGTTCGACCGACGCACCCATGGCGTTTCTCGGTTCGACCGGCGCGCGTGTCTTGGTATGCTCGGCATCTCACAGTCAGCTGTTTCCTCGACCAGCTCGCCGCTGAGATTCGGTGTCACGTTCGCCGGGTACATGAAGAGTAGCGGGTCGAAATCTCCGTCTTCCGATGGTTCGTCGTCCGCGGGATTCACCCTGACCGGCGCAGCATCTTCTCGCGTTTTGAGCTAATTCGCGTGACGGATCCATTCCGCGCCTTCCACTCCAACTCGGTACATGACCTTGCCTATGGGGTGAAGGATCGTACCGGCCGTCCACTTCGGGCGTCCGGCGTTGCGGAAGTCCTTAGCGAACACGGGACTGCCCTCGGGATAATCTCTTTCTCTGACCCCGTGTCGTCTATCGAAAAACGGCTCGTCCTGTTCTCTTGAGATCCCTTCACGAATGTCCTCCACCCGAGCGGTCCTCGGCTGTATGAGCGACAACGTGGTTCTCAATGGGCGTCCTAAGAAATCCTCCGCAGGGCTTCGACCGTGGGCTCCCGGCGTGCTCCTGTAGGCGAGCAGGCCGGCGGTGAGCGCCTCGGCACGCTCCCTCCCCTCCAAGCGGAATTTCTTGAAAATTTGCTTAAAAATATCAACGAACTTCTCGGCCTGGCCATTAGATTGCGGATGAAACGGTGGCGAGTTCATGAGCTTCACTCCCACCGTCTTGCAATATGACGTGAAAAGTTCGGACTTGAATTGCGATCCGTTGTCAGTGACCAGCCTTTCCGGAAAACCGAACCTCGCGAAAATGGATTCACAGGCTCGCATGGTTGCTGACCCCGTCGCATGTTTCATCTCGACCACTTCCGGCCATCTGGAAAAGGAGTCAACCAGGATGAGATACATATAGCCATCTACTGGCCCCGCGAAGTCCGCATGCACCCGTTCCCAAGGCTTGGTGCTCGCTAGCCAGGGGCTGAGAGGGACTTTCCTTGGGTCACGGTTGACCTGAACGCACGCTTCGCACTGTCGCACTTTCGACTCGATGTCCTTATCTATCCGCGGCCAGTAAACAAAACTTCTCGCTAATCTCTTCATCCTGGTGGATCCTGGATGTCCCTTGTGCAATTCCTTCAAGACTTTCTTCTGTAACGTCTCTGGTACGACGACTCTGTCACTCGACATCAAGCATCCATCAACTACCGAGAGAGTATCGCAGCGGTTGTAGTAAGGCCAAAGCGCACTTTCCTTGACAACTTTCGAAGGCCATCTCGACTCGAGGTACTTTATGACGTCTCTCAGTACTTCGTCTTTCACCGTTTCCTCGCGAAGCTGACCTGCGGTGACCGGGAGCGGTCCAACCCGCTCATTGAAGAGCGCATTCACCTCTGCCTCAATCGAACCGATCACCATGTCTTCAGCGTCCTTGCTCGCGAGTTGATCTGCGATGAGCCTTGACAAGGCATCCGCTTGTCCGAACTCCGTGGTTCTACGATACTCGAGCTGGAAGTCGTACCCCAATAACATCGTTGCCCATCTCTGCAATCTGTTAGCGGTGTATGCGGGAATTCCTTGCTTGCTCCCAAAGATCGCCAGCAGCGGACGGTGATCTGTAAGCAAGAGGAATTTTCGACCCAGTAGATATTTGTGAAACTTCTTAACTGCGAAGACCAGCGCTAAGGCTTCTTTTTCGATTTGCGCATAATTCTTCTCAGCTTTCGTAAGCGATCGGCACGCGTGGAAGATCGCTTTCTCGCCACCATCCGAGAATCTGTGCGAGAGGACGGCCCCGATGCCGTACGCGCTAGCATCTGCCGCGACAACCAGTTTTTCCCTTGGGTCATAGTGAGTCAGCAGCAGATCCGACTGGAGCATCTTTTTGATGGTTTCGAACCCCTCTTGACATTTCTCGGACCAAACGAATTTAGCGTCTTTCTTCAGTAATTCATCCATTGGTGCCCGATGATCTCTCATTTTGGCCAGATATACACTGTAGTATGTCACCATACCTAGAAACGCCCTTAGCTCGCTCTGGTTCGATGGCGCCGGCATGTTGACAATGGCTTCAATCTTTTCCCTCTGCGGCTTTCTTCCATCTTTGGAGATCACTTGCCCGAGGAACTTTATTTCAGTCTTCAGAAACGCACATTTGGCGAGCTTGATCCTGAGACCGAACTTTTCGATGCGCTTGAACAACTCTTGGAGGTTCTCGTGATGTTGCTCCAGCGTAGCTCCGGTCACTACCAAATCATCGAGATACGCGGCCACGCCGGGTAGCCCGTTGATCAACTTATCTATCATTTCCTGGAAAATCGCCGGAGCTGTTTTCACCCCGAAGGGCAATCGGTTGTACCTGTACAACCCTTTTGGCGTGTTGATCGTCACGAATTTCTTCGAATCTTCCTCCACTTCGATCTGCAAGTAAGCTTCAGCCAAATCGATGTTCGAAAAGTAGACTCCCCCGTTCATTTTCGAGTAAACGTCCTCCACAGTGGGCAACGGGTGGTGATGGTCCTCCAACACGTCATTCAACCCTGTGCTGAAATCAGAACACAGTCGAATATCCCCGGTCTTCTTTTGCACGATCACCACGGGAGCCGCGAAATCAGAATAAGACACTGGGGAGATCACACCGATCCGTTCCAACCGTTCCAGCTCCGCTTCTAGCTTTGGTAACGTAGCGTATGGAACAGGTCTACTCTTCCGGAACACAGGCGGTGCGCCTTCTTTCAGTTGAAATCGCGCTTTCATCTCGGAACATCGCCCGAGACCCTCTGAGAAAACGTCTGGAAATGAAGCCTTCAGCGACTTGACCAATGAGTCTGCTTCTGATTCAAGCTGACCTGGTCGTGACGAGCATTCCACCTTTTGCACTTTCCTGCTTGTGAGTCGCTCCCATAGGACTCGGTTCTTTCGTAGCCAAGCACAGCCCAGAACGTTCAAGTCGTACGGCACCACATAACAGCGACCGCCGAATTCCGTTCCTTCAAGAACGCAATCGCAATCGAAGCATCCGAGGCTTTCTAAGGTGCCCTGGTTTGCTGCTTTCATCACACAGGTCGCGGTGCGAAGACTTGGTTCGCCCAACTTACGCCATAACTTTTCGCTAATGATCGTTACGTCCGAACCTGTGTCGAGTCTCAGCTTGACTTCATGACGCGCTATCTTGACATGGTAGAAAATCCTACTTGTCTCTTCGCATCCAGCCTGCAGTACTCCAATCGTCACCTCTCCAACCTTCCGTTCCTGCTTGGTTGGCCTGCCGGAGGGCCCACGAGCATCCTTTTTGTCTGAATGTCTTGGTCTATTTCCCTGATTCCTCTTCTGGAAACATGCCGGCTCAAGATGCCCCTTCTTGCCGCAAAAATTGCACGTCCTATTCTTGTTCGGGCAGAATTTCCTGAAATGCGGTTCATTGCAAATGCGACAGGGACCAGGCTTGCTGGTGGTTGCAACCGCATTCACGGCCTTGCCTTCGTGGCCTTCGGCGATGCTCTTCGATGCCGCTTGCAGCCGACCGAAGTTCTTCACTCGCTGATGTAACTCCTTCAGAGTCGCCTTCGGGTTCTCCTCGATGAACTGCAATGAGATCTGGCGGACCTCGGTGAATTTATCACTCCTTAATCCACTGATCCATACCAGACATTTGAATTGCTCCCCGTTCACCGTCGACATTTCCGAGAATTCGAATCGTTGATTCACTAGTCCGGTATAGTCATCGAAAGACCCCTCGCTGAAATCTTCGCATACAGTTTGGAGGCATTGGTATCTTCGTGCAAACAGCGAGCCGCGATGTCCGAATAATTCCTTCAGCGTACTCACTGTCGTCTTGAAGTCGTGTTCAGCGTACTTCTTCGGGAGGATGTGCGCCGTGTACTTCTGGAAGGCCGACTGATCCAATTTCTGCGTGAGTAACCTCACCTTCGCAGCGTCGTCCAGCTGACTGGCATCCTTGTCGAAGATACTCTCGTATCTCGAGTACCACAGCTCAAACGTCAGACCAGCGTCGGGATCGTATGAGAACGTGGAGATACGCTTCGTCAGCGAGTCCATCGTTCTCACCTTGGCTTCTTCGGTGTTCGCAGCTGTCGTGATCATCGACGTCTGTTGTAGCGCTGCCTTGACCGCTTCCTGAACTAGCAACTGAACATCCTTCACCGTAAACGCCATCACGCTTAGTTCGAAATCCTCGTCGCCAATTGAAGTGGCTCGACTATAATGAGTAAACGTCGTTGTCTCAAGTCGTAACAATCTGCATTCTAGGCAGAGTTTATTTATATAGTTTTAGGCCGCGACAGTGAGTACTCTCTAGGGGAACACATGAGCGCTCTATCTCGATTTTCATATAATTAAATAACTCTATACATCGTATCCTTAGTATCTACAGTATTCATTCTATCCGTGCTATCGATCGTCTGCATCGCATGGACAGAATCTGTGTCGTCGCCATCTTGAACATCGCATGCTTCCCAGGAGCGCTCCTTGTAGTTCCTGATGATCCGTTACGAATAAACGAAGATGGCTGGGTGGATCCTCTTCGATTGTCGATGGAGGTACGCTTCTAGCAGCGAGGCAAGAGAGCGGTGCCAAACGACGGTTGTCAGCAATCATCTTGCCGCTCTCTGTTTTCGAACGACAGCAAATGTACGTTGACAATGTTTGAAGCGTCCACTCATCATGCGAGCAACGAAGATCGAGGAGCCTCGTGAGGGACGATATTCCATGCAGATCCCTATAGAAGAGATTTGCGCCCCTACTCAGCACGGACTTCGAAATATGGGCCAACCTGTCTGCGCAATTAGGGTCAACGCACATGCTCGCAAGGAAAAGCAGGAAGCTCAATGCTTCGTTAAGATCTGCAGCTCTATCCAAGTACAATTTGATTTTTCGCCACGAGGGTTGCTTGCATTCTTGGATACCCATGAGATTTCTGAATTGGGCCTGGAAGCTCATTCCAAGATGGTACCTCTCAGCTGGGTATTGCTCGCATCTCTGGAACATCGGAACCATTTCATCATATAGAGCCGTCAGCTGCTCGATGGTGGACGTGCTCTTGAACATTGGATCCACATGTCGACCACCCACCAGATCCAGCCATATACACTGGATCAGAAATTCCTGGCGGTTATTGATTCCGATATTCCGTTCGAGTTCTAAAATGTTCTCGAACGATTGGAAACAGTTCGGGGATGGAGCCACGCGCGTTGCTCCTTGCTCGTCTCGGATCCTTTGCGCAAGTCGGAAGTAATTGAGTCTTCGCTCCCGGCAAAGGCCCGACCGCTTCCCGATGAGTCTATTCAGCTCCCCCACGAAGCGTTCCGCCTCCAAGTACTCGCATTCCAGGAACATAAAACGTTGATCTGACTCAGAGAGCAGCGGGAATGACGCGAAAGCCATGTCGAATCGAGCCGGCTGTGCCAACTTAGCGACGGGCGACCTGCGCTCGTCCCCTTCACGTCTTCGTGGATCTCATCAACGTCGGCTTTCCTCGATGGGTTCCGTAGCGACTCGGGGGTGTTGACGACAATGTGTCCCGAAGGAGGCCGACCAATGGGAACTGAATCTGCCGGCGAGAAGAATCAAAAATCAGTCTCCGCATGCCACTCGAGACCATTGAGCTCATCCTCGCGAAGCTGGTATTCCGCACATGAACCGCCTATGTGTTCGCATTCATCCTACTCGGCATTATTCATGAGCCATTCCTCTGATTGAAAAAGAGGAGTTCGGTCTTTGAATGAACGGTCTCGTAGCGAGTTCCCATCGCCAAACGGTAGGAGACCGGTGGAGCGATCTAGTGATCATTGGGAATGTTGGCGCAATCGTTTCAACCCACCTGAATGCTCGAATCCGACTGGACGAATTTTGTGAGTCACGTGACGTATCAAAACCAACGCGAGGGATTCAGCTTCAATCGTTTGAACAGCGTTGAGGATGTTTGTTTCGTCTGCGTCACGGACTTCCCCTCGCTTCAAGCTGTTGCCACATTTCCGCGAGTGCTTCCCAATCGTGAGCCGTCGAACGTCAGCTCGGCACATCATCACGACTTACGAGCGATACGGCCACCCTTCACATGTGGCGACGCCATGCACCAAGGAGGACACGGCGAGATATTCCGACGAGGAAAAATCCTGGGCGTTTCGTCGATGACTGGTCAAGGAACTTGTGTCAAACGTGGTTTCCAGGCCAGAAGATTAATGAGCGTGCTCACTGTCCAAAATCGAATCGTACTCTTAATTCGAAACAACTTCTCCTGTTCTCTCGCCGCGGAGTTTGTTGACTCCACGCATTCCTCACTGTTTTGGCCACGAGAGCGGCAGATTCCAGGCCCAACACCCGTCGAGTCGATTCAATAGACAGACCTCAGATTCGTGAAATAAGGAAACGAAATTGTTGGTCGCGTTCACTTCTTCTCTCAAACAAGCAGGATTGTTTTGATACTTCGTTGGACATTCCCTCAGCTACTACTCACAGAAGTCTTCTTTGTCCTGGCAAATTTGGACAATGACATCTGGTAAGAGTCAGCGTGGAAAACTGCGATGCATGCCAGACGTACAGTATCAAGCGACGACGAGGATCATTGATCCCGGAAGAGATCA
Source organism: Lepidoglyphus destructor (assembly GCA_031001835.1). Lineage (NCBI taxonomy): Eukaryota > Metazoa > Arthropoda > Arachnida > Sarcoptiformes > Glycyphagidae > Lepidoglyphus > Lepidoglyphus destructor. The sequence continues at coordinate 488,568 of JARNKU010000140.1, forward strand.
CCCGCCATCCCTTCGAAATTGTTGCCCAGGATCTGTTCGATTGGAAAGGTCGGAAGTGCCTTGTCAGGTCGACGGTCAGAGCGATTTATTCGACGTGACGTGTGTATCGGAGGACTGCGAATGTCACAAGACCGCCCAGAGGTGGGCGGAAAGCTGACGGCGAGGTTCAGATTTTCATCGTAGATTGAACTCAGTTCTGGTTGGTAAGTCAGGAAAAGGAAGGGCATGTCAGAGGCTCAATGTCACGAAAATGCCACTCAAGCTTCTTGAAGCGGTCACTCTGGCTGCATCGTGTGTTTCAGAAAAGCTGCTTGGGAAGCGGTCCCTAATCCAATCACCCAGATATGAACTTGTCCGCCAGACTCCTCCGCACGAGTCAAAACCCCGCAGCGGAGAGCGACATTTCCCGATAATTATCCACATCCAACTTCAAATTCGTCTTCTTGGACTCTTCGAGCAAGACCAGTCCATTGTCGGACGTTTGGCGCTTTGAAATGTTCGAGAGTTGGTGCGGATTTACAGTATGAGTCTCGATAATTCGAGGCAATAAGGGACAGGTATTCATGAATTATATTTCGAAAACTACGGGACGCGCGATTCGACCGAGCGACAAGGCCGCTCAGGGAGTTCCCGAGAAGCAACCAGTGTTCGCTTTGGGCGGATGTCCCCGATTTCTCCGGACCTGTCTCTCTCTTTATCCCATCAAGGAAAAATAGGAGAATAGTCCCACGCGTGGGAAACCGGCGTGAAACTACATATCTGTCAGTTATTGCGCGCTCAGACGATAGGGGTGGACTCGACCGGCGCGTTAAGGTACGATACGGCTTTTTAGGAGGAGGGACTAATTTCTTAATTGCTTTGAATTTGTTTAGCGTCGGACGTAGAAGAAAATAATCTGTTGGTTCTATCGAACCGTTGGGAACCATTCCAACCGTCCCGCCTCTGGTAATCTCGCAATTGGCGCAAGATACGATGAATAGATGGGAGCAGGCTGGAAGATGCTCATTTCAGAGCGAGAAGCAAACGAGGGCGGAGCTGGAAAAATCTTGAGCATCACGACTCCGGGCCACTCAATAGTATTGATTTTCGAGAAATTATGAGTATACTCCATCCGTCGCATGGGAAAATCAAGCGGCCACGAGACGATCTGGAAATTTCATGGCCGTGACGAGGAAGGCGTGTACTGACCCACTCTCGAGAATCTGTTCCCTCATTGAATTTTCCATCTCTCCAAGGTTCGGATTCCGTTACTCTCTCTGTGGTCGACTCTGATCTTATTCTGGGCGCTCTTTCCACCACCTCCTGCGAGTGTTTTCTTCCGCAAACCTGGAATCGGTCCTCGACTTCCGAGCCATGTAACAACATGTATCTCATCTCCAGGCTGATCGCATGCGGCATTCTCGAGCGAGAAGTTGAAGGAGGGTGTCTGCGATCGTTTCCCCGTATCGATATCCGAGGGGTAAGATTCTTCGGAAATCACTCCCCCCGAATGTCATAATCAATCCCTGGAAGCGCTAAGCAAAAAACTCAGAAAAATTCGAAGGGTTAGTGCGCAAGGCACTAACCAAGGAGAGGGCAGGGAAACGTCGGAAGTACGAAATAGGGACAAGGGTTTGATAACCGTGGGGTAGGGTGTATGACGTATAGTCCGCAGTCACTTCGTCGGTGTTTCAATTGGTGATGAATTCGACGGAGGGACTACGGAGGGTTTGTGTCCGGCTCTAGGAAGGGCTTGAAAGCGGACCGGGTGTGTTGCGAACGGTCCTCTGGGACCCTGCGCCGAGCATACACACACACATACATATCGGAGATCAAGCACGATTTAGGGTGACTAATCCTTCAATTAATCAATCTGTATATTTCCGTATTCAATATATCCCTGCGAAATAATCATCTATATATATAAAAATCCAGGGTATGTTTGTATGTTTGTTTGTTTGTTTGTTTGTTTGTTTGTTTGTTTGTTTGTTTGTTTGTTTGTTTGTTTGTTTGTTTGTTTGTTTGTTTGTTTGTTTGTTTGTTTGTTTGTTTGTTTGTTTGTTTGTTTGTTTGTTTGTTTGTTTGTTTGTTTGTTTGTTTGTTTGTTTGTTTGTTTGTTTGTTTGTTTGTTTGTTTGTTTGTTTGTTTGTTTGTTTGTTTGTTTGTTTGTTTGTTTGTTTGTTTGTTTGTTTGTTTGTTTGTTTGTTTGTTTGTTTGTTTGTTTGTTTGTTTGTTTGTTTGTTTGTTTGTTTGTTTGTTTGTTTGTTTGTTTGTTTGTTTGTTTGTTTGTTTGTTTGTTTGTTTGTTTGTTTGTTTGTTTGTTTGTTTGTTTGTTTGTTTGTTTGTTTGTTTGTTTGTTTGTTTGTTTGTTTGTTTGTTTGTTTGTTTGTTTGTTTGTTTGTTTGTTTGTTTGTTTGTTTGTTTGTTTGTTTGTTTGTTTGTTTGTTTGTTTGTTTGTTTGTTTGTTTGTTTGTTTGTTTGTTTGTTTGTTTGTTTGTTTGTTTGTTTGTTTGTTTGTTTGTTTGTTTGTTTGTTTGTTTGTTTGTTTGTTTGTTTGTTTGTTTGTTTGTTTGTTTGTTTGTTTGTTTGTTTGTTTGTTTGTTTGTTTGTTTGTTTGTTTGTTTGTTTGTTTGTTTGTTTGTTTGTTTGTTTGTTTGTTTGTTTGTTTGTTTGTTTGTTTGTTTGTTTGTTTGTTTGTTTGTTTGTTTGTTTGTTTGTTTGTTTGTTTGTTTGTTTGTTTGTTTGTTTGTTTGTTTGTTTGTTTGTTTGTTTGTTTGTTTGTTTGTTTGTTTGTTTGTTTGTTTGTTTGTTTGTTTGTTTGTTTGTTTGTTTGTTTGTTTGTTTGTTTGTTTGTTTGTTTGTTTGTTTGTTTGTTTGTTTGTTTGTTTGTTTGTTTGTTTGTTTGTTTGTTTGTTTGTTTGTTTGTTTGTTTGTTTGTTTGTTTGTTTGTTTGTTTGTTTGTTTGTTTGTTTGTTTGTTTGTTTGTTTGTTTGTTTGTTTGTTTGTTTGTTTGTTTGTTTGTTTGTTTGTTTGTTTGTTTGTTTGTTTGTTTGTTTGTTTGTTTGTTTGTTTGTTTGTTTGTTTGTTTGTTTGTTTGTTTGTTTGTTTGTTTGTTTGTTTGTTTGTTTGTTTGTTTGTTTGTTTGTTTGTTTGTTTGTTTGTTTGTTTGTTTGTTTGTTTGTTTGTTTGTTTGTTTGTTTGTTTGTTTGTTTGTTTGTTTGTTTGTTTGTTTGTTTGTTTGTTTGTTTGTTTGTTTGTTTGTTTGTTTGTTTGTTTGTTTGTTTGTTTGTTTGTTTGTTTGTTTGTTTGTTTGTTTGTTTGTTTGTTTGTTTGTTTGTTTGTTTGTTTGTTTGTTTGTTTGTTTGTTTGTTTGTTTGTTTGTTTGTTTGTTTGTTTGTTTGTTTGTTTGTTTGTTTGTTTGTTTGTTTGTTTGTTTGTTTGTTTGTTTGTTTGTTTGTTTGTTTGTTTGTTTGTTTGTTTGTTTGTTTGTTTGTTTGTTTGTTTGTTTGTTTGTTTGTTTGTTTGTTTGTTTGTTTGTTTGTTTGTTTGTTTGTTTGTTTGTTTGTTTGTTTGTTTGTTTGTTTGTTTGTTTGTTTGTTTGTTTGTTTGTTTGTTTGTTTGTTTGTTTGTTTGTTTGTTTGTTTGTTTGTTTGTTTGTTTGTTTGTTTGTTTGTTTGTTTGTTTGTTTGTTTGTTTGTTTGTTTGTTTGTTTGTTTGTTTGTTTGTTTGTTTGTTTGTTTGTTTGTTTGTTTGTTTGTTTGTTTGTTTGTTTGTT